>JARHVA010008867.1:25000-407461 GCA_037957365.1 Torreya grandis | reverse complement strand
CTCATTTTAACCCCTAATCTAAAACAAGGTCTAAGAAAGAGCATGAGAGAAGCTCTAATAGGTTAGATAAGAGTCCTTGAGATTTGGTAAAGTGGTATAATAGCTTAATAGACCTATGTAAGGTCCTAAAAATTTGTGAGGTTCCCTAAGAACAACTACATTAAAATTAATAGATCCCTCTGCCTTGCATAGTAAAATTGATACACACAGTGGGCTGAGTTTTGGTGTTTTGAAGCATGAAATGAGTACAAATGGGATGTATAACCTATTATAATAGTTTCATAATGTAAAAAAAACCTATTTATGGTGATTTGGTCCCTTAAATATTTTCAAATTTCAAGGAAATTATTTTTGTATGCTCTCAACATGTGCAAGAGAATGAGAAGCCCTAAACTAGGGTTTTGTTAATTCCAAGAGTATTAACCCTCTAAATTTGCCAAAATTTTGTAATATAATTTATTTCAAACTGAAATAAGTGATTAAAGAGTTTTTGTGTTGTTTTGAGTTTGCATGGTATAATTTATAAACTTAGGATGTGCTTAAGGGCTGATTAGGCCTAATTAAGGGGAGCCTAATGAAGGAAGTGTGGACTAGGGGTTTAATCTAGCCATGAAAATTGATATAAATATGTAAATAAATAGAGGGTATCTAAATATACCCTTATTTTATCTTGATCACTTGTAAAGTTTTTGTACAAGGAAAAAAATTTAATAAGGGGTTACAAGTCTTAAGAGACCTTTGTTAGCCTTGTGTGTGGAATGGAGGGTGAAGTGTGTTTGGGAACATCTAAGGGGTTGGAATATATTTTAATTGAGGTTTAAAGATAATCTACCACAAAATAAAATCTAGGTTCAAGAAACCATGCTCAAGATTTAAGAGGCTTTATTTAGGGACAAGTTCCCTTAAACACCAAAATATCGGAGTTGTTGCCAAGGTCTGAATAATGTGAATGTAATGGTCAAGTGATCACATGAGATGAATATGGTGCACACCACAAAGAAGCTAAAGCAAAGTGAAAACACTGAAAGAGATAATTTACAAAAGACAAATAGGAGCAAAACCCAATATTCGATTAACATGAGATGGCCATAATGAAGAATATATATAGGAGAGCTCGTAAGTAACTCCTCCACAAATGGTGGTCAAAGCACCCCAAGAATAGACTATAACTCCTCCACAAAAGGTGGTGACAAGGTCCTAAGAATAGAGAAGTAACTCCTATACCCGAAATAGCTGGTCATAAGAGTTACTTATGACACCTATGACACATCTATGACACACATCTCCACATAAGCTAGCCTATCCCACGAATGTAGGAAAACTCCATGTATACACAAATATATAATAATCTATAATTAAATAATAGGGAAAAACAAAACCCTACACTAACACCCCCCATAAGTGTAGCTTAGGTGGGTAGTGTGGAGATATAAAATGGGTCCCGACAACTAGGCTTGATGAGGTACCCATGTACAAATGCAATCTCCCATAAGATATTAAAAAAGGAGAAAATGCATAGGAAAAAACTCCCCCCCAAAAAAAGAGAGACAAAAAAAATGAAGAGGCTAGTGGGCCCCCATCAAAGATGATGTTACTCCAGATGTGGACCACACCCCAAGAAGAGCTCATAGATGAATGAAATTGCTCTTGGTGAAAGGTTTGGTGAAGATGTCTGCAACTTTCTCTAAAGACTAGAAAAGTATCAAGTCAATGACCTGACTATGAATAATCTCTTGAATGAAATGTATGTGAATCTCTATGTGCTTGGTTTGCTGGTGCTGAACTGGATTCTTGCAAATCTAAATGGTACTCTAGTTGTCACAATAAATGATGGTGGGCTGCTTGATAGGAATTCCAAATATAAAAAGTATCCCCTGAAGCCAAATAGCCTTAGTAGCTACATTAATAGCTCCCCTATACTCTACCTCTATGGATGATATAGCAATAGCATTTTGCTTCTTGCTAAACCAACTGATAGGACCAGAGCCTAGAGAGAAACTATAACCAGAAGTGGACTTACGAGTCTGTGAATCACCAACCCAGTCTGAATCTGTATATCCAACCAAGTCAACCTCTATGCCAAATCTATAATGAATCCCATATCTATGTGAACCCTGTATGTAATGCAAGATCCTCTTAGCTACTTTCCAATGTAGCTCATGAGGTTCCTGTATAAATCTGGAGACAAGTCCCACTGCATATGATATGTCAGGCATGGTGTGAGTCAAGTAGATGAGATTACCAACAAGTTATCAATACTGAGTGGCATCACCTAATGGTGAAGAATAGTCAGCCTCAAGCTTGACTCTTGATATAAAGGGAGTCAGAGATGGCTTGTAATCAGCCATGTGAAATTGAGCCAATAATATGGAGCATAATTAGGCTGTGCAAGATAAATCTTGAATCTGATTGTGAGATCTCAATGCCAAGGAAGTAGTGCAACAAACCTAAGTCTATAATGTCAAATCTATCCTAGAGAGATGCCTTCACTGCTACAATAGCTGATGAATAACTCTTGGTGATCAAAAGGTCATCAACTTATAGAACCAAAATCAGGAGCGAATCATCCTGCTGCAAGAAGTAGACATTGGGGTCAAAATGGCACCTAGTGAAACCTACTATGAGAAGGAAGGAATCCATCTTGGCATACCAAGCCTGAGGGGCCTATTTAAGGCCATAGATAGATTTCCTAAGTCTACATACTAAGGAAGAATCCTGAACAAATCTTGGTGGCTCTTTCATGTAGATCTCCTCCTCTAGGTCTTTGTGAAGAAAGGCACTCTTCACATCCATTTGGTGTACATCCCAACCATGTGTTGTTGCAATAGCCAAGGTGAGTCAAATAGAATTCATATTTGCAATAGGTGTAAAGGTCTCTAAGTAGTCAATGCCTACCACCTGTGAGAAACCCTTGGCAAACAGTCGCACCTTATACTTATCAAATAACCCATCTACTGCAAACTTGGTCTAATATATCCACCTACATCGAACCATCTTCCTTCCCTTATGAAGTGAAGTCAAGTCCCAAGTGTGATTTTTGATTAAGGAAGAATATTCTTCCCCTATAGCACTATCCCACTTAGGTACTCTTGATGCCTGTCAAAAAGTCTATGGATCTAAAACTGAGGCAAAAAAGGTATGTGGATCTCTCTAAAAATCCCCCCTAGTATGTCTGTCATCTACAGGATCTCCTACCAAAGTGCTAGCACTCTCAAGTGTCTATCTAGCCCAAAGTGGTCCAGAAGTGGGCAAGTCAGGTGCTAACTCCTCATCCTTTGACTGACTAGAGGTGGATGACTTTGCATCACTATCCTCACTATCTGAACTTAAAGAAGAAGATGTCTGTGGCTTAAGAACCTGCTGTGGCTAATCTGAATTTGAGGAATCATCATGAAGAAGTAGATCTGATGAGAGAGAAGAAGTGTCAAGTGTTGAGTCTCTAGGATTCTCTTGAAAGTGGACACTTTTCTAAATGAACAACTCATGAGTGGTCAGATCTAGAAGGTGATACCTTTTAACACCATCTAGATATCCTATAAAGATGTAAGGCTTAGACTAACATTCCATAGCTTTGTGTTTCTTCTTCAGTATGTAAGCCATGGCTGGGGATCCAAAAACCCTAAGGTGGTCAATATCAAGTTTCCTTTTATGCCAAGCTTCAAAGGTTATTATCCCTTTTAAAGCTTTGTGAGGAACCTTGTTTTGAATGTAGCAAGCACAATTGATGGCTTTGGCCTAGTACTATGGTGCTAAGGATTTGGAGTGAATCATACAACTACCCATCTCTTTCAAGAACCTATTTTTGTGTTTTGCAACCCCATTCTGTGAAGGACTGTAAGTGACTATGCACTACAAATCAATCCCCTCTGTGGTGCAAAACTGCTCAAACTTGTTGCTAACATACTCCCCTCCATTATCAGTTTGAATAACCTTGATGGATTTCTCACTCTATTTCTCAACAAGAGCCTTGAAGTCTAGAAAATTTTCAAACACCTCAAACTTTTGTTTGAGAAAATATATCCAAGTGTACCTAGAGAAATCATCAATGAAAGTGAGGATGCACTTGGCCCTTATGAAAGATGTTTTGGGAAAGGGTCCCAATACATCACTATGGACTAACTCCAAAGGTTGTGAAACCCTCCAAGCTTTGCCTTTGTCAAATTTTACTTCGGGATGCTTCCCAAGGGAGCACCGCTCACAAAGTCCTTTTGAGAATTGGACATGAGGCAAGCTAATGACCATGTCATTTTTGCAAAGTTGTTCATGGTAGTGGTAGTTAAGGTGGCCAAACCACTCATGCCATAATTTGATAACTTCATCTGAATGAGTTAGTAGTGCTGTTGGAGAAGAATTAGGTGTAAAATGTGAGGTGTATAACCTTGCTTGGTGATCTGCCCTACCCACTGCCACTATAGTATCACTATGCAACTCCCTGATTGTTACTAAATCTGGTGAAAACTCAACTCTCATGCCCTAACCAATGTGAGTGATTTGGTACACTAATAGGAGATTGGTTGAAAGAGAAGGAACACTTAGAACATTATTGAATGTTACTCCTTCCATTTCAACTGACCCTCTCCTTTCAACGAAAACTAATGTGTCATCACCCAAACTAATTGAAGTCATGTTACAAGGCTCTAAAGATGAAAACTCAACTAGGGAAGAGCCCATGTGGTAAGAAGCACCTGATTCAATGACCCATGAAGATGTAGAAGCTACTATAGCTACAAGGGCCTTGCCCTTTTCTTTCTCCTTGCCCTTGCCTTTTGCCTTAGTAGAATCTTGGGTAGATGAATTCTGCTTGATGGACTCAGGATCACCTATGTTGTGTTTCTCTAGAAGATGAGCTAGGTGATCTATTTGTTTCTTCATGCATTTGTGTTCATCATGCCCTGTCTTCTTGCAATATGCACATTTAACATTTTCCTTCTTAGGTTTAGCATTGGAGGAGGAAGAATCAGTGTTATTTTTGGCAAGATTGTTGTTTTCTTTCTTCTTATCTTGGTCCTTGTTCTTTTTCTTTTTCTCCTTTGTTGAAGTCTTATCCTTACCATTTCTAGCTATCAAATTTTGGGGTTGAGTAGACTTCATTGTGCCCATTTGGATTACTTTATTTTTCTCCCTAGTCAAGTCAGCAATGAATGAATCCAAAGAAGGCATTTTCCATGTAACGCCATAGGCACTTTTAATGCATGGAAAGTGGAGACAAAGATTGAATAACTTGGACCTAACTTAGCAAAAATAGAAAGGATGAGTTGATCATCTTTCATTTCTATCCCAAATTCTTTCAATTGCAATCTAAGGGCTTTAAACTTAGTGAAGAAGTCCTGTAGGGTGTCAAATTTGCTAGGACTTAGACTTATGAGTTCGTTTTCGAGCTCATGACCTCTCATCTCATCAAGCTTCCCAAATAAGGTTTTTAGAGTGTCCCATATGTCTTTGGGAGTATTGGAGGTTTATAAATGGAAGATAAGCTATAGAGACATGGACAAGATCAGTAATTTATAGGCTTCAACACTACAGTTGTACCGCTTGACCTTTTCAACATCAGTGATGGGTTCTACTTCAATACCCATGGTGATCCTATACAAACCTTTACTTCTAAGAATGATTGACATTTTAACCTTCCATTCATGATATTTGAAGGGTGTTAGGAGTTTAAATTGAAAATAATCCATTTTAAGCCGAATTTAGGTGAAGTTGTGTTGATTACAAGTTGTGAAATTATGCAGAAAGGAGAATGAAAGCAAAGATTGCAAGTACTGAAAAGCAATCACACCCTCCTAAAATGTTGAGCCCCTCCCAAATATGCAAGTGTATGCTCAAAAGATGTCAGGCTCAGTTGAGAATGCGTCTTAGAGCAATCAGTGCAAGACTTTAAGCAAACAGGACGTCGGACTCAACTGAAAATGCGTCTTGAGAGACCCAAATTTTTGGCACTTTATAAAGTAGTGCATTTTTGACAATTATCTAGCCTAAGTTATGTAAAATTGAAAACTAAGCACTTTTTCAAAATATGGCACTTGAATTTGAGCTACCGTTTGCAAGATTTTAAAGTTTTAATTTCCTGTAAACTAGTAATTTTGCAAAAAAATAGCACTAAAACATTTTTAAAAATGCCTATTTTGAGAGAGAAAGTGGTCTTCCAACCACTCATTAGACTCATCACATAGTGAAGAATAAAGTGGTTTAGTCTTTTTAGGGGGATTTAGTGCCCTACCAATCCAAGCCTCAACTTCGTCTTCGTCAAGCAAAGATACAAGTTTTTAAAAAAACTTTAAATTGCCTTCAATGTTATTTTCTCAAAAATAACTTAATT
The DNA here is from genome assembly GCA_037957365.1 of Torreya grandis. Taxonomy (NCBI): domain Eukaryota; kingdom Viridiplantae; phylum Streptophyta; class Pinopsida; order Cupressales; family Taxaceae; genus Torreya; species Torreya grandis. Next base: position 401,142 of record JARHVA010008867.1, on the reverse strand, counting down.
CATAAAATCATAAAATCTGATATTAGAATATAAAGATAATTCAACTAAGAAATAAATATCATAAATTCAAATTGCGTTGGATTTGAAGTGGGCCCACCAAAGAGAAGCGCCAAAAATGAAGCGCCCAAACCCTAACTTCTTTTGCTAGCAGTTGTTTTAATATTGGGCACTACCAAAGGAGAAATGCAGAGCTAAGATGAATCAAGACGTTTGTTGGGAGGTTGAGGAAGGTTGTCAAAAACTGCCAGAGACTTGCAGATTGAGAACACGTAGGGTTTTAATGACCCTCGATATGAAAACGCCGCTAAAGGGACGTTTTTTTAGTCAGAGCTTTAAAAAATGCCTCCCACAAATCTGAGGCTACATGTAGAGGCCAAAAAAACTCTTTCTAAGGGTTTGCAACTAGTCAAAGTGCCTTTTTACTCCATTTCAGGGCTGAAATAGAAATTATGGGGTGCCAACTTCCACTAGGGAGCAAAAAACGTGATCTGATTTTTCTATTGGTCTGCAGGATGTTGGAAGAGCCGTGGAGATCCTTCACACAGCTGAGAAACTCTAAAAATGAGCCGTTGAAACCTCCTTGGTAACCAACAAATGGATTTGTCCTGAAAATAATGAGAACCACAACCAAACCAACAAAAAACAATACCACAAAGGCAGTTCACAGGAAAGATAAATGCAACATAATAAATGATATTGAAAGGCTTTTTCAGATCAGATCTGGAAAAAAGAAAAAGAACATAAAGAAAACTCCACTCCTCACATTTTGAAAATAAACTAATAGCATAACCAGACACATGATTATCAAGGTGGCTCTGATACCATATCAGATTTGTTGCCAGGGTCCGAATAACGTGAATGCAATGGTCAAGTGATCACACCAAACAAAGCTGGCCAATTTTCAAAAGACAAATAAGATCAAAACCCAATATTTGATTAACATGAGATGGCCATAATGAAGAATACATATAGGAGAGCTCGTAAGTAACTCCTCCACAAATGGTGGTCAAAGCAGCCCAAGATTAGACTATAACTCCTCCACAAAAGGTGGTGACAAGGTGTTAAGAATAGAAAAGTAGCTCCCATACCCAGAATAGCCGGTCAAAGGAGTTACTTATGACATTCTTATGACACCTATGACACATCTATGACACACATCTCCACATAAGCTAGCCTATCCAACGAATGTAGGAAAACTCCATGTATGCACAAAAATATAATATTCCCTAATTAAATAATAGGGAAAAATAAAAACCTACACTAACACATAATAAAGGTCTTAGTCTATATTATTGATTCAAAATAACAATGTTACATAGGTTTTTTATGAGTCTAAATTCATCTATCTTGTAACCCTATCATAGACGAGGAGCCTTATAGAAATGAATGGGTGGGTGACTAGAGAAACATGGTGTTTGAAGGCCTCTATTTTTTAATTTTGTTCAATGCAACCTTTTAGTGATGTTTACAAGTTTTTGAGTTTCCCAATAGTTTATCACCCTAGGATTTCTACTTAATAATCTATCACCATGAAAAGTGGTCTTGATGAGTTGAGGGAGACTCCAAGGATCCAAAAATCCATCATGAAGGTAAGATTAGGTGTTTTAGCCTAAGATTTGTCACTATTCCAACAAGGTCACCTACAACAGAAGGGGAAACATAGTCATGTTTTACATAAAATATAACATTGAAGGATTAATCAAGAAATTTGTCCATATGGTCTCCATACCATGTTTTCATCAAGAATTTGATAAATGAACTAGATCAGATTATGTGTAAGGCCTTGGTTTAATTCACATATAAGATAATCCATACAATGGCACTAAAAGAGTGTACCTAAAGCCAATATACACCCTCCTTATAATGCCTTGGCATGACATCGAGGCTTGATGAGGTTAAGAAATCAATGAAAGGTTACTAGATCCTAGAATGTTACCATTCATGTCATGATGCCATTAATTAATGTCATGATTGCATTTTGATATTTTATACTTTACATTGTACACTTATAAACCTATAGGAACCATCGACAAATCTATCATATTTTAAGAAAGGCTTACCCTATTAGGTCAACTTGATTATCAAAAGTCTCAATAGTCTTGATAGTTTCTTGTATTGATTAAGGAGCTAATGTTGAAATAAAATGAAACCTTGAGGGGATTAAGAGATATAAATGCAACCTACATCCCTCAAAAATACCACCTATAGCCACTTGTTTGGCTTACATAAGACCAGTACTAAGTGTTGGAGGTCACTACATTGGTGTAAATTGTGAAATATATGAGATGAAAAAAACCTTTAAAAATCACCAATGAAATCAAAGAAGATATATGACACTCTCAGCAAGGATATGAGCTCCTCACTCAACCAATATGGAAAAAAGACACCTACAACAATGTACACCTAGGGTTGAAGAATATGCTCTTGAGATGGATTTCAAGCATGAAGATCTTCATGGAAGGTATGGAGTTTATATAATTCTAAGGTGAGAGATGGTTTTGAATAGGTTTGAAGCATGATAATAAAGGCTTTGAGGCTTTAAAAACTAATATGCAATTTTTCACTTTAAATATGTACCTAAAGTCATCTTAAGGCTAAAATACCTTCAACTTGACAAGAAAAGGATAAATGTCTCACCTATAAAGTAGGTTTCCATGATAAATATTTTATATAGGAATCACTTAAATAAGAAATTAGGTCTTACCCTCATCAATGTGATTGAGATGATCCTTAAGGACATGGTCTTACAGTCGTACATAAGCTTGCACCTCAAGCAAGTAAGCACAGTCAAAGCATTTCTAGAGAGGAAAACATACCATTGAGAACATGTAAGAGTATTTATAAAGTGTCAAGTAGGGTATCCTTGTCACAAATAAGGATAATATTCCCATTAAATTCCCCCTTTTCTTACAAATGTCCACTTGTAGTAGTGTATACATAGTCATATGAGATCATTTATGGAGGTACAAGGTCAAGAAGAGGTGATATGGAAGGTTGAAGGCAAGATAATAAAGGGTTTAATAATTAAATGGGAATATCCATGGTAATTTTTAATAAAATTCACCTTCCTCTATCTCAAACCATGTCAAATGGAATAAACAATCATTTTTTAAATTTGACAAAGTAGACCTGTGTTAATAACTTTTACCAAAATGGGCCTATAGGCCAAAATATATAGGATCTAATAAATATATTTGGTAGAGAGGATAAGTATGACCTATTATACCCATAAAAAACAATTTTTAAGTTTTTTTGACAAAGGTAACTATTCACTATTTTAGTATAGTCAACCCTATGTCAAATCATGGTCAACATTAGAGCATGCAATGGAGGAATTGGCCATTTTTTAGCATCTACAGGTTGATTCAAAGTATGAAATTTTGAAATAATGGTATCAATGACATAAAAAATAATAAAATTCCATCATAAAGGTCATATAAATAGGTTAAGTGCCTACTATTCTTACATAGTCCATAGGGAGTCAAGAAGGCAACCATTGGAGACCAAATGAAGTTTTGTCATTTTTGGGTACCAAGAAGGATTTTACAACTTATATAAGTCTTAAAATGGTATAATATTATATTTTAAGCCTATATTTTCCTATATAAGTGATCACATTTAGGATTTTTATGCAAAATTTTTAAGAAAAACAAGTTTAGACATGGAGTAAGCATGCAAGTAGCTCAAGGTACATTATGGAAAAGAGGCTCTAAAGGATGAATTACACATAAAAAGACTTTAAATTTTTTAATGTTGGTACTAATGACCTAAAATAACTATAAATATTATTTATAAGGTCATGTTATTAGTGTAAGTCCCTGATATTTATACATAGTCCCCCTATGTCTCATTATGGTCATTATTCATGCAAACAGACTTTTTGGAGTTTTAGGTTGTGTTATAAAATTATGTAAGTTTTTTAAAATAATTTTAAGAACTTTTTTAATAATATTAAACATCTTTGAAGATTTTTCACACTCCAAACTTCATGCAAACCTTGCATGTAAGCTCAAATCCCCATAGGCAGTCTCAAAAGCATAAAGATCAAAGTTGGGTTTTGATAATTTAGAGAAGTGTTATGATATTTTTCAGATGTAAATAATGTTTTTTAAATGAAATAATATAATTTGAAAGGTAAAATTGGTCTTTTGGAGGAATTTGAGCTTTTTCAGGCCTAAGACACCCAATTTTAGCCCTTCTTCAAATGTTCATATCTTTCATACCATGAAGAGTTGGTAAAATTTATTCTAGTATGTTTTTATTACCCATATTTAATTGAAATTAATTATTTATTGAGTTTTTTTAAAATGTATTAATTTTTATTAACAATCATTAAGAGTGTAAGCATGTGTAAAATGCTTACACACCTTGTAGGTAATCATCTTTATGTGTCTACCTTTACATACCTTTAACATTGGAGTCCAATATTTTAAGGGGTGTTTAATGAGTATATTTAATATAGATACATGTAAATAATATGTGTAATTCATGTTTTCACTCTAGGAATAATCTTGAAGGTGAGCCTGCTTGAGTTTTTAGGAGTTTTTGACTAGTTTTGTGTTTTTAGACTCTTAGGTCCATAAAATGGCCTATAATCACTCAAAAACCACAAATAATGTGTAAATTATCAAATTAATCACTTTATAAACCTATTCTGTATAATAATATGGCACATTAAGATGCCTAAGAGGCCTAAAATGACTAAAAATGGTTACTTTTGTAGGTTTTCAAAGAGAGAAATGGTCTAAAGCTATGGAAGAGGTCTAATGGGACATAAAACATCATTATATGGAAACTTTATCTCTTGAAAATGGTTTATATTATTCCTTATTAATCTAAATCATCAAAAACCTAGCTTTTTGACATGTTGTGAAATGTTACATGTTTAATGGAGATTTTTGCCATTGTTGTAGGTATTAAAGGTTGTCCAAATCTTATTTTTCTTCCTCATATGCATGATATATTTTTTTTTAGGTCTTATAAAAGTCCAAAAGTAGTAGTCAAGTTGTCAAATGGTCTTGGGAGTAGTTTTCAAGGTAGCTAGTTGAGGATGGCTATAGTTCGTAACCTCCATCGATGAGACCTATAAGGGTTTTAGATTTCATGGAGATTATTTCAGGCTGGAGGAGAAAATTCAAGTTAAAAATAGAATATTACACCCAAAATAAACTACAAGACTTAACCTCCATGTCAATTAAGCATTTTGTGTTAAGTCAACTAACCTTTTAGAAGATCAAGTGGAATGGGGGTGTAGAAGTCCAAATGAGAGATATTTGGAGGTTGAAAAGTGAAAGCGGATCATTCAATGAGTTTTTGAGGTCTTGGAGACTTTTTCCTTTTAGTGGATCATGAAATCATAATCCTCAAAAAAGTTTTATCTTTTAGTGTGTTTCTAAGCCAATGAGAGGGCTTGAAGACTATTTGGGATAATGAGGGTTAATTTGTTGAGGAATGATTTGTTAAAATTGATCCAAATATGATTGCGATTTCATGTAGAGTGTTTGTGTTTCATTTATTGAATTTTTTTTGCTTGCTTCTTCTCTCTCCCCTTTTTATCTTATATCTCCCATTTCTCCCCTATTTTTGTAATATATTCTCATTTGACAAGGAAAAAATCTATCACAATTTGTAAGAAAGACCTTTTTAAGTAATAAATATCATTTTCACCTATCTCTTTCCTCTAAATTGTGTTTATCAAGATTGTTCATGATGGCCTTGTTAGGATGTGTTCTTCCATGTCCATTATCCTTCCTTGCCTATTTTTAGGTATTTTCAAGTTAGTTACAAGTCTGAACTTGATATCTCTCCACCATTAATGGACACTTGGTGTGAATTTTAGAATTCTTCTTTGCTTCATGTATTGTTTGGTGAGCCTAGTTTATGAAACACTTTTACAAATTAACTAGTATGTGAGGTTGTGTGAGCAAAATTATCTTATGTTGAATTAGTGTTTATTTCAAACTTAATTTAGCATCATTCAATTTGGTGAATCACACCATTTATCTCTCTTAGTTACCCTATACCCCATATATATCTCTTTTCTAGGTAGAAGTATTAGTTTAGGTGATCTACCAAGAGGAAGTCAGCCTTCTTCAAAGGTTCAACCTCACTATAGGATACCCATAGCCTGCAGTTACTCCATATTGTAGCTGGGAGTGAGAGATCATTAAAAAATTTCCCACAAAGGTTAATTATATGTTACAATATTTTATAGCATGCCCAATGGGACTAAATAATTCACTAAATAAAGACTATTTGTGTTCTCTTCATCAAATCAAACATTAGAGGCATGTGTGTAAACTCCAATGATGACTCCAAGTATTTATCAACTAGTATAAGCAACCAAAGTTCCTAACCATCATTATTTTGTATGTATTATCACTCACTTGATCAAAATTCATGTTCCTTTCTCCCTTATCCTTTATAATAGATTAGTAATGTTTATGGCTTCACCCCAAGTGGTTCTCAAGATTTAGTGTATCAACCTTGTCAGAGTTTGTCTCTCTTTAGTCAACAAGAAAATATTCATAGAGAGATAAGACTTTATTTTGAAATAAAATTGAGGGAGAGTGATAGGGTGGAATTTCTATAGGTATAAATAAAATCTTTAACACCAATATTTTGTTTAGGATCAAGAGTTGAGGCTTTAAGAAGAATGGTTGGTTATAAAATACCAAGATAGGAAAGAAAATGACTATCAATTATTCTTAAGAATGAGAGTAGCCAATCCTAAACCCAAATTTCCCTTTCCTGCCCTTGTTTATGCTTAAATCTAGTTCCTTAATCCACCTTGTCAAATATAATCCTTTTCAAGATTCAATCAAATCATTCTAGATCATGGGAGATCGATCATGAATGTGAATGCCAAGGTATCCCTTGGCAAAGAGTTCCCCATCAATGCCATGAATAGGACAAGAGACTTCTTGTAAGATTTTTGGAGTGTGTGGACTTCCATTGATGAGGGAGATTATTTAGACTCTCAGAAGAACCAAGTAAAGGAATGGATACTCTCAATAGAGGAGATGTCAACTCATTAGGAGGATGATTATGTCAAAACCAAACCAATCAATTTTTGCTCTCCTACCCCTACACCTATTCCTACTCAATATTTTGAAACTATCTCAACTTGGATACCCTACTACATATTGTATCTTAACTATGTCATGCCATCTGTTATGAAACCACACTCTCTTATACCCATTCAAAAATTAGATAAGGTATTTTTACCATATACATTCCCCTCATGGAAATGAATCAAGGAGAGTATTGAGAAAAAGGAATAAGTGCTAGTTGAGGTAGTCCAAGAGTCAGTCTAGGAGGAAGAGGAGTTAGTTGTTTAAAAGGTGAATCAAATAAACATAACTTAGCTTAATGAGATTTTTCTACTATATTTTCAAGACTCTCTCTCTCCTTTCCATAAGAACCACCTAAAAGAGCCTTAAAAGTCCTTAGTTGAAAGGATACTCTCTTAATTGAAAGCAAGGTGAATTTTTTCACCCTCCCACCATTTCCCTCTTGGAGAAACAACCTATTTTATGAAGGATAGAGGAAGAGATTTTAGTCTCAAATGAGTCTCAAGAATATGAGGTAATTGTGTATGAGGAAAAAATCTTGACAAGCAACCCACTTCATTTAGAGGAGGAAAAATTAGGTTTGGACCAACCTTCTTGGCATGGATTTGACACTAATGAATTAGAGCTTGATTAGTACAATCCTCAAGATGAACATGGGGGATACCTTGAATAGACTACTAAATTTATATTCTACATATATGAAAAAAAGGATCAAAACTAGGGACCAGAGGTTAGTCCACTTTAAAATGATGTGTCAATTAAAGATAGCCTTGATATATTGGAAATAGAGGAAGATAAGTGTGATGTTTTAGACCTTAATAGGTCAAATAAACCCTCATTTATAGCTAAAAAATAAGATGAAATATTGAGTGAGGTTGATGAAGGAGACATCTCAAGTGATCAAGTGATATAGTTTGAGAAACATACCAGTCAAGAGATTGAAAAGCTATGGCAATGGTTCAATGCCATAACCAACGAGTTTTAGGAAGCTAAGAGACATGTCCTTCTTACAAAAAACTATGGGAATGTTGTTCTAAGCATGATAAATCCTAATTTTCACAACAAAAGGGTGAAATAATATGGTGTTTTTAATCCATTAGGTGAACAAAATGTAGTTTCTCCCAAGAACTTGAATGAATTCTTCATGCATGGCTTTCTAAAGAGTGATGAGAAACATCAAGCAAATCTTGAGCCAATAAGGTATTTTATCTACATTGGAGACATGTTTATATCACTTCATCTATTAGGGAGTAATACAAAAGAGATGGAAATCAAGCATCTTAGTCCATCTAGCATGAGCTCACAAAACTAGGGTGCCTCTCATCCTTGTCCATTAAAAATTAATGATTATAAAATTTTCCCATTTGACTCAGGATGAAGGTACTTATAATTTACAACCTTGCATAGATTAGAGTAGATTTTTTCATTTCCCTCTAAGTGATTTTTGCACATCCTTTTTAGTTATGTGTTTCCCTTCCCTAAGTTCCTTGGGTACAGTTTTACTTTTATTTCTTTTTGTCCTTGTTGCTTCAAGAGGAGGTTTTCACAGGTGGACATCGTTGTATCACTTTTATAACAATTGATAACAGATACTTGTGACCATATATGCCTAATGGATCAGACAAGGCAACTAATTTGTTGTAGTAGGCATGTAATCCTAGGAGGTTTCCAAAAATGTTGGCCAAAATTGGCCTACATACAAAACTTTTTCTTGGATGGATCAGGTCACTCTTTTTAACCCTTCAATGACCTTCTACCCCTATGACTACTCCCTTTGTGGTCCTAAATTGATGATTTAGTGTAGTATTATGGGAGTTCCTAGTGTGGTGTGAGAAGCTAAATAGATTTCTAGTTAAGTGAGTGATCCAATGGTAGAATGAGAATATATACCTCATGACCCTACCACATGTCACTTGAAATATTTTGAAATAATTTAAGCAAGTTTTAAGATGACTTTGGTGATTTTGATAAATATGCCTAAAATAGGTCTAAAAATACAAGTGAAGGATCTAGTAGGTTTTGATATTGTTAAAGAATTCAAGGGCATGAATTATGTTTGAAAAAAGTCTTAGAGATTATAACAAACCAAAAATGAGTCCTAGAGAAGCTATTATGCCCAAAAGACACCCAAAAGTGCATTATATGACTTAAGGGTCCTCAGAGTAGAATTTTCAAGTGAAAAAGTAAATTTTTGAGGAATTTAAATTGGTTTTAAATTCATTATACTTTTTTATAGAGTTTTGTAGCCTTTTATACATGTTCAAGGTCAATTTAAGCCATTTGGAGTGGAGAGGAAATTGGGAGCAAAAGGATGCATTTTAGAGCTTTGGTAGAATAGGTTTTTGAATAATCTTATTGATGTAGGGGATAAAATATAATATTAAAGTGTTAATGATGTACCTATTCCCACTTATAGGCCCTTAAAATAAAATTATAGAATAAGAACTAGTAGATGTAAGGAAAACCTATTGGCTACAAATTACACATGGAACAAGTTTGCTACCATTAATGGAAGTATAGGTATTTTAAAAGGTTTAAAAATTGAATTAGAGGTAATTTAAATCTTAAAAATTCTTTTCCAACTTTTATATTAAATATGTAGACTTATGGCTCTTCATGTTAAGGAAAAACCGTTTTGCATAGTTTGGGATAGCTCCATGAGAGCCTTAGGTTTTCATTTGATATGATTAGGAGAGAGAGTGTTAGGTTAGAATATTTTGGATAATTATAGGTAACCTAAATGCCTTCCACATTATGGCATTGGTTTTTTGGTTCATATCACCATATTTATGAACAATCATTAATAGTTCAAGGGCGTCTAGATGACTTTATCATCCAAATAGGGTCTAGGTTTTTCATTATTTCTTCACTTAAAATTAAATGAGAAAGAATGGTATTATTTGTGTTATTTTAGGGTCAAAATTTACATATTTAAATTGGTTTCATCAATTAACTCGTTTTAGGAAGGTACTGATGGCATAAAACCTATTTTCCTTGGTATCCTTATAAAGTGACCATTTGATTAGTTTTAGAGAATAACATATGTTTGAGGGATAATGTACCTCCTACATCCTTATGTAAAATGATATTAAATAATTGGTCTTGCTCATCAATATTCATTAGCTCATTTAGACCTTGATAGGCCAAATAGTCATTTCATATATTTTCATACATAGTCGGCTGAGTAAAGTATGTGGGGTCCTTCAGAGTTTCATAGAAATGTTATGAAGAGTTAAAAAGGGGTTGAACACATTCTAATAACATGAGAAATAAAGATAAGAACCAAATGGCATAGATAACATGTGGGGACAAGTTCTCATATGCATATAGTTATACACATTGGATGAGCATCTACAGGTGCCTTAGAAGGAGCCATCACATTGAGATAGAGCATTTCATTATTTTAAGACTCTGTATGATTGAATAGTTTCATTTAAAAACCATTGGAGAAGGTTATGGACTAATTTCAAACCCATACACCATACAAATTGGTTATCTCAACCTCACTACCTATAAACTACAACTAAATCAACACCTACATGAGGTTAAAGACATTGAAATGGGAGTAACTGAAGTTTATTTTAAATTTATTTAGGTTGTAAGAATTAATTTGAGAAACTTGAAATGTATATGATTTATTTTAATAACCACACATCATGAGTGTTATTCATGTCTATGCCCACTACCTTACAATCTACAAATGTACACCTATAGGTGGCCCACAAAGATATGGGAGGATTGTATGGAGAGTAATTACATGTTTGAATACCATTATTGAAGTCATATTGCATTAGAGAGGTCATAATAGGAATTTTTGAAGAATTAGTGGTTGTAAATCTTGAAAAGTTACCCTAAAATTTGAATGACTATGTTTAGGGATAATTTCCCTAAAACATAAAAATAAAGCACCAAGCACTTTTTTTATGCCATGGAATAATGTTGCAAAGAGTTTTGGTGAACCTAAGTACACTCATCTTGTATCCCTCACATGGGGTTATAAAATTGACAAAATGAAAAGGGTTTGTAACTAAGAGAAAGAATTATTTGAGCACCTCCAATGTTGACTTTTGTTCACTAAAGTTTTTCAGTGTTACTTACAAGTTTTAAACCTCAAAATAACTTCACACCTAAAGATAATAGTGTAGGACATATCACCTTTTTTTAATTCTACTTTTTAGTTTATATAACACATGTTTAATTTAAAGAGTGTCAAAAGAGTTTGTGGAGCAAGGTATTTACCTATACTACTGCCTATAGATGTACATTGCCTTAGAAAGCTTACCTATAGCCTAATTGTATCTAACTCATAAGCTCATGTAGAAATATTTGGTAGCACTAGGAATTCAAAAAAAAAAAAAAATACCAACTGAGTTGGTTATAAGACCTCAAAATGTCCCTAGTATGATATACACATTCCAAGAAGAAAAACACTCACCTACAATAGTCAAAAAAGGTTACAACTAGAAATAAGTCAAGATACATCCATGGTGATAAAAAATGATGAAAAAATACAACTCTAGTCTAAGGTTTCAAGGTCTCAAATTTGGCATGGAACATCAAGGTATATTCCCCAAGGTGAATCAAACATGTCTCAAGAGTTTTCATACATGTAAATTATAAAAAATATTTTTTTTTAGTTTTTTAGACCTAGAGAGATAAGAGAGGCCTAGAGTGTCAAATGAGAAAGAGGTGGCAGTAGTACATTCCTTGAGATTTAGGACCTGGCATTTATAAGAAATTTAGGGTCATGGGAGATATACATGAATCTCTCTTAGTTTTCATAGTTCACCCCTAGAACTCAAGAACCATCATTAAAGCAAAAACATGGTAGCAAGCTGACACTTTTTTATTATTTTTTATTTGAAAGCTTGTTGATGTTTTTATGATTTTTTCCAACTCTCTTGGGTCTGCCCCATTTATACCTATCCAATGGATCCAAAAAGAGAGTTAGGTCAGGCCTAAAACTCATTTTAACCCCCCAATCTAAAATAGGGTCTTAGAAAGAGCATGAGATAAGCTCTAATAGGTTAGACAAGGATCCTTAGGCTTTGGTAAATTCATTTAATAGTATAAAATACCTATGTGAGGTTATAAACATTTTTTAGGTTCTCTAAAAATAAGTACATTGTAATTGGGAGACCCATCTACCTTGCACAGTCAAATGGATATACATAGTGGACTGAGTTATGGTGTTTTGGATCATGAAATGAGTATAAATTGGGTGTATAAACTTTTTGTATAGTTTTATAATGTAAAAATATACCTATTTGTGGTGATTTTTTCCATTGAATCTTTTCCAAACTCAAGGAATGAATTTAATATGCTCTCGGCCTATATAGGAGAAGGAGAAGCCCTAAACTAGGATTTTGTTGATTCTAAGAGTTTTAACCAACCAAATTTTCCAATATTTTTTAATATGATGTATATAAGTGTAACATAAGTTATTAAAGAGTTTTTGGGTTGATTAGATGTCATAAAATACAGTTTTTAGACCTAGGATGTGCTTAAGGGTTGATTAGGCCTAATCGAGGGTAGCCTAATGAAGGAAGTGTGATATAGGGGTGGAATATTACCATGAAACTTTATATAAATGTGAAAATCAATAGAGGGTATCTAAATATACCTTTAGTTTCTCTTGATCACTTGTAATATTTCCATACAAGGATTTTTTTTTAAAAAAAGGGCTATAAGCCTTAAGAGACCTTTGTTAACTTTGTGTGGAATGGAGGGGTGAAGTGTGTTTTGGCACATCTGAGGAATTGGTATAGATTTTAATTGAGGTTTAAAGATAATCTACCATAAAATAATATGCCAAGTTTAAAAAACCATGCTCAACATTAAAGAAACTATGTTGGGGACAAGTTCCCTAAAACACCAAAATAGAGGTCCTAGGACCTATTATTGATCCCAAATAACAATGTTTCATAGGTTTTTGATTAGTAAAAGCGTATCTATCTTGTATCAATATCATATTGAAATATCCATGTAGAAATGAATTGGTGGGTGACTAGAGTAACATGGTATTTGAAGGCCTCCATTTTTTAATTTTGTTCAATGCAACCTTTTAGTGATGTCTACAAGTTTTTGAGATTCCAAATAGATTCTCACCCTATGATTGAAACATAAGAATATATCACCATGAAAAGTGGTATTAATGAGTTGAGGAAGACTCCAAGTATATAAAATTCCATCATGGACGTAAGAATAGGTGTTGTGGCCTAAGAGTTTGCACCATTCCAATAAGGTCACCTAAAATAAAAGGGGAAACACAATTATGTTTTACATAAAATGCAACCTTGAAGGATTAATCTAGATATCTCTCCATATGGTATCCATACCATGTTTTCATCAATAATTTAAGAAAGGAATGAGTTCAAATCAAGTGTAATTCCTTGGATGAAGTCACATATAGGCTAATCCATACAATGGTACTAAAAAAGTGTACCTATAACTAATATACACAATCCTTATAATGCCTTGGCATGACATCAAGGCTTGATGAGGGTGAGAAATCATTGAAAGGTTACTATATCTTATAATTTTACCATTCATGTCATGATGCAACTAATGAAGGTCATGATTTCATTCTGATATTGTCTATAGTACATTGTAAACTTATAGGCTTATAGGAACCATTTACAGATCTATCCTATTTTAAGGAAGGCCTACCCTACTAAGCCCATTTGATTATCAAAAGTATCATTAAGATTGAGGGTTTCTTGGATTTCTTAAGGAGCTAAGGTTTAAAAAAAATACAACCTTGAGGGTCTTAAGAGATAAATGCAACCTACAACCCTAAAAATACCACATACATCCACTTGTTTAGCTTACATAAGGCCAATACTAAGTGGTGGAGGTCACTACCTTAGTGTAAATTGTGAAATGGATGAGCTCAAAAAAAATTCTCAAAATAAACAATGTAATAAAAGAAGATACATGACACTCTAACCAAGGATATGAGCTCCTCAGTCAACCAATATCACAAAAGGATACCTATAATAACCTACAACTAAGGTTGAAGAATATGTTCTTAAGATGGATTTCAAGTATGAAAATATTCATGAGAGGTATGGATTTTAGATATTTATGAGGTGAGATATTGTTTTAAATAGGTTTGAAGCATGATAATAAAGTCTTTGAGTCTTCCAAACTAATATGTAGTCTTTTCACTTCAAATATGTATCTATAGTCATCTTAAGGCTAAAAGGCCTTCAACTTGACAAGAGAAGGATAAGATTTTGTACTATAAATTAGGTTTCCATGATAAATGGTATATATAAGAATAAATTAAATAATAAATTAGGCCTCAGCCTCATCAATGTGATTTATATGAACCTCATGGACATGGTCCTATAGTCATACATAAGCTTGTATCGTAAGCAACCAAGCATAGTCAAAGCATTGCTAGAGAGGAAAACATGCCATCAATAACATGAAATATTAGTTATTAGGTGTTATTTAAGGTTAAATTTGAAAAAAAGTAATAATATTCCCATCAAATTCACCCTGCACTTATAAATTTTCACCTATAGCAGTGTATATACAACCATATGAGGTCATTTATGGAGTTACAAGGTCAAGAGGAAGTGATATAAAAGGTTGAAGGCAAGCCAATTCAGGTTTTAATAATGAAATTTGAAGATAAATGATTATTTAAAATCAAATTAAGCTAATAATATCTCAGATAAAGTCAATGGGAAGAAAAACTCATTTGTGAAATCTAGCCAAACAGAGTCGTGTCACTAGCTTTTGCCAAAATGGGCCTAGAGGCCAGAATATGCAAGATCTAATAAGAAAATTTGGTGGATAGTCTCAATATGACCTATTATACCCATAAAAAAAATCTTTTAATTTTTTCTACATTGATAAGTATTCAATTTTTTAGTATAGTCAACCCTATGTCAAATCATGATAAACATTAGAGCATGCAATGGAGGAATTAGCCATTTTGGAGCATCTATAGGTTGATTCAAAGCATTAAATTTGGTAATAATGGTAAAAATTACATAAAAAATCATATAATTCCATCCTAAATGTCCTATAAAAATTTAAAATTCCCACTATTCTTACATAGTCAACAAGCAGTCAAGAAGTTAGCCATTAGAGACCGAATGAAGTTTTGTGAATTCTAGGTGCCAAGAAGGATTTTAGGATTTAGAGAGGTATTAAAATGGTATAATATGATTTTTAAAAAATATATTATCTTATATAATTGATAAAATTTAGTTTTTTATGTAAAATATTGAAGAAAAACAAGTTTAGACATGGAGGAAGAGTGTAGATAACTCAAGGTAAATTATGGAAAAAAGGGTCTACAAGACAAAGTAAACATCTAAAAGACTTTAAAAATTTTAATATTTGTAATCATGACAACATCTAAAATACTTTAAAATTTTTAATATTTGTAATCATGACATATTAATAATATTAATAATATTTTAAATTTTATTTTACTATTTTAAGTACCCTATCTTTATACACAGTCCCCATATGTCTCATAATGGTCTCTATTCATATAAGCACACTTTTTGGAGTATTAGGGTGTGGTTTAAGGTTAAAATATTATTTAAGTTTTTTTAAATAATTTTACTATGATTTTTTATCATATTAAAAACCTTTAAAGAGTGTTCATACTCCAAACTCCATGCAAACCCCATAGGCAGGCCCAAATCCCCACATCCAGTCTCAAAAGCATAAAGAACAAAGTTGGGTTTTGATAATTTAGAGAAGTGTTATGAGATATTTAATATTTAATGAATATATTTTAAATAAAATAATATTATTGGAAAGGTTAAATTGGTCCTTTGGTGAAATTTGATCTTTTTCAAGCCTAAGACACCTAGTTTTAGCCCTTCTTTAGATGCTCATATCTTTCATACCATGAAGACTTGGGAAAAGTTATTATTGAATGTTTTTAGTACCCATATTTAATTTAAATTAATTTTGGTTAATTTATTTAGTTTTATGAACAATTTTTAAGAGTGTAATCATGTCTGAAATGCTTATAAACCATGCAAACAATCATCTTTACATGTTTATTTGTTCATATATTCTACATGGAAGGCCAATATTTTAAGGGGTTTTAAGGAATATATTTAACATATATCCATGGAAATAAGTGGTGGAATTGGTGTATTAATTTTATTAACAACCATCTTGAATTTGAGCCTATTTGAGCTTCCAAAAGGTGTTTTTGATTAGTTTTCTATTTTTGTATTTATAGGTTCATAAAATGGCCTATAATCACTTTTAAAACACCTATAATATGTATATAACTCCTTAAAACTATTTAAAAACCTATTTTTATAATAATTTGGCATATTTGGGTGCCTAAGAGGCCCGAAATGGATTAAAAATTCTTACTTCTATAGGTTTTCAAAGAACTAAATGGTTTAAACCATAGAAGAGGTGTAATGGGATATAAAACATCATTATATAGAACTTGGAGATATTAAAATTGTTTGTATGGTGCTTTGATGAGTTGAAGGGTCAAAAAACCATTTTGAAATTTTGTCAAATGTTTTAGATTTAATGGTGATTTCCACTATTGTTGTAGGTATTAAAGGTTTTAAAAATACTAATTTTCTTCTTCATATTCATGATAGAGATGTCTAGAGGTCTTCTAAAAGTCCATAAGTGGTCTTTAGGGTGTGAAATGTCCTTGGGAGAAAGTTTTTAGGTAGTTAGTTGAGGGTGGTTCAAGGTTTTTGACCTTCATCAATGGGGTCTATAAGGGTTATAAGTTTCATGGAGTTTATTTCAAGTTAGAAGAGAAAATTCAAGTTAGAAATAGAATAATAAACCAAAATGCAACTCCAATACTTAATCTCGTTGGTCAGTTAAGCATTTTGTGCTAAGTAAACTAACCTTTTCCAAGCACCTTATAGAAGATCAAGTGGAAGGGGGACATAAAATCAAAATGGAGAAATATTTGGAGGTTAATAAGTGTAAGTGGATCATTCAATGAGTTTTCAAAGTCTTGGATACTTTTCTCTTTTAGTGGATCATGACATCACCATCCTCAAAAATGTTTTGTGTTCTAGTGTGTTTATAAGCCAATGACAGGGCTTGAAGACTATTTGGGATAATTAAGGTTAATTTTTTTAGGAAGCATTAGTTATAATTGATCCAAATATGGTTTATATTATATGTAGGGTGGCTTTGTCTCATTTATTAAATTTCATTTGCTTGGTTATTCTCTCTCTCTCTCTCTTCCCATTTTTTCATATTTCTCCCATTTCTCCCCCATTTTTTTAAGATATTCTCATTTTAAAAAGAGAAACTATATTAATTTTTTTAAGAAAGACCTTTTTAAGCAATAAAGATCATTTTTCACCTATCTCTTACCTCTAAATTGTGTTTAACAAGCTTGTGCATGATGACCTTGTGAAGAAGTGTCCATCCACATCCATTGTCCTTCTTTCTTTCCTATTTTTAGGTTTTTTTAAGTTAGTTACAGCTCTGAACTTGATCTATTTTCGAAACTAATTTATGCTTTGTGTTAATTTTAGAATTCCTCTTTGCTTCATGTATTGTTTGGTGAGCCTAGTTTTAAAAACACTTATGCAAATTATATAGTTTGTGAGGTTGTGTGAGAAAAATTGTCTAATGTTGAATCAATGTTTATTTTAAGATTAATTAATTATAATTTTATTTGGTGAATCACCCCATTTATCTCTCTCTTTTACCCTATACCCCTTATCTATCTCTTTTCCATGTAGAAGTATTAGTTAAGGTGATCTACTAAGAGGAAGCCAACCTTCTCTAGAGGTTCAACCTCACTATATGATACCCATAGCTTGAGGTTGCTCTAATATTGTAGCTAGATTGAGATAACATAAAAAACTCTCCCACAAGGGTGAAATACTATGCAACATTAGGCACCTTCATCTATAATGTCAAACTACTATCATAATCCACCATTCCAAGCTATCATGTTGAGTTATTCAATCTCACCTAATATTTCATGGTATAATTGTTGTCAAGAATGTTTCTCAGCTTAAAAAATGTTCTTATGTAAGTTATTTTCATGAATATATCCTAGCGGATAAGTTTATTGTGTTTCATATTCATCAATTTCACCATCATATCATTATGACTTATTCACATCATCCATCCTTTCTTTATGTCCAAATTCTAATTTGATGGGTCGAATAGGGATACCAATGATGGTATATTCATTGTAGATGCTTTATATTTCCTCTTTAAAGTGTTATTGAGACTTATCTAGAGATGAAACATGATCCAAATCTTAAAGGACTACCACCTTACTGATTAGCCTTGGAAAATTTCTCCCCACACTTGGATGTTCATGTTTTGTCTTTAATGCATTTGGTTTCTCTTCACAAGAGGAGGGGGTGGGAGAGAAATTTAATTTATTAGTTTTTTTGGAATATTATATGGTGTTCTTATATCTTGTATCCTTAGGAGTATCAAACTTATAAACCATATCCTCC
Organism: Torreya grandis; assembly: GCA_037957365.1. Taxonomy (NCBI): domain Eukaryota; kingdom Viridiplantae; phylum Streptophyta; class Pinopsida; order Cupressales; family Taxaceae; genus Torreya; species Torreya grandis. The sequence continues at coordinate 382,613 of JARHVA010008867.1, read as the reverse complement.
TTTCATTCTATAATTACCTTGTCAAACTAAGATGTACCTTAGTGCTCATAAATGGATGCAATATGGAAGGTTGATGGGGAGAATAGAAAACTGAAGACATCTCTTAAACTATATTTTATACCATTCTTTTCTTCCTAAATGTGAATGTGAATATGAGAATGTTCTTTTTCAAAGGTAGGCATAACATAATCTGGTGTTCTATCCCATGAAGGCCTCCAAGCTGAAGTTATTGTAGGATCTTGAGAAGGCATGGATGGATCTTGAAGGGGTTATAGAACACAAAGAGATTGACCATAAGTAGGAGGTGGATTAAAATCTACCATTAAGGTGTTAAGTGTGTAAGTCTCAATATAAAACTTGCAAAGTGATCTAATTTTGATTATGATTCCTACATCATACCCAAAATTTTATACCATATAATATAAATCCAAGGGTAAGTATCTACCACTCTTGGCCATAAATTCACTAGACAAACATAGAGAAAAACATGGTGAAAATTATACAACAATTATGTCTTATGAAATTGAGATCATGGGGTGAACATGAAGGGTAAGTTTTAGGTTTTTGATAAGGCTAAATGTTTTTTTATCAGATCTATTCCATTGCAATTCAATGTTAAAGGTAGAATCATGAACCAATTCAAGTTTTTAGCCACTATATTTGTAATGATTGAGTTTTTTGCTTTATCGTAAAACAAATAATTACAAACTAAGAAATCTCTAATGATCATAAAGGTAATAAAAAGAGATGGAGTGGTTACCTTGACTAGTTGTTCTTACTTTGGAAGGACATTTTCTTGATGGAAAAGGGCTTGGTATTCAACTTATTTGTACTACCTAAGACATTACTTCAATCTATCTCTTTCCTCTTTTATCTTCTCAATCTCTAAGCTCAAATCATCATCTCTTGTTTTAGGCTGACTATAAGGAATAACAATTTATTAAGGGGGTGGCTTGGAATAGAAGGGGAGAAGTATGGATGGGTATATGGCTAATTAGGAACATCATGATGATGTTTTTATTGATTAGGAGGATAAGAGGGATTCTAAATAGGAGAATAAGGCTCATAAGGAGGGTGAAAATCTTGTTGGTAAGGAGGCTCATTAAAGGGCTGGTAGGGGTCAATGTAAGGTAGATATGGGTCATAATGTAGATGATTTAGGTCATAGGGATGATGATAATGAGGTGAATGACAAAAAATTTCCCCTTAAAAATCCATAAATTTTCATGGAACATATGCACAATGATATTAATTATTAACAAGAACCTTTTTTACCCTTACAATGATGACTTTGTGATGCTTTCTAGTATGAAATTTGACTACCAACATACTAATGGGGTAATTAAAAATATATGAGATGACTAAAAGTCTACAAGTGAGTCTCTACTGATTTAATCTATCCCAATAAGAATTTTAGAACTATTAACTCTCTATCCTTCACCCTTTAAAGGAGGTTATTTAGGCCTACCTTTAAGGATGAACTAACATAAGAATAGCCCAAGGCTATGGGTGACCTATGACTAAGACAAACCTCTATATTATGAGGATAGTTCCCATAGTTCATCTATTTTTACTTAAAATCACTAAGACCTACTGATATTGGGGTGAAAAGGGATAGATATTTCATAAATGAAACCTAATCTAAGGGGTGGTGATGCACCAATATTGATTATCCACTGAAATTGAAATCCTGAAAACACTAATGAACTGATCATGAACTAAAGAACTACCTCCAAATATTATATGTAACATTTTTTTATATGAAGGTGATGGTGAGTGGCTATAACTTGGAGGCAAAGTGTGAGAGGCCCATCTTGATAAACTTCCAACTAGGTTACACTCCAAATATGATTACCAACCTTTGATAATTCATATGACCTACATAAGAGAAATTATTAGCATATATGTGTGGCAAGGACATGCCAAGGGAATATTTATGCCACTTATGCACATAAAAATAAACATATACACATTATTAATCAATCATGAATAATCTACATCAATTTATTAGTATTCCAATAGGTTCATCAAGTACAAAACCAACCAGATTTTCCTCATACCTAGGTGAGGTTTACAAATTAAGGCCTTAATTCTTAAATAAACAATATAATGAGAAGGTAAGAGAGGGATAATGGCATGGAGGAGAGAGTTATGAGTCATAAATGACCATAGTTAATTCTTATTTTAGCTACAATCAGTTATAATAGTCCCTCATAAGTCATTCTCTATGTGTTGGTGCTCATAAATAGGCTCCTTAAACATTGAGGTAGAGTGATGAAGGTTGTATCTAACCTTTTTAACTCCATTTATAGCATCGATATGACTAAAAAGGGATCAATTAATTTTATTATGATATTTACAAAGTGTAATAAGGTGTAAGTAGTCCACTTAGAGGTGTTGAGTAGCCCACTCTTCCTTGTGCATGTTGACTAGCTAGAAAACTACCTCCTCCCTCATGTTGATCATGGAATGTGTACTTCCATTATTAATTAACTATTTAAAATGGTCTAATATATCTATATTATCCCTCCCATAATCCTCTCTATTCCAACTTCCATCTCTACCTGTTGATCTAAGTAGGCCTCATAGGCTAATTAGGCATAGTAGCTTAACTTCTTGTGCTTGGTTGCCATAAAATAAAGTATTAGAACTTAAGATAATATTAATATTTGGGTTTTAGGTTTTAAAAAACATCATGTAACATGACATGGGACATTAAAAGTAAAAGACACCTACAACCTTGCCAAACTAGGTGACTAGGTCACCTTCTCTTTTACATATGTAGATTGGCTATTTGGTGTGGAATTCTAGAGGCATTTTTAGGCACATTCTTAGACATATTATTATTTTAGGAGATAAAACAATTCCCAATCCTTCACCTCTAGTTATTTTCAACTTTCTAAATAGCTTTACACATAAAACATCATAAATCCTTAAACAAGTACCCTTTTTTAATAATTACATATAGTGTCCATATAACTAATTATTATGAGGAGGGTCCCTTGTAAGTTTAATTGATGGTTTAGGTATTTTTAGGGTCATTCCACTACAATTGGATGCCAATTCTTCATCATCTTCTCAATCGAGTCATTATTATGGTTTAAGTAGGGTATTAGAGGTCTGTCATCTTAATGATGGTCCATGAAGATTAGACCTCCAATCCTAAACTTATGGTCACAAATGTTTAGTATATATACCTTGATAATAATCTTAACAATCTTAAGGTTCCATTCATTTTATGTGGAGATATGTGAGTGCAAGTTACTAAACCTTGAGTTCTCTATAGGCTTCCTAGATAGGGCTTTAGTCTTAACATTCACTCATAGATTTGGGCCCCTAAATATAAATCACTCTTTCATGGATCTTGATACCATAGGGGGACCTAAGAGAATTTAACTTGATTCCTTTTGTAATGAAAGATATGAGCATTTGTAGTGATGGTTCAGGTTAACTACCTAGGATAGTGTAAATTGAGTTAGGATCAAAGACCTAATTTGACCTTTTTAATTTAATTATCATATCTTAATACACTATTTATGGCTTATAACAATTTATTACATCTTCTCTTGATGATATTCCTACTTGGAAGGGTCTAGTTATTCTTCAATGTGGTGATGGAGCTTGAGGCCTAGTCATAGCTTTTAGGCCTAATAGGCCTAGACTAAGCATTAGAGGTCTGAGTGACCTATATCTGACTTAATAGGATTAGTATCATCATAAAAACCTTATGATACCTATTTTTAACCTTTTCTCTTACCTTTATATGCTTAAACCTTAGTTTTATCTTCAATTTTTCATGACACTGCATGTAGGTCTCACTACTAGTTTGGGCATGAGTATTTTTGACCTAAGTACTATCTTCCACATTTTAAAAATAGTGGTGGAACTTGTAAAAACCATGTAAAATACCCTTAGGTCCCAAAAATACACTTATATACAAGTCCCTCATGAACTCTTCTCTTTACATACTCCCATACAATAGTCTTAGGGTTTTTGCATAGTTAGACCTATGTAACCCTTAAGATCTGAGTTTAGTTATCTCTTATCTAAATTTTAAGATTTTAACACTTTGAAAACCCTATAATATCATTCACACTACCTCCTCATATGCTTACATCTTCAGATCATCTTAAAATGAAATGATTAATAGGTAATTGAGCTTCTTGAGTCATTAAGATCTTTTTCCAACCTGAGGCTCTCATCACTTGAAACATTTTTCATACCTTATAACTTCCCTACTCAATTGTATCCAATTTTATATAACCTCAAAATATATTCAAGTTCTCTACTATTGTGTACAATCTTCTTTTAGGCCTATTTAGTCTTAATAGGCTAGTATAAATCATTGGGTTCTTTTTAGCCCCTTGAGACTTAAACCATATTATTTTGAACATTGAATCCACTTAAGAAATAAGGTATATAATCCATTTTCACCTTTTGATATTCACTTACTCCTATAGGATTCAATTATTTATAATCTTAAATTCACATGTGGCCTTGTTTGTGTGTGGTAAATGGGTCTACTTAAGCTATTGATATAGACAATCCCTTTCTCAGTTCATTGAATCACCAAATTGGTTGAAAGACATATTAAGAGATTTATTCCACTATTATAGACACCTTAAAATGCATTATTGGACACAATTTCTTACTCAGTCATCTTATTTTCTCATGAATACCTTTAGGCATCTTATCTCTATTTAATGTGTATGATAGATGAGCTTCTTTTTGTCTAGTGTTTCTAATCTTCAATTATGTTTGTCTATTTATCATTTCTTAGTAGATAATTTTATCCTTCATTATACACTTTCCAAACACTTAACTTGCCCATTAGATTGCCTTGGACCTTATGAAGCTATTTATATATGGTTATGCTCAAGTTAACCTCTCAAATTATCCTTAATGTTAAATATATTAAGTAACTCCATCCAAGTTTCAATGAATAATAATTTTTGGGCTAAATCACTCCCCATTGATCTTATTTGAAAACCATAGTTTAGGGCACCAAAACTCTCTTTGATCCCCCATAATATAGTCAAGTCTCTTAGCTAGGTTTGTCTAACTATATTAATGCTCTTTTTTCTCTTCATAATAATAACCTCTTAATGATCTCATGTTCATCATAGGTTTTAAATATTCTCCTTCTCCCTCCACAATATTTTGTTACTTATAAACATACACCCATAATATAACTCAATCTTCTAATTGTCAATAGACCTTTGTCTCCTTCGTGTGTAGGTATAGTCCTATAGTTGTTTGAATTAAGAGTAGTTTCTCAAGGACTAAGGATGAGAAAATGCCTAAGAAAATTGAAGTGAGTAATAGGTAGTGAGGGACATGGGGTGGTAGTATGACTAAGACATAGAATTTGTGTTTATTTTGAAGAAATCTAATGACTTTCTATAGTTACCATGCCATTTAATTACCAAGGAGGTCACAAATTAATCATAAAAGTCACAATGAAGTAGGGATTAAAGGATTTCTTAGATTGATGGTGTCTTGTTTGAGTGCTTTGGAAGGAAAAGGAGGTCTTAAATTCCTCAAAGAACTCATAATACAACCTAAAAACACTAACACTTTCATATTCATGTACTAAAAGATCCTACAACTTGAGAAATTAAATTTTAAGTCCACAAATGGATTAAACCTAGAGATTTTATTTAAATCAAACCCCCACACATGTGAAATAGGGGTGGAGGGTGATATTTATGGTCTATGAATACCTTGAGAACACACAATAAATGTTGATTCCTAGAAATACTTCAAATCTACACCAGAATCAATGTAATTTCTAACCCATGCACAAGTGAAGAAGATCACTAAAGTGCCCAAGTTGTTAATGTTTATTCATAGAGCATAATCCATGAACATATAGATACAATCCATGGATGATAAGGTCAATAAAACCCCTTCTTATTACTAATATATCAGTTCCCCATTTTCTCTCTTATCTATACTATTGATAAACTTGAAAGCTTTCTTGGGTTGAAAAAGAGCTCAAATGAAGAGAGAGGTCAGTTTTGGGCCTATTTGACATTCTATGATTATGAAAATTTTCTCAAACATTTGACATGAGATCATCTACAATCTATGATCCCCTCTATACAAACTGATTATACAAGTATTCACAAGTTACAAAAAACACCTAAAAATCTTATTTTTCTATATTTCTTCAAAATTTTGACCTTGGGATGCCATTAGAGGATGAAGGGGGAATTATAAGTCAAACCATATTTTGAAACCCATGGTATAATTAGAGGAAGTTTAAGAGGCATATTTTGCATGTGTGTGGTCTATTTGGCTAGTGGGAAATTAAGATGAGCCTTAAAATGGACCTTTGATGGTATGAAACTCCTAGTCATGGCCTAGGGACTCTTTTAATACCTTTATAAACAATTGAATACTTGACATATCACCTTTTATAAATATTTTCTAAGGTAAATAGACTTATATGAGGTGTTTGAAGGGTGATTGATAACCTTAGAGGGGTTATGGAGACTTGAATCTATTTGAATGAATAAACCATGAATAATGAAACTAAAAACACCATTAGACCTTCATATCATTAACTTTGGATAGGGTTTAGACACCCTTACATCCCATTGGAAAAGTTGTCCCTTACTAAAATTTATTAGATATGTCTAAAACCATGAATAATAGAATCCTTAATCTTGTCAAATTACTTCAACTTTTGCTAAGGATCCTTAAGCTTATCAAAAATGATTAAGACCATCCTTCTTGGACTTATAAATAATTTTGCATTCTTCCACTTATAAAATTAACATCATGGGGACCTATTACACATTACTAATAGACCTAATATAACCATGACATATGGGTTTACATGTAGATTATAGTACACACCATGCCACTCTTAACAAGGCTCAAACAATTTCAATAGACATTAATTTAATCATGGAAAGTTTAGACACTTTGAACAAGCTTAGAGGAGTTATCTTTAAAAAAATTGATTATATGGGTTGGCATTTGGCCTAAGAGGCCAAATTACTAATAGGAAGTTTAACCCAACCTGATTTGATGGCCATAAACATGTCCTTATCGCTACCAAATATTTCACTAAGTAGTTTGAAGTTATACCCCTCACTTACATGAATTAAAAATAAATTTTCAAGCTAATATTAAACCATATCATATGCCATTATGGTATCACATATAAAATTATATCTAATAATGGCAGATTGTTTAAGAACAAGGATGTAAAAACATTATGTTTTGAGTACAATGTCACTCAACATTTTTCTATTGCATGTTACCCATAAGGTAATGTCCAAATATAAGCATCCAAAAAAATCAATATCAACATCATTAAAAAGATAATCAATGATTTTAATTTTGATTAGAGCCTCAAAATATTTCATTTCATATGGGCATACTACACTAATTACCATACCTGTGTTTGTACCAAATTTTTCCTTTTATCTATTTTATAGAAGAAAGGTAAAATTTAAAGAGGGGTAGAGGTTGGTAGAACCTAGATGGGTGTGAAATTTGTAATCTAGATGGTTTTAGATAATCATCTTTGGCTTGGGAAGATGACCTATAATAAGAAAGAACTAGAAAATGGTTGGTTAGTTAAGTAGGTAGGGTGGATTTCCTAGCAAGCTAGATCCAAGAAGTGTGAGCTATCTAGGAGGCTACCAATCCACCCTTTGATACAAGTTAATGTTGAGAAGAAAGGTTGCATAACATAAAATTAATAGATGTTAATACTTTTCAAAATCAATTCTAGTGTTCTAAAAAAACATTAAATTAAAAGTTAAAGAATGGTTCAGGTCAGGTCAGGTTACTATTTATAGTTTATGAGGTGACAAGGGCCCAAAAAATAGGGTTTTACTTGAGGTTAGTGGTTGGTTATTACTTTCTAATTTTTGGTCAAAAGGGTTCACATAGTGACTATCGACAATTAAAGGTAATCATTGGTGGTTGGGTGACTGTCAGTAGTTTGATAGTCAACTATTGACAGCTAAGGTGATCATTTATTGGTTACTATTGATAGGTTTGGTTAAGGTAAAAGGTTAGACATAGGTAAATTATAGATGGGTTGGTAGGTTAGTGGATGTTATTAATTATTTTCTTGGTTGAGGGTAATGTTTAAAAGTAGGGTATTGTTGAAATAAAAGTAAATTAAATGAATAAATGAAGACATATAATTGGCTTATGGTGTGTGGTTGAAGAAGTCCTAGAGATGTTTGGAATAATTTTGGTAGAGTGATGGTTGGTTGATTGGTGAATTTTGGAGTGATTTTCGTACCACCTTAAGTTTTTGTTACACCTAAAAATTCACTGGAAGAATATAAACCTACAAAGAAACTTTTTCTAGTTGGTCTTGATGAGAAAGATTCCTAATTAGAAAAGGATCCTATAAAAGATTAATTTTTTGGAGATTTTGATAACCCCTTTCTTGATCCTACTCTCCTTTTATAAGCAAAAGGAGAGATGTGCTTTATACCTAAATCTAATAGGAAAATTCATTAGTTGGCTGACCAAATTAAATTCTTTATGTGTTAGCTCACACATAGATATAATATTCAGGTTCAAGTAGTGAGAACTTGACCATCGATAGTTTGATAGTCAACCATCAACAATCAGGGTGACCATTGATGGTTTGATAGTCAACCATCAATGGTCAGGGTGGCCATTGATAGTTTAAAAATTGATTGTTAGGGGTGAGGGGTTAGAGGTTAAGTTTGGTAAAAGGTGGGTTAGTGAGTTAGTTTAGTTAGTTAGTTAATTAAACATAGGGTCATGGTAAAAAGGTTTGGTAATGATCTTATCTAAGGGTGTTTTGACATATATAACTATCATATGTAGTTTTATAGTGTCTAATTTTTCCCCCTTTTTGTTATGTATTTTGTATTAGCAAGATGTAAACTAAAAACAAATTGTTGGTCAAAGGTTTAGTTACCCTGATCATTGGAGGAGGTGTTCCCTCACAAATTGGGAATCAATGACGTGAAGTAAATTGGGTATGGGCTTGATGAGTGGTTATGTGGGTGAAAAGGTAGGTGTCAAGGGTGGTTGGTGATGTTTGGCATTGAGGTGAAAACATGCTCACAAAATATGACTAAGTGTGATATTCAAGATTATGCATAGACTAATTTTCCATAGTTGGTTAAAATAAGATCAGTGCTAGAAGGACAAGTGATAGGGTAACTAAGCCACAACATTAGGTATACCTAATAAATTTACTCTATAAGTCTTCTACATAAGGTTAGTGTATTCTTAGGTATCCAAGGTAGGAAGAACTCCTAAGAAGACACCAAATGTTTAGGTGTGTACAGGGTAGCACAAGTTAAAATGTTCAACATGGCAAGGTAATTGATGAGATCAAAAGGACAAATGAAATATCATTAAAAAATATGTGAAATCTTGGGCTAAAAATGACCAAGGTGAGGTCATTTAGCTGGTTAGTTGATGGAGAAGGGTAATCTTCAATGGTTGTGTTGATGTGGTATTCAAATGGGTTGCCCCATTTTGGTGTACCACTTGGTTTGGTTTGGTTAAAAGGTTTGGTGGAGAAGGCTAATCTCCAATGTCTTAAGTTATTTTAGAGAAAAATAATATCTAAAGGTTTGGGGGGAAGGTGACTCCCCAATGGTTGGGCGGTTTTTCAAATGGGTTTCCCAAATTGGGTGTACCACTTGGTTAATGGTTGATTGGCTAGGTGGAGAAGGGTAATATCTAATGGTTTTTGGTTAAGATAAGGGTAATATCCAAAGGTTGGGTTTGGTTTAGGGGAGAGGGTGCTCTCTAAGGTTTGTTGATTTGGTGGAGAGGTGTTTTTCAATGGGTCATGGCTAGGTTAATCAATTGGTGCTCTCTAATGACTCCTAAGGGGGAAGACATGTCTTCCTAAGTGGTCATAAAAGTATGAGGAGACTAAACAATATGATTGAAAAACCCCATGACGGAAATAAGGGTGGGATTATGAACATAAAACCCTATCATGCTTTTCTTTATTGTTAGTTTGATGTTTAAAAAAGGTAGCTTGATCACATGGTATCAAGTAAGCTTAAAAATCCCTTGATTTGTGGAGGATAAAAGAGGATATGGATGATATTTAGTGGGTGATAGGTAGGGTAACCTTATTATGTGGATGATTTGACCTTTATGTATTTTACCTAAAAACCATGATAGATAAGTCCATGTCATATTCTAGGTGTAGACTGATCGATGCATGAAGTCTACTGATGTTATTGTGAAAGTTGATTGCAACTTTCTTGGGATTGATTGGTGTTTGATTTTGATATAGGCTATATTATTGCTTAGTTTGAGATGTTTAGGAAGTTGATTGATGCAAGAAGCTTTAAATGATTGTTTTTGACAAAGTTGAATTAGCCATCCTTTAAGGGAGTGGTGTAAGATTAGATTTGTTCATGTTTGATATTTGTCCTTCAAGGGAGCATTCTACCTTAATTTCAATAAATTTTGATTGTTTTGGGGTACCTATCCTTCAAGGGAGTAGTATTCATGATAGATATATTTGAATAAAGTGATATTTTGGTATCCCAAATCATTTATATGTTGGTTTAGACATGGAATATCTATATAGGCCTGGGGTTTTCCTTTATGAAGGTAAAGACATAGCACAATGAGGTTGATGATGGGTAAAAGAGGTGGTTTAAGTGACAATGACCATGGGAATCTATCCTAAAAAGGTTGGAAAGTACCATGAGTATATTTTCATGGGTAGAGCCATGTTATCCATGCTTAAGATTAGGTTAAGCTTGTGATAGAAAATCACATGATCCTATTTTTAATTGGTTATCCTTAAAGATGAGGAAATGAATGTGGTTGAGAATAAGGGATGAGCTTAAGTTATACACAAGATGACAAAGAACTTATTTTAACAAAAGAATAAATACACAACTATAAAATAATTTGAGTAGGTTGAGTTTTTGATATGCTCTTGATCCATGATTAGTTAAATTATTGATGTCAATTAGGAAAGTATACGTCCAACCAGTTACTTTTTTACATTTGATTAGAAATGGAAAATATTTGGATTGACAAAAAGGTGAGGTTGGTTAGGTGATATCTAGGTGGAGAAGGGTAATCTCCAATGGCTGGGGGAGAAGGTGACTCCAAAATAGGTTGGGTGGTCTCCAAATGGGTTTCCCCAATCTTGTATACCACTTGGTTTAGGTTGGGTTTGTGGATAAGGTACTCTATAAAATTTTGGAGAGAAGGTGATTCCCAAATAGGTTGGTGAAGAATGGTAATTGTTATCACTATAGAGATCACCCTATTTGAATATGTGTAAGGCACACATTCTCTCCAACTGATAAAATTAGAACTTATCAGACTATGGGTGACTCCATATTGAGAAAAATATCTAGATAGGGCTAATTCCATTAAATTTTATCTTTAAAAACTAAAGTATTTTGATTTTTTTAGGATGAAAAAGGAGAAAGAAACTGAAATGGTAAATCTTTTATAAATGGGGTGATGCACTTGAATGATTGATATTATCTAAAATATTTTTGAAAATAAGTAAGATGCATATTAATCTAAAATAAAACTCTGCATTCAATTCTAAACATTAGCATTTCAAAAGAAGGCCTAAAATAAGTTTGCAAAGCAAATCCAAATTATATCTCTTCAAATGACCTATAGAGGATGAGCTTTTTAGAGTAGATGTGGAAAGTAACTATAAAAATGGAAATTAGATGGCACTTTTGTGATGGTACAAATTCAAATTACATTCTATTCTGATCCAAAAAACACATGTGAAAATCTTTTTTATTTGATAAATGGTGTCAATTACAATTTTTGCTCTACTTCAAGAATTATTAAAAAATGGCTAAAAAAAGCTAATATGTAAGTCTAAAACCTTAACTAAAATAAAGTGGCCTAGGAAAGAGAAGTATTAGTCTTATTTGAGTTAGAATAATACTAAAATCCTTTTATATTATTAAATAAAGGCTTTAAAGTCTCCTAAGTCTTCACAAATTACACGTTCTTCATTTTTGGCATAAAATTGAGAAGTGGTGGACCCATGTAAACCTATCAACCTTCATTGCATGAAAATCATGCCATAAATTGGAAGATAAATCCATATTAAAATTAGGTTTAATTTTAATTTTCTTATCTTTCATGAAAATCATGAGAGATGCATGAAACTAGTCAAACTAGTCAACCAAAGAGATTTGACACTTAAGGACTAGTTAACTAAAATTGAGATCAAATTACATGAATTGGAATTTGTGGATTGAATTTATAATTATATAAAAATTTAAAACACATATATGTCATGTTTTAACTCTAGAATTAATTCATTTAATATATTTTCAACATCATTCTTTACTTGCTTGATTGACCAAATAAGCCTACTAGGCCAATTAGGCCTAATAGCCTATATTATTAAATTTTAAATCCATTAAACCTAAAAGAATTATAGAAAACCTGAAAAAATAATTAAATATACCTATAAAAACTTTTCTCATCATAATATATTTGATTTTGATAAGAAAACACTTGTCATTCAATCAACAGGCTTCACTAAGCCTATTTTGCTCCATTTTCCTACATACTGGCCATTTTGATTGAGATGGTTAGGACACTTATAGCATTATTTATTATAAAATTAAAATTTTAGGATGAATAAAAAGTCTTAATATTTGTGTTTCAATGATTATATTTCATTGAAGTGTCTTGTACTTCATTTTACATGTTCTTTTCCACCAAAAAAACATGATCTATGCCCTCATCCATACATCTCCATGCATAAAATTTACATTTATAGAATACTCACTGAGTTTAATTTACATTTTAAAATATTTAAATTTTATCCAAGATTATTTTATAACAATAAAATCTACATTTTTCAAAACAAGTTATTTGAGGGTTTAGGAGGGCTTTAGTGTTGAATCTTCAAAATGATGGTTCATGAAGTAAAAACCTCCAAATACCAAAATATTTTTATTTAATTATATAAAACTTATCCCCCTAACATCATTGAAAATATTGGGTTTCCATGAAAAATATATGAAAATTTATCACATGGAGAAATTTGTTTGTGGGGTTTTAACTGCCTTCTGAGCTACCTATGCTCTTAATGATTGTTCATTAATCAAATCCCATAAAATAGTATAAATTTTTCATGAATTATTATTAAATATATTTCCTAAAAACATACTAAGATATTTTGGCCAAACTCCACATTTGGTGAAACATATGAGCATCTGAATATGAGGCTTGGAAGGGTGTCTAAAATTGTAAAAAATGAAAATTTCACCAAAATAAAAATAAATCTTCACCTACTTCCCAATTCCTTATAATACCATCATGGGGTACATAATATGATATAAAAACACTCTAAATGCACATTTTTCTTGAAAATTCAAAAAAACCCTTTTTGGCCTATATGCTTGTTTACTTGCAAAACCTTGTAAGACCATGGTTTGCTTAAAATTTGGAGTTATGAAACTATTTAAAGGTCTTATTATATTTAAAAACATCATCCCATTCTTTTTAAACTTTTACCTAGACTTAGAAGCTTCTATAGCACTCCAAAATGATGTTTGCTCCAATGGTGATCTCTAATGAACATGTTGAGAAATGCTACAAAATAGTGAGTATATACACTAATCCAATGGCCATGAGACTTTTATAAAATGTTAATCAAGTCATGATGACCTTGTGTACAAAATTTGAGGTCCTGAAACCACCTAAAGCTCTCAAAATCCTTGATTTTCTTCAAAATTGACCCCTTGTGTATGGATTGTCTACATATTTGAACTTGGCAATGCTCTTTTGAAATTAAAATGACCAATTTACAATCCATTTTTGAATATTTTAAATTAAATTAATTATTTTAGTGTGAAATTGATCTATTTAATCTACTACAAAGGGATATTGGTAAGATTTATAATTTTTTTGAAGGATAGGGGTAGTAATTTGACCTTGACAAGTCAAATTACTAACAATTTTTGTGTCTTTTAGGGGTTAACCACCTTTTTGGTCAAATAAATCATAAAATTTGGCTATAAAAAAATTAGATATACACTAAATATGGGAAGATATTTTGTGGGCAAAGACACAAACAAGACAACTGGCACAAACAACAACAAACATGTGCATGTGTGCACATAGAGGAATGGACAAAAACAACTAAAAATAGAAAAAACAAAAATTGAAATCATGTGTGCATATGCACTTAGAGTAAAGAAATAACAAGTAGTCTATTATGTATAACTAACCTCCAACTTGCTAGCCCTTTTGGATCAATTGGAAAGCTATTTGATCCACCATGGAACTTTGAAACATGGTTGCTTCCTTTTGATAGCCTGCTTCTACAAATGGGAGCACTTATATGTTCATGTGTTCTAGATGATGTAGCTAGGCCTCCAAATTCCATTCCTAGGTGCATGGACTGAAGATATGGATCCAGGATCCAATCATATTCCTCTCATATTCTCCTTTGTTGCATCAAAAGTGTTATCTCTACCTCATTCATAGGTTGATCATGATTTGATACATTCTCATTCAATTATTATATTGGGAATTCAACTAATATACCTAGATTGATATCTTCATTTGACTCCATTTTAAGTGGTAATTTTTAAAATTATTTAGATCCTTGATAAGCATCCAAACATGGCTATAATATCACTTTGATTTCTTCCTGATGAATAATTGCAATAATACTCTTTACAAGACATTCATCAATCTCCACTTGGGATGGAGATGGATTGTAAAATTTTGCACAAAAAATCTCCAAGTCATATCAAAAGGATTATTCATCATGATCAATAGAATAGACATGAAATTCATTAGTATTCTTACCATTTGAAACATGTTGATCACATACTTCTACCTTTTGGATGAAGTCAAATGAAATTTTTTGATATGCCACACTTGTCTCATTTTTATCAGGAATATTCTCCATCTCAATAGTGGCTCTATGTGATTTTTCTTCATGGATACCTTTTAAAGAAATATTTTTTTGTACTTCATCTATCTCAGCTGCTAAAAACTCTTTAGAATCCTCCTACAAGTCATCTTCTTATTCATCATGGAAAACTAAATCATTTTTATCCTTGCCAAGTGGTGTCCCAACTATGATTTCTTCTTCTTAATCACTAGAATTATCATCATTCTCTATCTCTTTAGCTACATATTCAATTGCCTCATAAATAAGAGGTTCTTTCTCCAAGAGTGGCATGGTAGAACATTGGAAGTGTTCAATAAGATGTGAAAGATCTACAAAAGTAACCATAGGTACCTGATTTTGCTCATGAGGTTGCTCTTCTTGCATCACCTTCACCTCATCTCTCTGCACTTTTTATTGAATGGCTTTCCATGAAGGAAAGGATTTAGTATTATGAGGAGGAAGGGATGAAGGCTAAATGATCTCTTTCTTGAGTTTAACATCTTGAATGATGCTTGATTATTCCTCTTTCTTGCTTAACTCCATGATTTGGTTCTAAGATGGGAAATATAAAGTCTCTTTTTGACCTTTTGATGCTAGTTATTCTCCTCTTTCCTTGTCTTCAACTCCAAATCTCTGATTTGCTTATCAATATTCTCCTAGAATATCTTCTCTTTAAAGTGGTTAGTGATCTCAACAGCAAGCTATGCCAAACAGTCTCCTTTCTTTGACAATTCTCTTAGATAGAACTCCAAGAAGGGAATGTCTAAGAAACATATGAAGAATTTGGAATACTCAAAGGGTATCTTATAATGGTGTATTGAAAAGTAATACATGGCATATAAGAAAAGTGAGGCTAAACTTATTATTCCTTAAGGCCTTTCAGCTTGTCCTCAATACTATGAATGTAACCACTTACATCCATCATCTCACCAGTGAGATTACTCCAATTTTTCCTCTCAATAGGTCCCCATTAATCTTTTATTTGCTTCAATGACCCTCTCAAAAAATTAAACTTGTGATTAGGGGTATCTTAGACATAATAACCCTATGAGTATAGCTCTACTACATGCTTTTTAAGGCTCACTAAAGTTTGTTTAAGTGTTGGTATGGATTGGATAGCTGAAAAATGACCATGATTAGGTTGGCTAGTTGGGTGGCATGGCTCATGATAGGGTTGGTAAGGGATATTATTATGATGGAATGGTTGTTCATAGGGAGGATCAGGGTAGTACTCCTACATATATGTATGGTATAAATCCTCAAACTCTTGGTAAGGATCATAGTTTGGCTAGTCATACTAATCATAGTGAGGATTATATTGATCCATATTGAAACAAGCCATTTTAGACCATTAGTAAGAAAAATATTGAAATTAATTAATATTTAAAAGATATTTAACATTTCAAACCAACTTTGAGTCCTTGAAAGTTGCACTAATCTTATAAATGCCTCCAAAATCTAGTGTGTAGAATAATGTCCCATCGAGCATGCCAGAAATTAATATCACTCTAAAGAGAACCTTATTTGAAGATTTATAAGGCACACCTTCTCTCTAGATGATACAATTATAAATTTTTAAAGTGTGGATGACTTTGTATTGAGAAGAACCTCTAGAGAGGGATAACTCTATTAAGATTTATCTTTAAAAACTAAACTATTTTGATTTTTTTAGGATGAAAAGGGAGAAAGAAACTAAAATGGGAAATATTATCTAAATGAGGTGATCCACTTGAATGATTGATATTATTTGAAATAATTTTGAAAATTAATAAGACATACATATGAATCTAAAATAAAACTCTGCATTTAATCTTAAACATTGGTGTTTCAAAAGAAGGCCTAAAAGAAGTTTGCAAAGCAAATTCAAATTCTCTCTTTAAATGACCTATAGAGGATGAGATTTTTAGAGTAGGTGTGGAAAGGACCTAAAAAATTGAAATTATATGCCACTTTTATGATGGTAAAAATTCAAATTACACTCTATTCTGATCCAAGAATCACATGCAAAAAATATTCTTTATTTGATAAATGGTATCAATTAAAATTTTTGCTCTGCTTCAGGAATTATTGAAAAATGGATTCAAAAAGCCAATATATAAGTATAAAATTATAAATAAAGCTAAATTGGAATGTAAAATATAATTATTAGTCTTATTTGAGTTAAAATAAGACTAAAATCCTTTTACAATATTAAATAAAGGCTTTAAAATCTTCCAAGTCTTGAAAAATTGCATGTTCTTCATTTTTGGCTTAAAATTGAGAATTGGTGGGCCCATGTTGACTTGTAAACCTTCCTTGCATGAAAATAATTCCATAAATTGGAAGATAAATACATATTAAAATTAGGTTTAAGTTCTTTAATTTCCTTATCTTGCATGAAAACTATGGGAGATGCATGAAACTAGTCGAACTAGTCAACCAAAGAGATTTGACCCTTAAGGACTAGTTAACTCAACTTGAGCTCAAATTAAATGAATTATAACTTTTGGATTAACTTTATAATGATATATACATTTAAAAAACATATATATTTTCAATGTCATACTTTACTTTCTTGATTGACAAATTAAGCGTATTAGGCCAATTAGGCCTAATAGCCTATATTCTTGCATTAAGACTCCATTAAACCTAAAACAATATTCCATAAAACTTAAAAAAATAATTAAATAGACTTGGAAAAGCTTTTATCATCACAAGATATTTGATTTTGATGAGAAAACACTCACCATTCAGTCACAAGGGTTCATTAGGCCTATTTTACTCCATTTTCCTATAGATTAGCCATTTTGATTGAGATGGATGGGACACTTCTAGGATGATTTATGATAAAATTAATATTTTAGGATGAATAAAAACTTTTAGTATTTGAGTTACATTGATTATAGTTCAATGAAGTGTTCTTTACTTCATTTTACATGCTTTTTTTATATAAAAACATGATTTATGCCCTCATCCGTACATATCCATGCATAAAATTAAATTTTTTGGAATATTATATAAGTTTAATTTAAATTTTAAATGTTTTAGGTTGATCTAAGACTATTTTATAAAATAAAATTAACATTTTTTTAAAACTAGTTTTTTGAGGGTTTAGGAGGGCTTTGAAGCTAAATTTTCAAAATGATGGTTCATGAAGTAAAAAAATCCAAATCCCAAATTATTTAAATTTATTTTTATCAAAATTACCCCCATAACATCCCTAAAAATATTAGGTTCCCATGCAAAATAAATGAAAAGTTATCATGTGAAAAAAAAATCTACATGTCAGGTTTTGACTACATTCTAAGCTGACTACGCTCTTAATGCTTGTTTATAAAGTAAATACCTTAAAATAATATCAATTTTAATTAATTATAATTAATTATTGGTCCTAAAAACATAATAATAGCATTCATCTAAAATCCACATGTGGTGAAAGATATGAGCATCTGAATAGGAGTCTTTGAAGGGTGTCTAAAACTGTAAAAATTAAAAAATTCACCAAAATGAAAATAACTCTTCACCTATTTACCAATTATTGAAAAACCCATCATGGTTTATGTACCATTATATCAAAACACTTTGAAATCATATTTTTCTTACGAAATTGAAAAACCCATTTTTGGCCTATATGCTTATTTACTTCCAAAACCTTGTATGAGCATAGTTTGATTAAAATTTAGAGTTTTGAAACTCTTTATAAGAATGATTATTATGTAAAAAAATCATAAAATTATTTAAAAACTTTTACCTAAACTTAGAAGCTTCTATAGCACTCCAAAATGATGCCTGCTCCAATGGTGATCTCCAACAAACATGGTAACGAATGTTACAAAAAAGAGAGTATCTCCACTCATAGAATGGCCATGAAACTTTTTTAAAATTTTAATCAAGTTGTGATGAAATTTCTCACAAAATTTTATCTCTTTAAACCACTAAATCTCTCAAAATATTTAATTTCCTTCAAAATTAACCCCTTGTGCATGGATTGTTTGCATATTTGAACTTGGCAATGCCATTTTGAAATGAAAATGACCCGTTTACAGTATATTTTTGATAATTTTTTACCAAAATTAATGATTTTAGGCCAAAATTTATTGATTTGACCTATTATAAATGGATATTAACAATATTTAGGAATGTTTCAAAGGATAGGGGTAGTAGTTTGACATTGGCAGGTCCAATTACTAATAGTAATCTCAAATAGTTGGGGGAGAATGTGACTCAAAAAATTTTGGTGATCACAATAAATTTGAAAAATGTGGCCTAAATTTACTAAGTTTAAAGTCATTTTTTTTGGTTGGTTGGTTGATGGAGAAAGGTAATCCCCAATGGTTTCATGGTTAAGGTAAGGTGGTTGGTTGGTGAGTTCTTCGGTATCCAAGGTAGGATGTGATCCTAATAAATAACATATGGTTGGTAAAGTGGAGAAGGGTAATAGCCAAAGGTTATGTAGGTTGATGGAGAAGGTGACTCCACTAGGTAGGGAGAGAACATGATTCTCCAATAAGTTTGGTTGGGTGAAGGAGAAAGGTAATCTCTAACAGTTCAAGGTTGGTTGGTTTATATGTTTGGGTGGGTTTGATTGCTTGGGTAAGGTTGATAAGGTGGGTTGGTTTTATATTTTAGGTAAGGTTGATAAGTTGGTTTTATATATTGACACAAAAAAATGCCAAGGGTTAGTTTGGTTAAATTTTTTGTATGGTTTGGGTTGATCAATGGTCAAAGCCTTATGGAAGGAAAGTTCCCCCCTAATTTATTCTTTCCATGGATGATCTAAGATGAGGAAATGATACAAAGGTGATGTGTTTGTTAATAATAGGGTTTAGGAGGGGTGAATATGACTTCATCCACCTCCCAAAAAGAGGTGTTAGTTATTAGTCGTTAGTGGTTAGCAGGTCAAGTTTGTAGGTGGTAGTTCAAGTGGAATTTCCTCTATTACACCAAAGCTAGGAAAATGTTGTTGGATCTGATTTAGGTAGTTTACTATAGGTATGATATGTTTTATGGGTTGATCCTAGTTTGAGTTGCTAAATAAGTTAGTTATGGTATATTTAAAAGGTATGTTGATCGTGGTTGATTGGTTTGGTGTAGAGTTTGGCATGATTGGTTGAGAGAGGTAAGATAAATGGTTGAGTTGGTTTGTTGGTTGGGTTGGTTTAATTATTTTGTTTAGTTGGTGAGGTAAGGTTAGGTGGATGGTTATAGGTAAGGTTAGGTCAATGGTAAGTTTGGCTAGCTTAATGGTAGGTTTGGTTTGGTTGATGGTAGGTGAGGTAGTGTTAATGATTGTTAAGGTTGGGTTGATGGTTGGTAAGGTAGGGTTGATGGTAAGTTCCAAAAAATTGGTATGTGGAAGAGGTAGGTTGGTTCATTCCATATGGTAAGTGTAGGATGTTGGTTAGTTGGTTCTACATGGGTAAGTGGAAGAGGTTGGATGGTTTGTTCCACATGAGTAAGTTGAAGAGGTTGGTTGGTTGGTTCCACATGGGTAAGTAGAAGAGGCTGGCTAGTTGGTTCCACATGGGTAAGTGGAAGAGGTTGATAAGTTTTCTTGATTGTGATTTTGAAGAAAACTTGAGAAGGTTCCACTTGGTTGACAAGTGGTTTGGTTAAGGGTTGGATTATGGTTTCCTTAGTTATATCTTGACTAAGAACTAAATATAATGGATGAGTCTCATTATGTTGAGGGCTTTGGTTATTGGTGCACACAATAATAGTTAAAAAAATATGTTCAATGATGGATTGATTGTGAATTTGTGAGCTAATGAATTGGTTTGAAGAGGATAGTTGGTTTTATATGTTTAATTGAGTTGATAGGTTCGGTGGTTTTGATTACCTGTGTAAGGTTGATAAGGTGGGTTGCTTTAATAGGTTATATAAGGTTCATAAGTTGGTTTGATAGTTGTAGGTTAGATGGAAAAGAGGATAGACCAAATCTTGATGTTGAGATAAAGAGAGTTTCCATAAGGTGGGTTGGGCTAGTTGATATGATGGTTGGTATAGGTGAACCAACAATTAATGAGGTTGGATAGGTTAAAGTTGAGGTTGGTTATGATAACTTTTAAGTTGGTTTTAATGGGTTTTTGGTTGGGTACGATGATGTTTAAATGGTTGTTGATAGGTTATTGACATTATAACCAGCTCAAGTGGTAATTGGTAGTTTGTTGGTTGGTTATAGTTGAGGTTTGATAGGTGATAGGTAGGGTTTGATTGATTATGGGTAAGGTTGGGTTCATTTTTTATGAGGTTAGATTGGTTATAGGTAAGGTTAGGAGCACAAGTGGCTTGTGATGCAAGGTATCTCTCTAAGTTTAGATGGTTGTTCTCCAAGATTCTAAAAAAGTTAGGATCTCTAGGAGAATATAGTCTAGTTCCCCATTGGACAAGGTAATGTAGGTAAGATGGTGGAAATTAGGCTTCTTACAAGTCTAAACAAAGAGCAGAAAATAAAACTTCAAAAAGGAAAAACACACACTAAAGTATGTTACCTCATAGGGTTATTTTTAGTCTCTCTTTTTGCTTATGCTTTAAGTTAGAAAGAATGTCAAAAGACTTGGCTTGTAGAGGGGGTAAAAAAAGAGACGTCCATGGCTGGTTTTGGGTTAGTCATGGTTCTTAAAATAAAAGTCAGTACATGACTTGATATTGGGGCCTACCCCCTCACTTCACATACTATGGTGATAAGGGTGTAGCGTGCTTAGCTAGTATATACTAATTTCTAGAGTTTAGACTCAACTAGAGAGCTAAGTTTTGGTTTCTCTTCTTGCTAGTGAAGTCCAAGTAAGATAGCCAAAGGGTGAAGGGTTAACAGTAGGTGATGAAATTCTAGTTAATCCTTATGTTAGGTGTTAAAATGTGTTGATTGATAAGTGGTTTGGTATGGTGTGTGATAAAGAATTGAAGCTACAATTGATTATTTTGCTTTTAATTTAACTAAATGAGATAAACATGCAAGAAATTAATGTATGTAGTTAATTTTATGTCCAAAAGAAATTTTCAATTTTGTTGTATGAGCATAGAATAAATAAGAAAAGGGGACTACATGTAACTAGGTCCCACTAGGCATGCCATAATATTTATACCAAATTTTTACTTTTATCTATTTTATAAAAGAAAGTTAAAATTGAAAGAGGGGTAGAGGTTGGTAGAACCTAGATGGGTGTGCGCTTTGTAATCTAGATAGTTATAGATACTCGTCTTTGGCTTGAGAAGATAACCTACAATAAGAGAAATAGAAAAGGGTTGGTTAGTTAAGTAGGCTAGGTGGATTTTATAACAAGATATAACCAAGAAGTGTGAGATATCTAGGAGGTTATCAATCCACCTTTTGATACAATTTAATATAAAAAAGAAAGGTTGCATAACATAAAAGTACTAGATCTAAATAAATAAATACTTTTTAAATTAAATGCTAGTGTTCTAACAAAGTAACATTAAGGTAAATGATAAAATGTTAATGAATGGTTTAGGATAGGTCAGGTTACTATTTTTGGTCTGTGAGGTGATAGGGGCCAAAAAAATTGGGTTTTGGCTGAGGTTGGTGGTTTGTTATTGTTTGTTAGCTTTTGGTCAAAGGGTTTCACACAATGACCACCAATGGTTAGGGTGACCATCAGTAGTTAGAGGTAACCATCAATGGTTGGGTGACTATCCATCCTTTGATAGTTGACCACTAACAACTAAGGTGATTGTTGGCAATTTTACAGTTGAATGTTGGCATTCAAGGTGACCGTCAATGGTTATTGTTGATAGGGTTGGTTAAGGTAAAAGTTTGGACTATAGGTAAATTACAAATGAGTTGGAAGGTTAGTGGAGGTTAGTCACTAGTCAGTTGGCTAGGATTACATAGAAGCTTGCCTATAAGATGACGATTACACAGTAGCTTGATTATAAGAGCTAGAGTTACTTGATGAGAAATGTGTGGATGTTGTCAATATCATCTGAGTATAATAGAATAGATGTTGTGGCCACTATAATTGATAGGTCAAACATAGAGAGTTTAAGCTTGGTGATCTTGTTCTCAAATAAAACCAAAAGAATACCATGACTAAGATTAAGAAAAAGGGCAAGTTCAACCCCAATTGGATAGGACCCTACATCATTATTGTAAATTATGGATTTGGAGCATATAGGCTCACTACACCAGATGGAGATGAACTTGATGAGTTAATGAACATCATACACCCCAAACATTACTTTTCTTGAGAGACCTAAAGTATTTTCTATGAGGAATGTTTTCATTATAATATAATACCTTCATCTTATTTTAATAATTCCCTATACCATTTTTGCATACCTTCCCTATCAACCAATTTTTTTTTACCCTATCTACCCAACCCTTTAACCTTGGTTCTATTCCATTGGTTCTTCAGGCACCTTCAGTGAGGGGATTCATATCATGTTCCAGTAGTTAATTTAGTATTATAGATAGAGGCTATATTTTGGAATAGTTTGACAATGGTTTGGCACTTACATCCATAATTCCTTATTTTTTTTCATTTTGAGTGTTCTTCATTATAACCACCTTTGTACAAATTAGTGTTTCACTATATGCTATTAATTATATTCACCTTTGGATAAATTGGTATCATTAACCTATTCCATTATTTCTTAATTATAATTACTTATGGGAAAATTCATAACAACACTTCTATCATGTCTTGAATTCAAAACTCGACATTCATATGCCATAATGTTCCATTTGCCTAATTTGAAAACTTGTTGCTACCTAGTTAGATTCCTCAACTGTAAATTAGAACTATAGTGAATTGAGGTCCTAATAGGACTATGTGGGAAGAAATCAATTCATGTTGAGGTTAGCTCAGTCACCCTTTACCATGTTCTCACCATTTTTTGAGTTAGACCATTTAGTATCTCATAATTATTGATCAAATTGAGATGCATAGAAAATTCTAAAAACATTTGTAAGAGATATGTAAAATCCTAAACATCACCACATTGACCACTTATTTGCATTAAATATTCTAAGAACCCTTGCTAATTCATAATAAACAACTTATATTTTAGTTTTCCCATCCTTTTTGGACCTTACACCTTACACTATCATTATTTTGCAAGTTTTCATATTGCACATTATATATTCAAGTTTGATACACTAATGACCACTAGGATTCATCTCATACTCTTGTCATTTAGTGACAACATTCCCATATTCCTCTACAATTCAATCTCATTTTATTATTATTAATTTTATTCTATCCCATATCTTTGGAGAATTACATTTGGCCTAAAGTTTATGTTGGACCTTGTGTCTATGGAACTATGTAGGCAACATCCACTTGCCTAGTGTTTTTGGAGTTAGCTCAAATACCCCTTTTTTCTTCTATTCACCCCATTTCATTTGTATTATAGTATCTTATAGCCTAGGGGCATTATATATCTTATTACTTGTGTTTTTTTGTTTACACTAACATTATGATTAACCATTGTTTGCGTTTACTCAATTTATTTTGGTTATTTTTTTTCATGGTGGCTTTATTTGTGTTTCTTGGTGTTTATTGTGATTTTAGTTTGTTAGTGTTTTTTCTTTCTATTTTTTTTTTCCTATTTATTTTCTTTCATTATTATTCCTCGACTTAGTATATTTATGTTCATTGGGTGATTCTTTGTGTATTATACTTAAGTCCATACATATTCATACATCTACATTGTCACCATGGTTTCTTATCATTTGTACACTATTTTAAAATGTTTATTGGATCATGTCAGTACTTATGCATATCTAAGCTAAGTTATAATGGTGTTTTATATCATGAAGAATACCATCACATCCTAAAATAAAATTTATCTCAAAAAATATTACAAATAATTTAGTTGTGGTGCTTCTCCTTATAACTTGAAAACTTCTTGATCTACCCAAATAATTTTCCATATATAGAGTAATAAAATCATGAAATGATTTTAATCCTTTCTATTTAGGACATGCATCAATGTAGTATCAAGTTTCCCAAATTCATATTTCTCCTCTGTACCAACTTACTCTTACTTCATGAGTACGGATTTAATATGTTATCCCCCTATTCCAAATTTCCATATTACTCACATCATTTTGCCAATGATTCTAACCACCTTTGGGAAAATCATTTTGTCTTATCCCACCCATAGTACCAATGATTATAACTACCTTTGTGTAAATCATTGTGTTTTGATCCACACTGTCATGCCAATGATATAACTACCTTTGGGC
This sequence comes from Torreya grandis, assembly GCA_037957365.1. Lineage (NCBI taxonomy): Eukaryota > Viridiplantae > Streptophyta > Pinopsida > Cupressales > Taxaceae > Torreya > Torreya grandis. Next base: position 357,528 of record JARHVA010008867.1, on the reverse strand, counting down.
AAATCATTATGTTTAATTTTATCTAGATGTTAATTACTATATCCACCTTTTGGAAAATCATTATCCTTATTTTCCCAATCAGGTAATGGTTTTATCTTGCCAATGATTAGAACTGCCTATGGGGAAATCATTATTTTCCTTCTAATGATTATAACCACAATTGGGAAAATCATTCTCTTGTTACCTTATCCTTTATCTAATGATTATAACCACATTTTGTCAAATCATTATCCTTTTACCTAGATATGTCGATGATTATAACTTCCTTTAGATAAATCATCATTTTTATCTACCCAACTAGGGCATCTCATTATGCCACTAATTATAACCACCTATGGAAAACTCAATCCTTTTTACCCTTTTTGCCTTTTGGTCCCACCATTTTCCTTCTTTTGAGGAATCGATTGTCGACCTTCTTTAACAACCACTACCTCAAAGGGGAAGCCAAAGCTCATCTATCACTTGTTGGGGCATTAGACATAAATGACCTTTTCATTCTTTGATAATATGTTATTATTCATATAGCTTTCAATGCCTTCCCACATAGGGGAAAACTATAGACACCAAATTTTGGCCACAACTAACTTCTGGCTGGACATCAAACTGATTCCTAAAAAACATTATAAATTATGTGTATGAATCATTAAACATCCCAATTTTGTTTGTGAATTATTCATCAAATATCAAAATCATTTAGAGGCATCCATATTTGGGTTATATACCATATTTAATAATAACCTCTCATAGATTCATCCCCAATTACTTTGTGACCTAACAACTAGTGGTTTGCCCTATGGACCCATTAAGTGGGGCACTTGAACAATTCTTAAAAGAAAAAATGTTAATAAAAATGAATAAAATAATTAAATTAGATTAAAATATTAAGTAAATTATCCATTTATAATTAATGAATATCTAAAAATGGAAATTCTAAAAATCAAAATATCAAGCCTTTTCATCATTACATTCGTGTGTTGTCAAGCTCTTCTAAAATATCCCAAAATATCTATTTTGAGATCCATGCATAGTAATTAAAAATAATAATCACATGATAAATTTTAACTAAAAAATAATAATCTCAACTCAAATAGGGTTAGTTTGAACCCTTTTCATGTTTAAACTCAACCTTAACTCACCTTGTGTGAGAGTTAATTATTGAAGCTATAAATACAAGGCCATGCTCATTAATGTTTAAGCTCACTTGGTGTAAAATTATTATGCCTAAATGTATTAAAAAATTTAATAAGTGTAGAGTTAAAATACCAATTTTAAGAGAGAATATTCATGTAATTATTGTTATCATACTCAAATATTAAGCCAATAAATCAAGCCAAGGTGACAAGGAAAGGTGAATCCAACAAAGCTCTATTGATGAATATTTATTCATGCACAAGCCAAAAAATAAACTTAAACAAGCCATTTGGAGATCCAAATCAAGTAAAAAAATGTTTTATTTTATGTTTTAGTTGTGTTTTCATATGTGTGTTTGTTACCTATGCTCTTTCTAGTGTTTAGGCTAGAGGTGTTAGGATTTTAGTGTGTTACTTTGATTTGTTTTATTGGAATAACAAAAGACTAAAATATTCTCTATTTACAATAAATGTGGATACTATTTTCCAAGCATATTCATAGATTTCAATTCTTGGGTGAGGAAGTATAAGAAATGTGCCATGTTTACATGAAAATAAAGACTTGCTTCCTTACCTATCTAACTAATTTTTTTGGATCATCCTTTTTTCTAATTTTATTTGGAATTAATTGTCATCATTAATACACATTAAATCCTGGGTCATAAGTAGACTCTTACTTCCACATATTACTTCACCAAATGGGCAAAGACAATAGATTTGAAGGAAGAAAACAAATCTAGTGTGTTAAAATTTTATGAAGGTTTTCTTAAAAGATTTGGCATTCTCTCCACCATTATTTTGGACAATTCCATGGAATTTATGGTAGTTAAGATCAGTCACTAGGCTATTAAATATGGTTTATACCTCAACACTTCATCAAACTACTACCCACAAGGAAATGGTCTTACTAAGTCCATCAATAAAAACCTAATAAGATCATAAGAGGGATCATAGAAGATAATCAGAGAACATGAAATTTGAATCTTAAGTCATCGTTATGGGCTAATATAATCACCTAAAAAAGGTGTATAGCTAATTTACCATGCAATTTGGTTTTATGGAAAGGAAGCAAGGTTGCCTATCTCAACTAAGTTTCCTACTTTAGAACTAATGCATCAAACTAATTAAATATAAAATGATAAAATGGAAGTGAGGTATGATAATATTATAGATCTAAAAAAAAATTAAAAATTATTCTATGTTGGCCATGGAAATTCATCAAGCACAAGTTAGGAGAACCTCTGACAAATGAGCATCTTCAAGGAGTTTCAACAAAGGAGACTTGGTTCTCAAGTGGGATGAGGATAAAGCTAAACCAAGAATTAATACCATGTTTGAATCCATTTATAGTGTCCCTTAAATAATATTTATCTTCAAATCCCATAATTATTTTCAATTTACCAAGATGGATGTTGAGGGGCTTCCAATCCTAATCAATGGGATACATATGAAACATTGGTATTGAGAGATAAGTTATGTTGTAAATATTTAGTTTTTTGTTTTCCTCCAAGTGATTTTATATCACATTTAGTTTACTTATGTTTTGTTTTAAATAAGTTATTATATTACATGTATCTTATTAGTTGGTTTCCATTACCTTGTGTGTCTTCTTTCCTTATTTTTGGATGATAAGCAGTTTTTTTGTTTCAAGTAAAGAATCTTGTAGTCATTGGTCAAGTATATTAGTTTTCATTTCATAATGTAAGAGAGATTTCATGAGTCCAAAATAGATTTCAATTATCTATATCATAATCAAAGTAAGCATGATTCCTAGTTGAGTCACCAAAATGTTGACAATTTTGACCTCGCAAGTCAAACTATCACCCCTACAATTTTGAAAATTTGATTATCAAGATTTTTTACCTTATGGATCATGGTTCTTATCTTGTTATGACCTTGGAATGTTTATTAAAAAAATTATTTGTCAAAGTTTTAGGTAAATTTTATGAGTTTAAGGTTTTGATCATAGATGCTTGTTTAGCTACCTCTTGAGCTATTTTAGTGGGTTTCAAGTGTTTAAAGGAGTTTAGAGTGTTTTGATAGGTTTCATATAAATTTTAAAGGTCATGACATGATCAACTAAAGATTAGATAGGTTGGTGATATCTTGACTAACTTCATAACCCAATTGGTTACATTTTGGATCACTTTAGGTCCTCCAAATCATGTTTTGCATGATAATGGTAGTCCAATATCATAATAACATAATTATGTAACTTTTTAGACATGAAAATATCTTATGAATACTTTTTTTATTATTTTCAACAAGTTTCTCAAGTGGTTATGCTGATTTTAGTGCAAAAAGTCCTATTTTGAGGTTGTTCATACAAGTTTACAAGGTAAAATTGACCTCCATGCATCCTCAAGACTTCATTTTTTAATTTAAATGTCAAATCCATCATTTATAAGGAGTTTTAGGTGCCAAAATTTAGAAAATTTATTTATCTCTCCTATCGTCTTCTTTGTTAGCTCTAAGAAGACCATCAATTTTTGCTTAGTAGGGTCTAGAGAGAGAGATTCAAGTAAAAATTAATTGGTAAATGATAAGTACCCTAGTTAATTTAAATTTAGTGGCACTAGTTTTCATATTCATCCTCCATCTTAAATAGTAATAGTTAAGAGTGTAAGGGGGTTACTATGTATAAGTTAGCTAGATAAGGTCCAAGTTTGCCTTTGTTTCTTCACTTTATAACTTGATGTAGAAAAGTGGTTATAGTTGGATGATTTAAGGGTAAAATAAGACCATTTTAATGTTATAATAATTAGGTACTTTGTCTTTATAAAGATTATTTTTGCAAGAAACCAGTTACCTATGTTGATTGTTAACGTTAGCAGTTTTCAAGCATGTTTGATCTTACAATTGAGTGTCTTCATATTAAAGTGTTATAGATTTCATGTTTTAGTTATAATAAAAATATAAAATTCAAAAAAAAAATCCTTCATATTTAATAGGGTCTTCCTTGATATATCTTAGGTGAGATGGTATCTCTCATAAGGTATAGTTGTAATTAATGAGCTTCTAATGTATAACAATATCTTAGTGTGGTTAACATGATCTAAGTAGAATCTCAAAATGTGAGAAACTATTGATTCACCTCAATAAGGTAATATATATGACATCCTATATACAATTCTCTCTTAAATCTCAAAATAACACTCACAAATCTAATGAGCAAGTTAAAAGACCATCATCGTAAGTGACAAGAATAGAGGAGTCATGAAGATAAAAAAAGTTTATATAAGGGCATGAAGTTTTTTCTCAACATCATATAATAATATACAAGGTGAAAAGTACCACTAAATAAATCCTTTGAGTATCAATTTAATGTTTCTCCAAGTTGATTCGAGGTGATGAAAGTAAATGAGATTTTTGGAATAATTTTTTTTATTTTACCAACCTTTTCATGTCTTATTTTACCTATATAGAGGCCAAAGAGAACAAGTAACCACCTACAATCATACTATGAATCATGATGTTATAGTCAAGCTTGTTAGAGGCATGAGGTTGATTGAGGTACATTAAGGGGTGAGATTTAGTGAGAAAAGGTGTGTGAGGTTATTAATACATTCCCCTATATGAATAAATAAGATAAGGGTTAGTGTTCATAACATTTTTATCTTAATGACTAACACCTACAATCACTCAACCATGGAGCTTTGTGTACTCATGATAACTGAGGTGCCTACCTTGTTTAGTGAATGTGTAATGTTTAATATTGAGGTTTATGTTTAGTGAAAAAACAATATAAATGAAACTAAAAATACTCTAATAAAATTCGTAAATAATGACTTAAGCATGGCTCATTTGATCCTACATATAGGGCCATCTATCTTACAAGCATGTTGGCCTTGTTTAGAGAGGATGATTATTTAGTGTGAAGAAAAAGAGTCTAAGGAATTTTTTTTTTAATTAAAGGATAAAACATGATTGAAGTGAAATTATAGTATAATTTATTCACACTTAAAGTGTTTAAGACTATGAGGAAGTGATTTTCTAGGCCTCAGTTAAGAAATATAGTCAAATCACCAAATGTGCACCTACAACCATGGTGTTTAAGCTCAAACACTAAGCTTCTATGAAATGTGAAATTTTGTGAATATTACATGGAAGATGAATGTGATGGATGATTAGGGTACATATAATAGCTATAATATTCTCCATTCAAGACCAAGAAGAAAATTAGTAACCACAATAAAGGAAAATTTACTTTTAAAGTCTACAGTCATAGTCAACATGTCAGGCCTATACATGATCACACGAGGAGAAATTAAGAAAGAAGAATAAGTTGAATTTTAACACTTTTAAAAGGCTTTAAAAGGTTAAGGAGTTTGTACATACCTATTTAAGGTCTTGATGTTATTCATCTTATCCACTAAAGACTAATAAATCCAAATGACCACATAAAGGTCAACTTAACTGAACTCAAGATGTCTCCAAGGTCAAGAATATGGATGTGAAGCAAAATGATTGAATTGAAGTTTAGATGAAAAATTAAATATATATGAACTTTTAAATATAGGCATAAGGTTGAAAATAATAATATAAAGCAAGAAATCTCTCAAAAGAACCCTCATAGATCTAGTGAAGTTACAATCAAGCCTATTTAATATACATGAAGAAAGATTATGTGAAGGAGAAGTGAGGGTTTAGACACTTTCACAAGGTGATGATAATTTTTTAATAGTGTCACAGACCTATTCAAGGTCTTCTTACATTCATTTTCTCCATATAGGCTAAGGAAATAGTGAAAGTCACCTACAACCAATCTTTGACCATGATTGTTGGAAGTGCATAGTGTTTAAAAGGGGTCAAATGGACTTATCATGGAAAATAATAGTGATCAATTGGAATGAGGGAGTGGGTTAAAAATTCACTAATGTCATAAATTTATGAGAAAGTCTTAGCCAGAGTAAAAAGGGACTAAATGTAGAAGCTAGGGTTAAGAGCATGGTTTTGCTCACAAACCCTGAGCTTAAGAGAATGATGTTATAAAGTGTTTTGAGGTAATAAATGATGAATTAAACCATTATATAATTTTAAAATGAATTTTTTTGACCTCCTTAAAGTTTTATAACTAAAAAAAAAAATCCAAAAATCCAATACAAGATCTTTTCCTCTCCTCGACTTCACCAAAAGAAGTCTACCATCCTAAGAGGCTAAAAATTTACCTCATATATTTACCAAGGAGTTGTATGGTGGATAAAATTTAATTTAGTTGATGGTAGTTTCCTCTTAATTTAAACATTTGGAATATGTTTAGTCATTAGGTCCCACACCTGTATAAGTTATCAATAAGAATATTAGAGAGTCAGAAAACCTTATTTTGTTTGTCAAAGAGTTTGAGGAGGTCAAAAATTTTATTAGATATTAAAGGAGAGTTATCATGAGGATGATTGGAGTTTTTTGATGATATATATGTTCCCCTAGTTCCATTCTGAGTAACTATAAAGAATATAATGGATCTATTCTTTATGAATAATCCTTTAGAAAGGAAGACACCAAAAACCCTTATTTAAACCCTACAACTGACCTGATGGAGGAAATACAATTATCAATGCCTTAAAATGAAATTATATGACCTATAAATGACCCTAATATAATTCAAACCTCTCATTAATTCCATTTCAATGTGTTGGTTCACATGTGAAGGTACAATACCATATAGAACAAGGCTAAATATGTAGCTAAAGTCTTGTTTGTGAGGGTATAAGTTATGGAATGATATCTAAACCATTTAAATAGGATTATAAGTAATTTTAATAAGTTATAATATAATAAAAACTATTATAAATTTCTCTAAAAATGTTATACCACGTCTACAAGTTGGTCAAAAAGAGAGAAAAATCTAGTTTTGCAAGTCAGGAAGTGTAGATAAAGGCATATGAGTGGAATAAGAGACCTCACTCTCAAGGAATAAGTTTTATAAAGGTGTTATATCTCTAAAAAATTAATTTAAAAGTCTCTTAACCTCCAATTTTCATGAAAACATAATCAAAATACCTCTCAGACTTGCACAAGCACCTAAGCTTGCCAATAGTCATTTCTTGGTTTGCCCACCTACTCAAGGACTTAAAACTTGAAATTTGACATGGAGCATGGTCTTAGTCTAGGTAAAGTGAATAAAATAATTTTGGGAGGTTTCACACATGTGGGTGGATTTTTTTTCAAAATATCTAATTTTAGGCTTAGGAGGCCTAATTAGGCTTGATTGGAGAGAGAAATTACAAAAAAGGGACACTTATACTCAAGGTGGATCCTAAAACTTGTCATGGAGTTGTAAGGGGATACTGGTAAAAAATGTGTTTAGTTTTATATTATAATTCATACATTTGTTTTCAGAGGGAGGTTTACCTATTTTTAAGGCTATAATGAATAGGTTAAAAAGCAAGCAAATAGAGCAAAATAAATTTTTTTAGAGGGTTTCATGGCTCCATGTGCCTTTTTTAAGGTATAAAATGATTTTGAGAATCCATCCATGGAGGAATATTACCTTATTCAAATCAAAACTAACTTTTCTCTTTCCTACACCATATTGTTTAATGAGGAGTTTAAGTGAATAATCAACCAAGTCAAGGCATAGTAATTATTAAAAAGGTTATTCAAGGTTATTTCTATATTTTGTGCCATTTGGAAAAAAAACAAGTCAAGATAAATTGTAAATAACATTAAAAGGGTTTAAAGAGTCGCTAATAGTCCTAATAAGACCTTCTTTCCCTCCTATGCCTAATAAGTTGAAAGGGTCAAAGATGATTCAAGGAGCCTTCTAACAGACCAAGAAAGGTGGAGAGACATCATAAATGGATTAGGAGAAGGGTTAAAATGGAGGAATTAGTGAATACTTGAAGACTTATTTTTAAGGATTTGACTTATTCTTCAATAAGGACATATGAGCTAGTACATAGGGTATGCAAGCAAGGATTTAGGAATTTTCAAAGTATTCAAGCTTGAAAAATCAATTTTTAATAAATTTTAAAGTTTCTCAAACAATTTTTAATCTAACCATATGCCCCTTTTGTGAAAGAATGATAGAGAAAATCTAGGAAACACTACATAGTGATTTAAAGGGTTTGAAGACAAAGTTAGTCATCCCTATTTTAGTACTGATTTGTCTCCCCTTTCCTATTGTTTTCTATTTGTACATTATTTTCAAGAATTATATTATAAATTTTTTCTTTGGCTATGCTAAAAGGCTACCAAAGTTTTGTACTACACCTCTTGAAGAAATAATAAGCTATTTTCCTCCATTTTCAGGTCTATGTGTGAAGTGTATGGTAATTTCCATTAATATAACATTGTGAATCATTAGGTTTCCTATGTTAATGTCTTGTTTTTGTACCTTATTATAAAATAATTTTCTATAGGTCATACTAAGTGTCTAGGTTTAATCTCAGTCTAATTTTGGATGTGAATTCAATAACCTTTCATTCCTTCCAAATAAAAAATGAGTTTTTTCAAGTCCTTTGTATGAAACACTATTGTATAAACCATATACCTAAAGTGAAGAGAATGTGTATAGGATCCTTTCCTTCCTAAGAGTGTTAATTGTAAGAAAAATTTGTCATAAACATTGGTGCATCACCTTTATTCTAAGTTTTCATTTCAATTCTAGTGCAAGTATTATTCTTTCACCCTTTGCCTTAGTCAGAAATCAATAGTTTGTAGGATTAGAATTAGATTTAATGAGTGCATCAAGGGAACCAACCCTCTATCTAGAGATTCTCTCCATTTCAAAGTAACCCAAACTTAAGAGAGATTCCATTATTTTAGTAGGAGTGGGAATTATCACACATTCTCATAAGGGTATCACTCCTGATTGACAACAATTATAATTTCCTTCTATTACACAATTGTTTTTAATTATTTCATGGTTACTCTATTTTGGTATTGTTATCATTAATAATACATTAAATATGGTTTTTCATGTGTGTGCTAAAAATAACTTGAGAGGTTAGTAATGATGGAAAATTGTAGGATATATATTCCTTCAGTTTGTAGTAAAATAGGTTCATCATACTATAATAGAATAGGTTTGATTTCTACATAGTTTATATTATATTTTTGAGTATTGTGATGTCAAGGAGAAGGATTTTAATAGAGATATTTACTCAAATTTTATGCATCAATATATATGAATCATGTTTTAATTATTATATATAAGTACAAAGCAGATTTAATCAAATATTAAATTTGATTTGATTATGTGTTATTCTATGAGTTATGAAATTCTACGTAAAAAGATCCATGTTATGTTTAATTTATTCATTAGAAGCCTTGTTAGTATTTAAATAGATCTATTTACTTTGTAAGTGTATTGACATAAGTTAAATATATGTGATTTCAATATAGATGTGTAAAACTTATATTTATCTATAATTTATGCTAAGTTCTCCCTTAGATCATAGGGATATCCCTATAATTATCACATTCTAGTGAAACCTAGGAACAACTACTAACAATTGTGTAGTGAGAATGGAACTCATTAAAAAAAGGGATGATATGATGGTTACTTGGTCAAAGAGGGGTTGAAATCTAGTTAGATCAAAATATTCATAATTTTGTAGAAGAATAAGCAAAATGGATAGGGTGTACTAAAAAATAAATCATACAAGAACAAATTTATGGTGAGATCTATGAGATATTTTGGTGTGAATTATCTGGGTTATTATCCACATATTAGCTAGAATATAATTACATTTTTTTAGATTTAGAGATATTGATGTGATATAATGGACTGAAGAGAATATAGAATGGTTATACAAACTAGATACCAATTGGACACATGTGATCGATCATTGGGTAACTTATATCATTGATAGATACTTTATGGATTTTTTAGTATAGGGGTATATAGCTTTCAAGATGGAAAAAGATCTATTTATTAGATATATTAGAGATAATATTTTATATAAACTTCCTTTATTGATAAAGATGTTTGTTGTAGAAAAGGGCATGGTTCTTATTCCTTTTAGTATGGAGTAGTCACCTTGGGTGCCATGGGGATGTCTGTGACTGAAAGGTAAATGATGTAGAGATGAGAAGGTCGAGCTTGAACCTGAATTTAGAATGGAGAATCAAGAGCAGAGGAATAAAAATAAGACTTTAGAATTAGAAAGAAAGCTACGATAATAGAAAATATTGAATAAACATAAGGATATTTGAGAAGTTATGATTAGGAGAAGGAATATTAGTAGCATATAGGATCATAATTAGATTAGAGGAGAAGGTGAAGGGATGGGATATGAGATAAGGATAAAGGAGCCAATGTAGAGTAAAGAGATAAAAAGAGAAAGTGATGAAGAATGAATGAGAGAATAGGAGGGATAAAATAGTGTATAATTAGATTAGGTAGTTATATACTTACAAGCTTCTATGGGAATATTCCTTAAAAGATAAGAAAGATTTCAATATAGTCATAGACATAAAATAGGTTCAAGTTTTAATAGATTCATCTTTGGAGGTATCAATCATTCACCATTAGAGCACACATACCTTGATCCTATTTTTTTCAAAACCATAAAAGTTCTATACTACCTTTAATGATAAATAATCGTAAGGTCCTATCATAGAATAAATTCATAGGATAACTAGTAAAATATAAGAGGAAGCACATCGTGAAGTTACTCATAGCTTTTATAAGTAGTATAAGGATAACATAAAAACATTATTATTGATATAAATAGATCATGTAATTATTGTGAAAACTAAATATTTTACCAACTAAACTGAAATATTATTAGAAGATGAGGAGGATGACGAGGACACATTTAAATTGACTTCATCATCAAAAGCACCAGTAGAAACACATTAAGTGACTCTATCATATAAATAACCACCAAAGATATAAAAGATATAGACATTAGTTACACAAAAAATACCCACAATACTTATGATAAACCTATATATGACATCTTAATTGGTGATTTGATTCATCTAACTTAGTATGATTAGTTTATGAACCTAGAATAATACTTAATTACTTGTGCCATGAAGTGGTAGGCTAAAAGAATTACTAATAAAATGGTAATGAAGTGTGATTTGATTAGATATTTAAGTGATCATGCACTATAATTCATATTATATAAGAATACCAATGCAAAAATGCTACAAGAGGTTAAAAACATGTTAATCATAGAGTTTAATATTAGGAAATGTTCTATCTAGACTATTTAGGATTTGAAAAATGTTTGGTAGGGAACAAAAGAATTTATCAATGACTATGATCACCAATTTTATGATGTTATGAATAAACTAAATTTTTCATTAAAATATAAAAGCAAAACAACATGGTTTATAGAAGGATTGAGGGTTAGAATATGGTTTGCCATTACATAAACCTATTTTGGCACTAAGTTAGATGCATGAGTAGCTATGATAAGGGTCAAATAGATCAAAGATTATGGTGATGATATTAATTCAACTTACCTAATAGATATTAATTTTCAAATGATCTTGACAAAGATGAACTAATATAAAGGAGAAGGAGATAATCACAAATTAGGCATGTGGTGTATGGAGTGCAACTAAGAAGGACATCATAGGAATGAGTGTCCTATAATCAAAACCAAAGTCTATGAAGTGTATAGAATATTAGGACATGCAACCTTTAATTTTCATCTCATCCAACAATATGTCCAACAACTACAATAATTGTATTGTAGCTCATACAAATCTCACAATCCTAATGAAAAAAGTCATAAATCACCATAAAAAATCAAATAAAATATTACAAAAAATGTTTTTGTAGTCATTGCACAAATGACAACTACTATAACCTTGACAATTCCCATACTATAAATTATCATGCTAGGAATATATTAGCTAGGTGTACCTTAGACATCAAAGGAACCATAGTATCAACCACAAGCTATAGTAAACTAGGCATCACCTTATCAAACATATAACCCTCTAATCACATAATATCAATAGTATACCTCTTGAAATATGATAATTCCCCAAGAATAGTAGGACAGTTGGGCCCTATCAATTATAATACCAATACAATGGGTATGATGGACTCTAACAACCACAAGGGTGGAATGCCCTACAAGCTTCTAAAAACTTTGGGCTTCAATAATCAAGTGGTTGGGGATTCTATAATAGTCAAGGAGGATTTAAAGGAGGTAGAGGAGGATATCGAGGTGATGCATAATGAGGAAGGGAAGGTAATCCTTAGAGGGGTCTAATATAATGTTATTTTTATGGATAATTTAACCATATACAAATAAATTATCCTATAAACCCACAAATTCAATCCTTTTATGCTTATTGTAGGATTTTATAGTAGCATGACATAGAGGATTGACTAGTCTTGCAAAAATAGCGCATGGAGAAGGTTGTATAGATTTTGAATATGGTTAACACTCAAGCTAGAGAATATTTTGTCGTGTAAGCTATTACATGACAATAACATACATAACAAAAATTAACACTATTGGATATGCTAAATTATCATAGGATAAGGAAATATCAACTAGATAAATACCCTAAACCCATTACTATGAAAGGATTAATGTATGAAGCTACATACATTTTGAAACTAATTCAATAACAAGAGACTAAAGAAGATAATGTTATGGTTATTGATGCACAAATATATCGATAGATAGTTTGAATTTTGAGACAAGATGGTGTTATCACTACTTTGATAGATCTCATGAAATTTCTTAGTACCCTACAAAATGAAAATATTTGTTAGAACATCACCAATTCACTACATAATCTTATTAAATGTGTATAGAAAGGTTAACAATAGACCAATCAAATGATCTATTATGTTAAGACTAAAAAACATTGGGATGTTGATTCTAGAATGGTTATTGAGGTCATAGGGTATGAGATACCCAATGCAATATTTGATTTTGGTAGCATTATCAATATGATTCTTAGATCTATGTGGGTTGTTATTAGGTAACCTATACTAAGTTATAGCCATGTCACACTAAGCCTTGTAGATGATGGATGATTTGAATTTATCAATCACCAAAATATGTGGAAATCAAGGTCATATATCTAAGCTTATGTGGTGACTTTGAAGTCATTAATATAAATATATATGCAAATAATAATCCTCATTGATAGGCAAAAAGTGGGCATATGATGGTCAATGACCATCAACATAGTTATGAACCAGTTGAGAGCTCATCAAGGAGATAATATTATTGTAATTCCATTAAACAAAGAATGTCATAAACTATATTTCATTCCTAAGGAGCTAGATTCATCATATAATAGTTCAAACAGTTGGATGAATTTGAATGTGGAGGACAGTCAGTGAGCTCTTGAGCCATAGATTATAGTTTTCTTTATAATGGCACCATTTCATAGAAATTATCCTTAGGCCTAAAATAACTATCTCATAAACATATTTTACATTGTATAAATATTCCACAAAATAAAATGGAGTATGTGTGATTTATATTTTTAAGATCCCCATCTCAATCAGATTTAAACTTCACGTATCAATTCGGTCAAAAAAATAGAGATTACATAGAACCCACAATAAAAGGCATTCTTCCATATGATATAGCTTCATTAGTCAGTTGAGACTTAGATACACATATTCTCAATTGTCCTAATGGAGATCATGAGGTAAATCCTTTATGGATTGTTTTTTAATGGAGTGTAGTCTACCTTAGTAATTTTACATTGAGGATATTGGTTATTTTATCATGATTCTAATAATGTGTAAGATATTTTGATAAGGTAATGTGTGCTCTAAAGTATGTATTTAAGGGAATTAATTCAAACTAGTGGTTTGTCCACAAGAATGAATAGTGTTAAGATAAATCATGTGAAATTATTATAGCTTGGTTCTAGTTACCATAAATAATCAAAAAATAATGGCCACTATTCCATTAGGGAGATTGTTCCAATATTCACCTTTATCAATGTATAAAAGTTATGGACCTAAAATATTGAGTACATGTCTCTAGATACACCTTAGGTGTTATCCCAATGGATTTATACATACATCAAGAGCCTTTAGGGAAACAAATCATAAGGCACAAGTTCAAAGTTAATTTATTCAAACATTCATATATGAAGATGAGAACCCTTTTTACACACAAGGCATTGTTAAAATTACAAACTTTCCTATGCTAGAGATAGGTTGAAGACTTAAATAGTGGATATGAACCATGTTCATGAGAAAGCACATTGTATGATCTAAGCAATGCCTTATAGACATACAAAGTAGAAAAGGTAACAATCAAGTCCTTATTCAACCATGTCATATGATACAAGATAAATTTGATAGGATTTTTGATGATGATGATATGGAATCAGCCAGTTTATTTGAGCTAAGATATGAATACTAACCACTCCCAATACCTATAACAAATCAAGTCAAAGAGGAAAAATTACAGCACTTAAATATAGTATCATAATAAGCTCAATAGATATTTTGCGACTCAATCCCTATAGAATAACACAATATTTATCATGAACCACTAAAGTGATATGTGGGAAACATAAGAATGTAGTTCATTCTTAAGTTGGCACATATTGGAGTCTGTTGGTCCCAAGAAGATATCTTAGAAGTGATGCATATATTAAGATACTACCAATATGTGTTCCCTACCAAATTATTAGAGGTTAAGTGGGTAGATCCTTCCTTAGGGGAAATTCACATCAAACTAAAGGAGTGTGTCAGGCCTACTAATAAAATAACCTATCACTTAAATCCAAATATGAAGCTAAATGTGAAGGTAGAGATACACCATATGTAAGAATATATTATTATATTTCCTATGAATAAAGTTGATTGGGTTATCCCCATGGCCATATAACCAAATAAGACTAAAAAAGACCAAATCTATAGTGACTATCACATATTGAATGAGGCATGTTTGAATGATACATTTCCTACCCATTTACTGATGAAGTTTTAGAAGTAGTTGTATGCAATGAAGAATATTCCTATACAGATGTACTAAAAGAATATCATCAAATATTGTTTGAAAAATAATATAGAGATAATAATACTTTTATAAAAAAGTGGAGTTCTTTTACATATAGCGCAATGACATTTGGTTTAAATAATGCACATTAAATTTTATCAAGAGTGGTAGTCACTGCATTTAAGGATTTTATCCATGAATTTATGGAGGTTTATATATATTATTTGGTAGTATTTTCATCATTTCAAAATCAGTTATATAAATTATGATTGATATTGGATGGATGTAGAGTGCTATGTATAATGCTTAATTTTTAAAAATGTTTGTCTTTTACACCCTTTGGGGTTTTTTTATGACATGTAGTTTGTAGTAAGGATATACAAATAGATCAAGCTAAGATCATAGTGATTGTGAGAATGACAACTTGAAAATGTTTGATAGAGGTGACATATTATCTTGGTCATATAAGATATTATAAGAAGTTCATCAAGGGGTGTACATCTATATCTACTCCTTTGGATAATTTGTTGAGGAAAGGAACATAGTTACTATAGATAGATGAATGCCAAGTATCATTCACTGACCTAAAATAGTGACTAGTTATGGTGCCAATTTTGATCTTTTTAGATTGGAGTAACCCATTACATGTGCATGTGAATGCCTCTAGAATCATAGTTAGAGCCATATTTTCTCAGTTAGGAGAAGGTAATTTGGATCATCCAATCCATTTGATAGTATAAAATTGTCTATTATTGAAAACATTATACTACAACCAAGTGAGAGGCATTGAAAATAGTATATACATTACAAAAAAAATTCCATTATCTATTGGCAACACCCTTTGAAATTTTTATTTATCACTAGGAATTTCCATACTTGGTCCATAAAAATTTATTGGGAGGATACATATCATAATGGATAATGCTTTTATAAGATTTCTATTTTATGATCAACATCAATCAATAATGAGATAATGTCAGAACATACCATTTGAGATAACTCTAAAATGGTGAAGAACTAGAAGAAGTTCAAGATGAGTCTTCTAATGCACACTTATTATAATTGTATATGATTTTGGAGTAATTAGATGAAATTTCATAGTGTATAGAATACAATACAATCCTCAAAAATTAAACTTAAAAGGACAAGAAACAACTAATCACTAGGGTCCTTCCATATAGTATTATTGATGGATTTATTTACCATTTAGTAAATGTTGAGTTGTTACACAAATTTTCATTAGAACATGAATGAACTTAAATATTGGATTAGGCACATCATGGAATAGTTGGAAGTCACTTTTTAGGAGATGCTACTATGAGAAAATTCTTACATAGTAGCTTATGGTGGCCTTACTTATTTTAGGATGCTCACAGAGTCACATAATAATGTGATGTGTGAAAAGATATGAGTAAACCAAACCAACAAGATGAAATGACTTAAAAACCAATGTTGTAAAAAAAAATATGAGTACTGTAGAATTGATTTTTTGGGGATTATAAATCTACCCAAAAAATATAATCATGAAAGGTATATTATTTCTGTGATAGACTAGTTTACTAAATGGGTAAAAGTTATTGTGATGATAAATTATGGTGTAAAAGATACAACGGTTTTCTTATATGAGAATATCATTACCTAGTTTGGTTACAAAATTAGACTAGTAAGTTATCAAGGTATTCATTTCTTAAATAAAATAATAAAGATTCTCATAGATGAATTCCTCATAGTGCACCACAGGGTATACTTTAAGAAACCCATCCTTTAGAAAAGGTGTAAAAAATTGGTGAAATGTGTAAAACACCTAACAAAAAAAATTATTTTTTGTGGTGAAAAAAATAGTTTACAAAGAAAAAATAATAATCTCCATTGTCAAATCATTCATAGTCTCTCAAACAATGTGTAAAATCTGAGTGAATTGTGTTATTTTAAAACCACAAAAAAATTATACATTGGTGAACAAAAAATAATAATCATAGTAAAATTTTAATTTTTTGGGCACTGGGAATGGGGTGGGATCAGCTTGTGGCACTTTGCGAGAGATATTTTCATAGTATTCTAGCACGCACACATCCCTTCATGCAGCCTTCATACCTCCTATGATGTCTCCTTGAAATCTTGAAACCCTAAAATATGGCTAAGTTTGAAACCCTGAAACCCTAAAATCTGACTAACTCTAAAATATGATAGGATCCACCAAAACCTAGAATTTGTATTATAGCTCCTAGCGGTCTAAAACCCCTCTCAAACACCCTGAAAGTATATAAATAAAATATAACTTAAAGTATAAGAAAGTAGATGTCCATTATAAATGTAAACTTATACTTTAATGTTTATTTTATTTGTATACTGTTAGCTTAAAAAAAAAGGGTTATTAAATGTTTATTTTATTTGTATACTGTTTGCTTAAAAAAAAGGGTTATTGAATGTCTCATTGCTATTTTCTTGAATTCAGATTTATACATATTACAAATGAAAGTGTGTTGGCGAAATGAGCTGACTCCTCCACTTCCCATAACGTGAAACCCAGTGAACATTCCACATTAAGCGCTACCTGGTCGGCTATGTGAAAGGTGAATACTACCAGGCAGAAACTCAAACGAAACATTTGCCTTGGCGATTACAAAGCTAGGCTATCACGAAACCCAAGAAAGGTTGGTGACCAAGAAACCATAGAAGGGCATAGAAATCGCCAAAAAACACACTAAAAAAATGTAAAATTTTCCAAAGTACGAATATTCACCACTAAAATATTCCCTGGTGCACCATAAAAGTATCATGTATCATTCTCAAGCTAATGGCCAAGCTGAGGATGCAAATAAGGTACTGGGTAAGATGCTCACTAAAGTATTTTACATTTAAATTTATGATTGGTAGGATTAAATTCCTATAGTGATCTAGGTATATCACACACACTATAAATGTGTGATGGGTTTCACCCTATTCTAGTTGGTTTATGGTTTAAAAGACATTATTCCAATGGAATATGTTGTACCTAGTTTATAAATTATAATTATTATATGTATGGGAGACAAATATTATTTACAAGTCAGATATTGGAAATAAATTGCATGGATGAAGATAGACATACATCATCATGGACACAAAATGTGAATAAACATAGTCATAAATATTGGCATGATAAGAATCTATGGATAAAGGCATTTCATGTGGATCAATCAATATTATTCTATGATAGTCAGTTTAGAGACTTCTAAAGTAAGATCCATATTAGATGGAAAGGTTTGAATATAATTCATGATTTGAAATAGATAGGAACCATGGTTTTACAATATTTTTAGGGCACCACCCTACATAAGAGTGTGAATGGTAGTAGGATCAAACCTTACTACAAATAAGTTATGCATCCAAGTGTAATCATGTGTTAAATCTCATGATCCTAGATTATGATTTGTTTTAATTATGTTGTGTGGAGTTGAATTACTTATTTGGGATTGTGTGGATATATCAAAAATGTTTAAGTTAGTTATATAAATTTAAATCTATGACTAGATAAAAAGTCAGCCATTAGTACCATGACCGATGTTGTCAATAGAAAACTCATGTTTATGGGGATCAAGTGTGTCAGAATTTAAGTCAAGGAATGACATGAATGGTGATATCTTAATCAGATAATGGTTTTAAACTATTTAGGGTGGATTAGGAAAATAATAATAATGTATAAATGGTGAATGGCTACATAACTAGCCACATCACTCAATTGACAAGTTATATAAGGGATGCTAGCTCAACAAATAATACATCAACATCACAAAATGATATCTTGATAATTAAGTGAATTAAGACTAAAATCATGGATGTCATGGCACATATAAAACATTATAATTCTAAAGTGTACAAAAATAAAATTTAATTGGTTGTTTTACATAATCATTTTACACTTTATAGCCCTAGAGCATAGCACATTGAACATGTGACAACTTTCCCTTTTAGATTAGTGCATATGAACAATTGCATTATGAATTCATATTTTTAAGTGGTAAAGTTTTGAGCATATTGATTTGTAATTTACAGAACTTAAAATATGGATTCTTATGATGCCATTTCAATTTACCATCTAGGATGCCATTTCAATTTCCTTCTTTCTAGAATAATATAACCATCCTTTTCATTGAAATTATTAATGTCTTGTTTCAATCTAGAGTAGTCCTTCATAGACCAGCACAAAATGAATTTTTAAGATTAACCTCATCCTCCAAAATCTAAAACTTATGCTAGTTTTTAGTAATATCTTTGAAAGAATCTAGATCAAAATTTACCTGAGCATGTATATGAGGATACCCTATTTTACCTTTTACATGTTTGATCTTCTCTTTACTACCTACATGATTCATGCCTTCCATGTTATTATTAATATGAGTATTCTCTTTACTACTAATAGAAATCAAATTAATTCCTCCCATATTATTAACAATTAAGTGTCCATTTGAATGTCCTATCTTTCAACTTGCTTCACCTCAGTTTTAATATCCTACTCGATGCCAAAATTATTATTAGTATCCTCAATGTCAATCACTACATTTGAAACTTATAGAATGTGATCACTAGGAGCCTCACCTTTCCTATATTCATCCCTATCATTTCCATCATGTTTTTTTTGTTTAGGTTTATCATTATTCCTTATCACTTTTTTTAAAGGAATAAATATAAGAAAATTGACTTTAACATTTTTCCATCTAGCAATCAAGGTCTACAGAGATGGTTTTTTTTCATAGAATAACTTATAAATAAGTAATAAAATAAAATGGTGTAATGGTTTAGATTTCTTACCCATTTGAACTTCCTTAACTGAATCCTCTAGAGAATGCAACATATAAAATGGTATGCTTAGAAGAATTTTATGACACATGTAATTGAGGAAAGGTAAACGGTAATAATGAACTTTTTATCTACCATCCAATGTAACATACCCAGTTATCTATTCTACCATATCTTAAAATGGGATCAAGAAATATTCTCTCTTTAATCCAAATTAGAACACAATTAGCTTTTCATCCCCAACTAAGAATTTTTCATTTTCTTGTTCTTGGTTTGTGGTTAGATTGATATAATTGTTTTCTTCAATATGAAGTCATGCAACAATAGATATTATTTCCTATATTATTTCAACTAAGATATTCCTAATTTTAACTACCATATCTACCTAATTTTTCACCTACTCTTTTTACCAGTCTTCCTCTATGTTTTTATTACTATTCTTCACTTAGTGTAAATATCCAAATGGAATTATCCATCCTACATCAATTATTCACTAGATACAATATTTAAAACTCTCATTTATAAGTGAGAGAGAACTCATTTTGGTCATCAAAAATTTTACAATGCCTAATGAGATGAGTTCATTAAACTAGTTATCAATAACTTACACATCCATCCAAATGTCATGAAGTATTTGGGGAAACATGCAATGGTGACCAAACTTATACATGGAATAATCATCCACATTAATCAATTATCTTAGACCCCAATTATACCTATCCCATTTTTTATTGACATGCATACTATGTAGTGCAAGGTGGATAATCAAAAGTAGATAGTTGCATGCAAATAAACTCCCTTGTAAATAGTACTATAATGTGTCCCAATCACCACTACCAAAAAAGTACAACCAAATACACTAAGATCATAGGAAATTCAAGTTTATTGTAGATCATAAGTCACCATATCTACCTTTGTATAAGAATTCAAGACATAATAATTGGTTAGATGACACTAATGTTTCATAAATCACATTACAATGTCATTGGTTTGATATCTAGATAGACAAGTAGGAGGTTTACTAGATAATGATAGTTGATATGGCCAAATACTTATATGAGAAGGAAGAAGAGAAGGAGTTATTATATAAATTGGTTTACACCATTAAAATATAGAATTTAGTGTCACAAGATTTTTGGTTTGAACTACCCCCTCTCCCCTTTCTATAATTATTGACATTGGCAAAGAGGAGAAATTGTAGAAAATGTAGGAGGTGATATCTAGTAAAATAGGTTTTGGTGGCTCTTCCCAACCATAACCATTCATTCCTTTAACTAAAATACCTTTAGAATTCCTCACATAAAAAAAATACTATGATATTACCATCTAGTAGATGACATAGAATAAGAACTTATACTTATTAACATGTCTACAATATTAGCAATTGAAGTTATACCATGTGAATAAGAGTGTTAAATTATACTTCAAACTTGGACTAACATGGGAATGGAATAAAGGATGTGGGTGACCCTATAACTAGACCAAACCTCTATATTATAGGGTTAACTCCCATGGTATATCACTTTGTGTCTCAATTTACTAAGACCTATTATTATTGGGGTGAAAAGGGATAGAAAGTGAATAATATAAAAATAATCTAAATGGTGGTGATGTACCAATATGATTCATCCATCCACTCAATTTTAACTCCTAACAATATTAGTGGACTAAACAAACTATTAAACAAACATCTTCATGAGTTCTTATGAAAAAATGTTTCATGTAGAGGCTATATTAGGTAAATATAGTGAAAAGGTCATGATGAGAAGGTCTTCTATGAGACTCTTACAAGTTAAATAACACTTTAAACCCCATCATCAACACTTATACACAGCACATAATCTGCATAAGGCACCTTATTTATATCTAAGTGAATAAGGACTTATAAGGGAGGGAAATCCATCACAAATTCAAATATAAAAAAGTATAAATGCACTAGATATCATCATAAAAGAGTTGTAATAGTTTATTCATTAGTCTAATAAGTTTATAAATATAAAACCACATAGAGCTTCCTCATTCCCAAGAGAGGGATATAAATCAAGGCCTTGAGATATGAATATATAGCATAAAGAGAAGATAAAGACAAGGAAAATGGTGTGGTGGAAAGAGGAAAGGTAATCAATGACCATAGTCAACTCAAACTTTAGTTACAAATCAACTACATGGTCCTTCCAAATGATTTTCCATGTGTCGGTGCTCTTGATGATATTTGAATGAGCCCTTAAGCATTGAAGTGGGGTAGTAAATGATGTGGTTGACTTGTTCAACCTCTAATTAATCATGTTACACCCATATTTGTGTCAAATATTTTATGTTATTTGTATTTACAACATTAGTGAGGTTTAATTAGGCCATTATAAGGCATATAATAGTCTATACTCTTTTTAAGCATAAGACCAAGTCAAGAAACTACCTCCATTCCTCCATTATGACCAAAAAATTTAATTTATTACCACTTAATTATCAGTTAAATGTAATAATATCTCTATATTAACTCCTCTGAAGTCTCCCTATACCATCCCTCAACATTCCTTGTTGACCAAATAGGCCAATTATGCCTAATAACCTAATTGTTTGCTTTTGATGGCCATGAAAACATATATGGAACCTTGAGAACCTATGTATAATTTATATTTATGTCTAAAAAAATGTTACATACCATTATATAGGTCTTTTTGAGGAACTCACACCTACAAACTTGCTAAATTAAGAGACTAGGTCACCTTATCCTTCATTTATGGAGACTAGCTATTTAGAAGAAAATTACAAAGGAATTTAAAGGCATATCTTTGGGAATATAATGAATTGAAGAGACAAAAAAAGTTCCAAACCTTCCCTTCTAGTGATTAGAATCACCCAAAATAGTTATGTACCCTATAAATCTCTCAAATCCTTTAAAAAGTACACTTTTCTCATAATTACATATAATTTCTATATAACACAATACCATGCTCAGGGTTTCCTCTAAGTTATCTTTGTGTTTAAAGTTTTTTTTATGGTCATTTGATTCCAAATGAGTGTCAATTCTTCATCATATTCTTAGTCAGGTTCATAGTAGGGTTTAAGTAGTGTTTTAGAGGTCCACCATCTTAATGATGGTTCATAAAGTATGAACCTCCAAACCAAAACTTATTTTTATGGATATTAATTATATTTAACCCATAAAATTCATTTTATATGTTTATTTATCATGTAAAATTTATGTAAAGATATGAACGTAAGTAGGTAGGCTTATAAGCTTTTACAAACAATCTTGACATGCTTATAGGCTTAACCATTGTTCATAAACCTAAGATCCCAGAAAAAATTATATATCATGGATATTTAGTGTGTTTTCATACTAAATCATACTAATATCATTATCCTTGAGTCCTCTTTTGGTTAAATATCCAATCACTTGAATAGATGGCTAAAACTAGTTGCCTAGACTGTGGTAGCTCAAAAAGGGTCTTGAGACTAATTTGACCATTTAATTATATTAGCCTCTGATAAATATTTATATCATGGACTATACCATATTTTTAAACTTTTTAATGGTTTAAAATATTCTCAAGAGGGAATGAGTTTGCTTTAAATGTGAGTGGGTCTTTTAGGTCTTAAGACTAGCTTTAGGCCTAAAAGGACTAATACAGAGTGTTATGTCTATGAGGTGATATTTAGGTGTTTGGGGATTAAATATCATCATAAAACCCAACTTAAAACTTTTTTATATCTTTTTTCCTACCTCTAAGTGTTTAACTTTAACTCTATTCCTCTTTCTCACAAGATTACCTGTAGGTTTCACTACTAGTCTACCAAGTCTAAGTGCTTAACAATAGATGATGGATTCCTGAAAGACCTCCATATTTAAAAAAGTGATGGGATTATTAATAAACAAGAAACATGTTATTAGGACTTAAAATCACCCCTAAATTCATTTTTATTCTTTAACTTAATCCTCTACACTCTCATTTTTTGGCTTAGGGTTTATATACAGTCAAATTTATAAAACCCTAATGTCTTAGCTCAATATTATTTTCACCTTAATTAGTTGTTTCATAATTCAATATTCATGTTATTGTATTCCCTTAATGTCCCTTTTTTATTTTTCTAGGTTCTAACCTACTTGACTAATCAAAGGCCCTTAGTCATAGGTATAATCCTATTTGATTAGTTATAGGTCATTATTTAGACTTATTTATGGTCTGTCAAGGCTCCTTTGATGTCTCAAGGACCAATAATAGAGTATAAACTGATTGAATCAAGAGATTAATAACCATTTAATCTATTTTTATTCTTAAATTTCACCTTTTCATAAGTTTCAATATAGTTATACCCTCTCTAACCTTGCTTGTAAGTAACAATTATGCTGATTGACGATATGAAGGTATGATTAGTCATTCTATTTACCCATTTGGGAACTTCATTACCATAAAACACTTATATAATCAACCTCAAATACTTTTCACATATCTTCAAAATTCTATCAATCACCTAGACCTTTAGGTGTCCCAATTCATGTACATAGGCTTGTAGCTATCTAGTTTAGTCTTAAAAGAGACAAACTATGAGGTTCCCTATTTCACTTAATGGATCAAATAACCAAAGTGAATTATAATTTTAACATATAATTTAATAAAAAAAATACTTATCTCATTTTCATATTATTTTCTCTCAAATTAGGGTTTCTATTTCAAATTTCACCTTACTTACATTTAGCCTGTAGATGGGTTTTCTAGGCTTAGACTGTATGTGTTCCTTCCAAGGATAGATTAGTCTATCATTATTATTTGAAGGGGATCATATATCATTTGACTTATAAATATCCTTAATCCACTAAAATATTTATCATCTTCTCAGTATCCCTTAATCCTATTATCATATTCTCAAATATGTTCAAAGGGGTTTGACTGAGCTTACTTGCCCTTAAGAGAAACTTGATGTATTTAGAGTATGTTTGACCCTAGATCTCTATCTCCATGTACTTTCATACATATTAATGAATCTTATATTATTTATAAGGTATTAAACACCTCCTTTCTTATGTACCTTTTAGTCAATAATCCACCCTATTAAATTATACAAAGGCTTGTAGGTCTGAATGAGAACTATTTAAACTATGGGTGCTCTTTTAAAGAGGGGATTGACATTTCGTTTCTTTATTAAATGGATTTAGTGAAATGATGAAACTTAATGTTCTTTATAAATCATTAAAAATTCCCTCAAAGTTTTTGTATTCCTTCACCATTTCATTTTTCAATAACCAACATTGTCTAGAAGGTAGATCCTAGGCCTTCTATTGAGTTAATTAGATTACTTGACTATCCTACTTGTGGATTGAGGACCAACCACCCACAAATAATTCTCATCATAACACTTTATGGATAATCAATTTTTCATGAATATTTGGATATACATATTATGTTATTTTCAACCTCCACACAATGTAAAATGGGCTTTAGAAGTTACTGACATCCACTAACAGATTTGTAGACCTTTGGGTGGACAAAAAAACCTTAACCAATAATAGATCTTATGTCTTATCCAATTCACACATATTCAATGCAATAAAAAAATCATTTGAATTTATATGAATAATTTTATCATCTTGTATAAATATGGAAAATTTTAATATGATCATAGAATCCTTATGCAAGATTTAAACCTTTGTATTCTATCTGCTTACGTTGTGTGTGATTAAGATCATAAATCAACATAATTATATGAAGGTATTGGATCATAAGGTAAGTGAGGAAATGTTTTATAAGATCAAGAGTGTGTGTGAAATTTATTTAAGCTTCACCAATATACCTTAAACCATTGGGAACCAAAAAGCACTGAGAAACCATATATATCACCCTAAAAACTACTTCTAATGAAGATATCTTGTCTCCATCAGCTCACACGTGTGATATGAGTTTTTATAATGTTTTTGGAAGGTGTTTTAAACACTTTATAATCTCTCATATCTTCATTTCTCTATTACCATGCTCAAGAAAGGTGAAAACAAAGAAAACTAGTACCTTGCTTGAACGGAGAGATCATTATGAGTACCCTAACTTTTTAGTGATTGTTAATAAAGGATATAGAGTCACAATTATAATAAATTTACAAATATGGAATATATACAAGGTCACTTTATTTTCCCAAAATTTTAGATCTCCACCCTCTCTCTCATCTCTGTACCATCTACAAACCTAAAGGGCTATCATAGGTTGCAAAGGAGCTTAGTGGTGTTTAAGGGGAAAATTTGAGCTTGTATTAAATCATTTGACCATTAAATTCCACAAATATACATAAAAACTACACACATACAATCCCTTGACATCCTTTATATGGAACTATTTGTAAAAATTTATATAAATTGTAAAAAACACTTAAAAATGTCTCATTTATTGCACTTTCTCTGGATCTCTAAGCTTGAACTACCATTAAAGGGTGAAGAGAGAGGTAAAATTAGTTAATTGACATTTCAAAATAATATATAAGGTAATAAAATATGAAAGGTTATTATTTTTACCAAGTGGGGCCCATTTGGCTAATGGGGAGGTGTGTATGAGTTTCAAAATGGGCTTTTAAGGATATGAAATACATGATTCATGATTTGGATAATCCTTTAAGTCATTTATTAAACAATTAAACACTTGAAATATCACCCCTTTACAAGGTTTTAATAATTTATTTTACCAACATGAGGTATTTGGAGGGTCATGTGATGACCTTGAGGAGGTTATGAAGGTTTGAAAATGCCTGAATGGGTAAACCATTGACAATGACTTTAAACACATCACTAAACCTTCATATATGATTCGATAAAGGTTTAGACACCCCTAAAAATACTTATAAGGACTCTCTCATAAGGAATAACTTGAAAAGGGCCCCTATACCATGAGAACTAATAACCTTAAACTTGTCAAGTTACCTTAATTTTATCAAAAGATCTTTAATATCATCAAACAGTGCTGAAACCACTCATTAGACCTTACAAGAAATCTTGACACTCTCATGTCTCACTCTAAGGTCATCATGATGATTTATAACATTTCCTAATAGACTCAATCAACCATGACACAATGGATTCATAAATAGACTCTAGAACACACAATGATACTTAAAATAGTGCTATCAAGGCTCAAAATAAGATCAATTAGGACATAACCATGCAAAATATCACCATTAATAGTCTTATATGATTTTCATGAATTTTTTTTAGTTATAGGGGTTATCATATGGCCTTGGGATGCCAAATTTCCAACATATACATGATGAAGGAGTACTTACACTAGTTTCATAGATTGTTCCACCACTTCATGCCTTACCTTTGCCAAGGTGTAAATGGTTCATTATTCAATCTAGGTAGAAGAAATATCATGTGAATAATACCAATATGTAGGTATTTTACAATTCTTCATCCATTTCATCATTTGATGATCCCATTATTGATATGGAATAGGTGGCTTTGGATGAGCAAACACTAGAGGAGAAACAAGATGTGCAAGAAGAAGCATCATCAACATCTCATACATGAGCTCTATTATAGGAGAAATACCATAATAAGTCTTAGGCTAAGATAAAATATAAATAATCACAAGAATCCCAACATTTGTATCAAGTGTAACCCCAATAATAAGCAACCAATATTCCTATAGATCACACAATATAAGTATCTACTACCCATTAGTGACAATATGCATAATTGATAGTTCTCAATTAAGACTAGAGAAAGGAGGAGGATAAGCACATTGAGGATATTTTGATATCTCTCATAGTGGTATAAAATTAATAACATGAGAAGAGCCTCTAAGAGGTAGTATCTCACACTACTACCAAGATAGAAACAAGTTAAGGAAGTAGTAATGTAAGCTAAACCCATACTTGAAGCCCAACATGTAATATAGGCACACAATCCTAAGACCCCATATCCATTAGAATAAGCTATTATAACCCTCATAGAAAATATATTGATCACACTAGATCAATCTATCACCATTACATCACAAGATGTGAAGGTTGGGGATACTTCACAAAACCAAAGGGAGGTTATGTATACTAAAGTATACAATGCACTTACATGACTTCATATTCTTACAACTTTATATGTAATTTCAATGTCTAGTTAGAGGACCATTTTCTCATTTCCCCTTTCTCCACTTTAACATATTATGGAAAGTGCATCAGTGATTAATTTGGCCATGGTTCCACCTACCACTAAAACATCTCTAGATGTTTCATAGCTTTCATTGACCAAGAAGGTGGAATGGACATCTACATTTTAGGAGGCCATCACTCAAACTAATGTCTCCTTAGAGAATAGTATTATGAAATTATTTAATGATAATATTTATCATCACTATCCAATACATAATGTCAATTCCGTCATTGAAGTGCCTACCCATCTCTATACAAGTAAGTTTTTGGTGATATCATTCTTTCACCTCCTTGAAAAATTAAATTGATGTTTGTGCAACTTACCCAAGATTGGTAAAACATTACAAATTTGGTCAACCTCACATCACAAGGCTATGCCATCAATTTTGAAACTATATTCCCATGTGAAATCCTTACAGCATATCAATTTGATATCATATTTTTGCTAGGCAAAGCCATGTAGTTGCCTCAAAAGATTCTCAATTGTAAAAAATAGTTGGATATAGTTTAGAGTGGTACTCAGCCTAATTTTACTATTGATTCTACTTCATGGGAAACTTTAAAATATTATTTTTTCAAATTTTTAGGTCTAAACACAATGATGTAGTCTTCTCTTTAGGCTCAAGACTTTGTTATGTAGAAGCTCCAAACATGGTAAAATCACATGCTAATAAACACTTTTATAAGGGTGCAATACCAACACCATGATAAAAAACTTGTGAATCTACATTAAAAGATCACTATAAATTTAGATACTACTTGAATTGTTTTGCCTACTATATTAGATAAAAACACTCTACAACTGATGTAATCTCAATCTCCTTTATATAAATTTCTAAATTGTATGCAAGAGTTTTTGCTCTCTTGGTAGTCTCACAATATTGACTTGGCCAATTTGGATAGTTATCTAGAGACTTCGGTGGATTTTAATCCATTAATTAACCATAATTATATATATAATAATCTTTAAATAGTAAAATTCTACTACCACAAGTTCTTCACAACAATCCCATTGACATCATAACCACATTCTAGTTTTGTAGCACCATTGATGCCTCCACCATCTAATTAGTTCAATGCAGGTGGGATAATTTTGAAATTTTGATCTTTAGTTTTGATATAGGTTAAATTGTATTACATTTTATTTTCATGTTGGTTAAAACCTTGAAAGGGAAACCTTCCTAGTTTATATTGTCTATTGAAATACTGAAAGGGTGGTAGTCTAGATTACTACCTAGTTAAAAACCCATGAGGGCAGATAAGTAGTGTACACCAAGGTGAATAGCTATCCCTATCACCTTGAATGATATATTATTTTTTTGAGTCTAAAATATATATTTTTAATCATTCCTCTATTATATTTTCTCTGGGTGGGAGAATAGTTTAAATCCAAGAAACTATTAGCAAGTGAATGCGAGACCCAAACTACTTCATCAAATGTAGTTGCCACATGGATAGAATTATAGTTTCATTATATTTCATAGTTATTGTGTGTTGTTTCATGGTTACTCTAGTTTTGTGTTGTTATAATTTATAATAAACCAAATATTGTTTGGAAACAATGTGTTTTAAAAATGACTTTAAAGGTTAGGAATGATAATAACTTGTAGTATATATTCTTTAATTTACAGTAGAATGGGTTCATCAAATTGCAATAGAATGGATTTAATTTTTTCATAGTTTATAGTATATTTTTAGGTATTTTTATCTCAAGGATAAGGATTATAAAATATCTCTTTTCTCATATTATATTAATCTATATGTATAAACAATGTTTTCATTATTATGCAGAAGTATGAAGCAAACTTGATCAAATATTGAATCTAAATACTTTGTGTTATTCTATGAGTTATGGAATTATATGTATAATAATACATGTTAAATTTAATTAATTAATTATAAGTCTTATTATTATTTTAATATAATTATTTACTTCAAAATTGTATTCATAAAAGCTAAATATCTATGATTTCAATCTAGATGTGTAAAACCTCTATTTGTTTATAAGTTATGGTAAGTTCTCCCTTAGATCATAGGGTTATCCCTATAATTATCATGCTATGGTGAAACCCAAGAAATTATTCTATCATTAAATCTATAGGAACTAAAGTGGATTGTGGTTTGAATGAATAAATGTCTACAATATAATAATGTAGTGTCACCATTGCTTGATTATGTGAACAATAGCATATAGTTCTTTCTCATAGGTTGGGTACCTTTTCACCATGTCATTGAATATCTCTAAGTGTTATGTGATCATATGTCCATACTAAATGATAAATACACTAAGTTCATAGTTAGACACATCAATTTGATTTTTGAAGGAGTGCATAATGTCAGACATTATGAGAAAAGGTTGCTTGTGTGCATCAAAATCATGATGTTTTACATGAGTCTAATTGAACTTAGATTTTACATGTTTTATCTAAGTGAGAGCCTAGGAGATGTGTTACAAACCAAGGTTGAACTTCTGGTATAATTTAGTAAATATAATAAAATTCCTCAACTCTATGATATTTCATTTATTAGGCTAATATTGGATCACTTTGATCTTTTCTATATCTACATAGATGCCAGTGTGATCAATGATTTAACCTAGGTATTGAATCTACATAGTGTTGAATGTACACTTTATTAAGTTATAAAAAAACTTGTGTTGACCTAATGTGTCTAAGATGCAAAAGATGTGCTCTATATTCTCTTCCCAAGTCATTTTGAAGATTAGGATGTCATCCAAGTAGATGATGAAAATGGAGTTCAGGAAGGGCATGATTAAATCATCAATCAAGTACATGAATGTGGGTAATGTATTCATTAGGATGAAATGAACAACCAACTATTATTAAAATCCTTCCTAATTATTGAATGTTATATTTTATACACCTTAAATATGGAATAGAACCTGATGGTAACCTAACTTAAATTCAATTTTGGAGAAGTATTGTGTACATTAGAGATGGTCTAAAATATTGTCAATACATAACAGTTGATATCAATTCTTCATTATTATGTTATTGAATGTGCAATAGTATATACAAAGTAGCCATGACCCATAATTATTAGGTGTGAGGAATAGAAAACTCCTACAAGGCAAATAACTAGGCTTGATCTTGCCCTGATCAAGGAGCTCTTGTAACTACCACCAAATTTCATCTTCTCCAAAACTTATATATGATACAAGGGGTTATTTAGGAGAGGGGATTTAGGAACCAAATAAATGCATTTATTTACTTTATAGTGTGTTATAATTCCTTTAGGATCTGTGAAGTCTTTAATTTATTACTCTAGTAACGTGTTAATCTATCCTAATGTGATGATGTGTGAATGTTACACACTGCTAAGGTGTGATTTGTCATCTTTAGATGCATAAGTGTATCAGGGTGGACTATTAGTAACACAAATTTATATGTATGTAATATTATCTTGAGACATTACTTGGTAGAGACCAAACTGAATTTGGTCATGGACATTGACTCCAATAGATTATAGAAGCAATCTTACATCTAAATAGTCAAATATTTTGGTGTGGCTTGATATGTAGATTCTCAGTCATATAAGTACAGTATTCCTAAGAAGATGTCATATAAATATAGAGGTGTGATGTCACAAGTGACATTTTCCTCCATATGATTCACTTTATATTAAAATTTTCATTATCATCAGATATGTGTATCTTTACCCTACTACAACCATCCTAGAGAATATGGCTTGGGTTGCAAAACAATGGTGAGTCTAAGGTGTTGAGTTTTGGATTGTGTAAGGATGTTATTTTTACTACCAATATATATTATGAAATGAATAAGATGACCATTCACTTATAACTTAGTGTGTAAGGAACATTTGTGCTCCTCAAAGATGTCAATCATAGTGGTATGATTCTCATAAAAGAGTCATCTAGATCAGTGTTATCCATTATCATGGCTCTTAATGCAAACTATGTGAGTAGGTACTATTACACATGACATTTAGAGACATCATGGGTGGATGAGTGATGGTTATGAAACCAAATATCACTAGAATTATTCTTTGCTTTGTTTGAATTAGAAGACACATAAAGCCTTTGAGGGTTGTACAGTCTTCTAAGGTTACTCTCCTTTGTGATAAGTGTGTTGTTACTTATACACTAAAGGATGAGATGTGAATTTGTGTGTGGTTTGGTCCTTGTACATTGCATTGGAGTAAGAGGTGGAACACTAATTCATCTTTTCCTTAGATTTAATATTGGTATAATTATAATATGATTACCCTAAAATGTCAAAATTCAAGTACCCCATCTTCAAATAGGTAGAAGGTGAGAGTATATCTATGTAATTCAACATCTTATTTTTTCACTCAAGTTCTTTTGTATATGCAAAAATTAGTCATGGAAATTATTAATATAGTCCTCCAGTGACTAATCCTTATGTCAGTGTAGTTTTTAGAACTTGATGTATTCATATTCAAAGTTTTAAATAGGGTAGTATTTCTCCATCAACACATACACAAAATTCTTCCATGATTTGATTGGAAAACACTCTTTTAGATGATACAAAATGAAGTTTTTACATCATCAAACAATTGGAAGGGAAATCTTCAATATGGTGAAGGTGATTTTGTCAAAATTAGTGAAGTAATTGAATAAGAAGTATGCCTTGATTTGTCTAATCCATGTATCTAATGCTTTGGCATCAGTATTGCCTTTGAATAAAAATATTTCAAGACTAAATTGAAATTTGAATGGATTTTTTTACTGAAACTATTTTTTAGCATACTATGTAGATGTAGTAAAAGGCATCAATTTGAGTGGTACCATTAACTTACATAATTGGCCAAAAATTTTGGTGTGTTATGTCTCTAGTGTGTTAACAATGAGATTTAAAACCTTTGATCATACCTCAAGTTACCTATGGGCATCATGCATATTACTTTTACTATGACATTCTTTTATATATTTTGAAATATAATTGGCTGATGGCCCTTATTTTTAAAGTTGTGCTTATGTTTTTACAGACATAGAAAGGAATAGATGTATAAGCTTTGATACCAATGATCTACACCATGGGACCCAAGAATAAGCATATGGGGGAAAATTGAGTTTGGTTTTATAGAGTTAATGTGTAGAGTTAATTTAGATAGAATAAAATAAAATACATTTAATGGAATGGAAGTGTTTACTTGCATAAATTAGAACTTCTATTCAATATGTAGAATATATAAAATGGTATAATGTGATACAATGTGAGTGTTACTAAGTAGGTACATAGATATTGATATTTATGTTATGACTATGTATGGCATAAACCCTTGGTCAAATGAATATAATAAATATTTATATAGAAAGAATATAGGATTAGTTATAAATATTGTTTGTTACCAAGAAGATGGTTGAGTCATTTCATCTTCTAGGTTAAATGGCAGTTGATATTTTAGGTTAATGGTGACTAATAATTCAACTAAAATTATACATTAATATAAAGTGCTACCTAAAAATCCATGTGGTTAGATTAGGTTGACATGTGGATGTGTTGTATCAAATAAAATTATTGGCATACAAGTGTGAAAGTGAGTACTATGAGTGGGGAAGTGCATTATGCGGTATGTCAACTGTAATATGTGTGTGAAATTTTATGAATAAGTACAATAGTTATGCATGAAAGTGAGAGAAATATGAATGAATAGTAATGTGAGATGAATGTATAAAAATAAGTGAGAAGCTTATTTGATTGTGTAAAAGTTTCACATAGATCACCAATCATGATTCCACCTTCCACTTCAGTTACCACCACCCTTATTATCTCATATTATAATATGTTGGGAATAATGGTAGAATAAGGATTGATGGGCCCCATTGAATATTTAGGTGCACAAAGGTCATAAATGTCTACCAAGAGGACCCTGATATTTAGTTTCAATTTGATCAAAACTTGGGTAAGATGAATATGGTGCTCACTCAAACCTTCACATAGGATAGGGACCCTATTATATGGTGGATGGAATAAGACATCTTCTATATTATAAATAAGAGGAATAACATAGGGGGAGAAATATTTTAGAGGACCCAATATCTCTAATCAAAGCCATTATTGATCTCATTAATAAATTGATGCAGGATCTTAGATAACATGTTAGGACCCTAGAGTCCCAAGTGAGGAGTTCATTCCCTATTGGTTTAGTTAGTAAAGTTGAACCCTACCTTGCATAGTTTTTCACATCCCTTATAGAGGTGATTGGATATATTTTCAAGATAAATGTTCTCTTCTCAAAATCGTAAAAATTCATAGATGAAATTATCAATATGGATGATAAATGTAAGAATATGGTGGTGATTATGAATTAGGGAATGTTTCCAAATCTCAAGCTCATGCCTCTCATGGATCTAAATCTATATCAAACATTTATAAGGATCATGAGGATGAAACTATAATATTAGATTATAGATATCTATACCAAAATAGGGATTTTGGATAAAATTAAGGATCAAGTCCTTGCTTACTTCAAGGAATTAAACATTGCAGTGATCTTTCACCTAGATGGAATTCTCCTCAACATTGACAAATTTAGAGTCCACCTAGATCTCTTCAAGGAAGAAATGAATAAGGCGGTGAAAGAAAAAATAGATAGATCCTATTTCATATTATATTTTCCCTCATATTCAACCAAATGCATCAATTAAGTCAATGAGGTAAAGGTATCCTTAGAATACTTTCTCAAGGCACAAGATAGATTATTGACTCAAGTGGAGGTGATTTTCTAAGAGCCACCCGTGAATATACTAAAACTTGATTGGGAGGACAACTTGGTGGCATAGACATTGAAATCTCAACAAGATGACCCAAATTATTTAGGAATTTCTCCCCCACCAAGTTCAAGATGATTCTCCTTTTGGTCCCAATAGGGGGATGTGTTGTCTTGAATTCGGGTCCCTTCCCATATTTTCTTTATATATTTTTAAAGTATAATTATAATAATTGGCTGTAATTTTTTCAATCCATTATGGTCAAGAGTGGTATTATATTTTATTTTGAGGAATAATCCATCTCCTCATTATATACATTACTTTGTAGATCATTTTTAAGGGCAATTTTTTTTGTATAAAACACAATAAGATTAAAACATCTTCTTTTTAACTATGTTTTATCTTATGAATGCCTTCTAATTTTATATAGTAAAGTAAACAATAATATTTTTGTAATATTAAATATTTGTGGTGGATACATTATAAATAAACATGTTATTACCTATAAGATATCCCTCAAGTACCTTAATGTCAAACATGAAGATGAGGATTGTAGGCTCTTCTAAACCACTTTTAAGGATAGTTCTTATGATTGGTTCTTGAACCTACTTAAGAAGTCCATCATAGGATGGGAGAATTCTAGTAATAAATTCCTATCTTAGTAAAAAAAGTTATTGATCCTAAATTCCTATAGAATTAATTTTTTAGAATTAATAGAGAAGTGAATGACACCATTAGGACATTCTATTTATGTAATATGTATAGTAGGGTCACTAGACTAGGACATCTTGTTATCAAGACTATTAAAAGAAATATTTGTAGAATAAAATTAAAGTGTATAAAGTATTACAAGATTGTGATATGAATGGCTCAAGATAACATTATAGTTGTCATAGTAAATTGAATTAATAATGAGTTTATAGAATACAATGAAAAAGTGGCTAGTATGATAAGATCATGATGCGAATCTCTTAAAGATAAGAATAGTGTGGAAGTCTATAGGGATTATAATTGAAAGTGGGAATGGTGGGATTATAATAAAATATTCCAAATATGTAATTCCAGGAGATCTATATTCATATTCCTAAACATGGAAACATTCAAATCGAGTTATGGTTGTTAAGAAATTAAAGATAAGTTGTTGCAAAACCAATGAGAGAGTGTGTTGACCTGACAAGTTCAGGTTTGAGGAAATAATCACCATGATTTGAGTATGAAATTAGGATCCCAATTAACTTTGGCCATATGTGTCTAATTTTTAGGGAGATTATGTGTCTCAAATTTTAATATTCATTCAATTTTATTAGTTATAATTCTGATTATAATCAATGATGCATGTGATTTTCATTGCCTATAAAATCATTTGTATTGCATTGGAAAAGGTTTGACATTTATATGCATAGTAATTCTATGAAAATTTTCCCTCAATGAGACTTTTACCACTTGATCCTTGCATTTTATTGAGAACTAAGTTTGCCTCTCTCCATTTTTATTGCATTCTATGTATATTTTTGGTTTTTTATCTTATCCTATGGTTAATTCATGTCCCTCTCATTGTTTTTCATCCCTTCACACCTTTTTATAGAACTATGATCCCTCTTGTAAGTCATATGTTATGTGCATTCAAGAGTATATATTCACTATCTATGAATTTTTTGTCATCCCTCTTAGTGTTGTATTATGTCTTATGCCTCTATACAAATTACTTATGCAATTAAAGTGTCAATTTTGGATCCTTTGTGATAGTTTCTTATTTTTTATAATTTATAGTGTGTTCTTGAAGGCCTCTAGAGGTTATCTATCTAACCTTGGTGTATCACATTTTACATTTTAGTATCCCCTTCTGTCTCTTTTCCCCTCAATATATTTTACATTTATAATTAGTAGTAGATATCCTTTCAAATCTTTTAGGCCTTCATGTTAATCCTAAATTAAGAAAAAATAGATTATAATAAATTCATCCTTCTCCAAAGGTTCATCCCAAGGAGTGAAAGGGTATTGCACATTGGGTATGATTCCATTATCTCACTGAACCATCTTCTAACTCATCAAGTGCATGGTTTGAGTGATAACAAATTGTATCATGCTTGGTGGGATGAATCAAGGTTTAACTAATAATTTGGTGCTATTATTGGTAAATGGTGCTAAATAAACTCTATAGAACACATGGAAACTCTAAGTATATTTAGTTTGTAAATATTAATGCTTCATTTATATGCCAAGATAAATAATATCATCTTTACGAGTTATTGATTTCAATTTTTTACACCTTTTAGATGGATAGGAGTTAGAGTCTCTTGTCTCTCATTAGGAAAGCTATAGATTAAAGATAATCATTCCTAAGATATTAGTCTACCCCTCTTTTTGATAGATTTACCCTACCCAGAGGAAGGTTATTTCTTATTCCCTTCATGGTTTCCCAAATAAACTACCCATTTTTCCCTTGAATGGAGATATACCTTTGGTTGTAGCTTAGTATTATGGCATTCCAATTTATATGCTTAGAATATTATAATATTGTACTAGTGTTAATGTGAGTAAACCCATAGAACACATACAAGATATTTACAATATCTACTTATTCCATAATGTCATTGAAGATAATTTAGTAGTTAGGCTACTCCCCTCTTCTTTAAAACAAAAATCCCTCCAATGGTTTATAATTATGAGACCTAATTCCATTCACATTTGGGACAAGCTAGGATAGTAGTTGTGGATGTAATTTAAAGATAACAACAACCACGTATATTTGATAGAATAACTTACCACCATTAAGATATCCCATCATGAGTTGATTATTGATTTTAATTTTAGATTCCAAAGAGTCTAGGATAGGATACCACCCTTATTTAATCCCTCTCTAGATACTATATTTTTATATTATTTAAGCTCTCTAAATAGTGATATAGTTATAATGGTCCATTCTTTGGGAGGATGATAAATACCTAATGAATATGCCATTATTTTAATGGTTGAGAATTGTCTATTTTATGCTATAAGGATTACTCCCATGCCTCTAGTTCCAAAACCAACACCCAATCAACCTACTGCTCAAACTTCATTAGCACTTATCCCTACTATATATATCTCACCAATTACGTCTACTGTCACTTCTAGTTAACTACATGAAGTTAAATCACTTATGTAATGTTTTTGGAATGAGGTAGTAGCCTTAAAGAGGTAGAAATCCTAGTATTCTAGACCATACCAAACATTTAATAAGTCTTATAACATGCTAGGTAACCTTATCTAAGTAATCCACAAACCCAAGATCAGATCACTTAATCTAGACCACCTAATATGCAAAATAATAATACCATTAACACCTCTAGAGATTTTCTTCCTATCCAAAACAATCTAGTCCAAGATTATGAGTGATGCTTTCCTTGTAATTAACAACATAATTAGGATACCTATGCAAATAGAGTACTAAACCAAGCTTTGATGGTGAAAATTATATCATACCCTCAAGAGTAGACAAAGGAATCAAATTCACAAAGGGAAGAAGTGTGTGAAGAGGCCCAAACATAGGTGGATGAAGCTACTTTGGTAAATTTATAGGATAATAAATTCATTATAATAAATAATAACCAAGTATCAAATGTAATAAAAATCTAATGGTTTATAATACAAGTTTTAAAATGAGGGCAATGGAGGGTGATAAATCTTTCTCAATAATCTAATCCTCTAATTCCCAAGTTCCATGTGAAGTATCTAAAAAGAAGGTGACTCATGTTACCACTGAAGCTCAAACAAATCAACATATTTAAAAGGAGAGTCAACCTTAAGCCTGTCAACACACTAAGGAGAAGGTTGTTATTCCAAAGTTATAAATAAAATCAGCTAAAAGTCCATTTAACATAGTGGAATAAATGAATAAAACAATATTGAACATGACTATATGGTAATCCATATCCTTTCCTTCTCAAAGGAATTTTTTGTAGGAATAATTAAAGAGAATTTATCCTCATGAATAGGTAAGAGCATCTTCATGAATTTCCACAAGCTTATGTCAACCAAGGGAAGGAAATCTTGGAAAAAAATAAATATACCACCATTGTATATCCTTCATTATAGGTAAGAATATTTTTTATAACTACATGATTAATTCAGGTGAACATATCTTAGTCATGCCCAAGAAGATAGCTGATATGCTAGGTATAGAGTACACCCCTATTTCAAAAGGATTTATTCAACTATATGGAATAACTATCAAAACTATAAGGTTTATTAAAGGTTTTAATCTTACCTTTCATGCATTTCCTAGACTCTCCATTACCTAAGACATTTTTTATAGATCTAACTCCACTTTTGTCCTTTTTTCTTTCAAGAAGATTTACTACAAAAGTGTGTGGGTAATTTTCATCTAAATAGTCACACATGCTGATAAAGATTAGATATAGAACCAAGGTGAATATCAAGGATAATCCTATTTTTATAGATCATATATATCCATATTGACCTAATCCCATTGACATTAACTATATAATGCATGACCTTGAAGATAGTTTAATCCTGTATGAGACTACCACACCTCTAGAGGAAGTGCCAAATGTAGCATTGGATAAATGGGCTGATGAGCATTATGGATTTCATATATATGATTGTATGAAGGAAATAGGACAAGGAAATTATTTCATCCTTGAGGATGACTTTGTTATGCCAAAGATCATGAAAACTGAAATAAGACCTTGAAGGGACACAAAAGCTATATTTTGATGTCTCTAGAAGTAGAAATGCTATATGTGAAGGTTTTTTGATGATATCCCCTCAAAAAGAGAAGTAGTTTCATGCATATAATATGTAATTTAGTTGCAACAATAATGTGTTTGAATATGAGTTGTTGATCTAAGGCCTCCAATTTGCACAAAATAAAGAAATTAAGTTGATACAAGTGTTCAGGTATATTAAGTATATCAACCTAGTTGCAAATTAGGTGAGAACCCAAAATACATCAAAAAATAAACTCCTAAAGGCTTATAAACATAGATTAAAGGCATCATTTAAATCTTATATGTTTTTAATATACATGTTATGTTGAAGAAGTAGAATGTTGATGCATATAGGATTGCCATAGTAGGCTCTTAATATGACCTCCCTGGTGATGTTATGAGAGATTTAGAATATCTTTTCAAGCTTATAGTTAGACTTGTATTACCTGATAATAATGTTAATTGGAAAGTATTTGCGAAGGATGATCATATTATCAATTTTCTACAAGAAGAGATAGATTTTTATGCTAAAAATAGTCAAGGTTAAAATTATAGTATGAGGATCAAATAATACAATTAAAATGAAACAAGTTTCCCAAAGGATTGGTCATCATGGATAACATATTCAACTCTAATGATTAATTCGAAGGTGAGAAGAGGAACATGACAATTAAGAAAGAGAATTATGATAAAGTGGTCATCTCAACTAGTAAACTTGTGAGGGATGGAATTGTATGTTCTCAACCTAAAAATGAAGGTTTTATTCACCTTTCTATAAACTATGATGATTTATTAGCATGGTGTTACCAATATTTGAAGGTTTTTGACACAATCCTCAACCAACATATAATTGAGTTAAATCATAATGCCAAGCTAGTTAGGTAGAATAAAAAGGTCTGTAAACCCCAAATTTGAACCACTAATGAAGAGAGAATTGAACAAAATCATTAAATATTACATCATATTACCAATTAAACACTCCCCTTGGGTATCTAATTATTCTTGATAAGAAAAAACAATGGAGAGTTCAAGGTGTGCATTGATTTAAGGGACCTGAATAGAGCATCCCTCAAGGATCACTATCCACTTCTACAAATGAAATAGATACTCAAAATAGTTGTAGGGGATGAAATGTTTTCACTTCTTGATGGATACTCAAGCTAAAATTAGATATTATTTTATGAGTTTGATCATTTCAAGATAGCCTTTACCACCAAATAAGGCACCTATTCATATAGAAAGATGCCTTTTAGACTAACCAATGTTGGTGTGACCTTTTAAATATATATGGACCTGTCCTTGAGGTGCCTTATAAATTATATTATTTTATTATACCTTCATGATATAATAATTTTCTCTAAATGTGCATTGATCACTTAGATCATTTGAAGCAAGTCTTTGATAGATGTAGAGAGTTTGGGGTATCTTTAAACCCAAACAAGTGTGCATTTGTTATCCATAAAGGTTAGTTATTAGGGATGAATTTTCCATTGACATAGAGAGAATAAAATCCATCAAGTCCATTTTTATTACAATCCAAAATAAAAGCATCCATGCCTTTTTTGGAAAGATAAACTTTGTGAGAAGGATAATACTAAACATTGCTTCACTAGTCAAGCCACTTACCTCTATGCTCAAGAAGAGTGTTGTTTTTAGCTAGAAAAGATAAAGTAAGAGTGAATATTAAGAAAAAAAAATAGAATATCCCAAGCCCTCACACTTGTGAATCCATGCTAGGATAATTATTTCATCCTATATTCTTTTTGAGGAGATGAATGCATCTTATCAATCTTAGTACAATAAAATAGTGACAAAATAAAGTAACCTATTGCTTTCTTCAACTAAGTTCTTAAATATTATGAATTGAGATAAAAATTCATGGAAAAATAAGTGTTGGATATCATAAGATCATTAAATAAATTTAGACATATGTTCTCTAATAATAATATTTAGTTGATGGTCTTGTATCCAAGTG
Source organism: Torreya grandis (assembly GCA_037957365.1). Lineage (NCBI taxonomy): Eukaryota > Viridiplantae > Streptophyta > Pinopsida > Cupressales > Taxaceae > Torreya > Torreya grandis. Next base: position 316,189 of record JARHVA010008867.1, on the reverse strand, counting down.
TTAAAGAGTTTTTGTTATGTAGAGATATCAATAAAAAAAATGTTGGTTGGATCACCAAGGTGATGGAATATGGTATTGACATAGAAATAACCAATCTCATAAGAGGAAGAGGATTGTGTGAGAATTTAGTAGCTGAACTATAAGTTGAATATAAAACATTACTCGTGTTGTAATAAAAACCACCAACCGATCAAGATCATCCTAGTTGCTAGACTCAGAATATCAAGGTCTTTCTCTAGTTAGGTGAGTATTCACAAGGGATTGAAAAATCCAAAATAATACATTTTAGGTTGAAATTTATTCCTTATGTTCTTGTCAATGATATGTTTTTAAAAAACTACATCAATGGAGTTATTCTAATATCTATAAAATAAAATTAGAATGACAAAATCCTTCAAGAGTTCCATGATGGATTGTCAAGAGAAAATTATTCACCCAAAACCACTACTATAAAGATCATGAGGGTTGGTAATTATTAGATAATTCTATTCAAATATGCTCACATATGGGTGAGAAGTTGTAGGAAATGTGCCTTCTTCACTAGTAAACAAAGGCTAGAAGTTCTTACACTTCTTCCAATTAAAGTCGATCAACCCTTCTTTTAGTGGGTTTTAGATTTCATTAGAATGATCAACCCACCTTCAAGTGATAGACAAAAATGGATTCTAACTTCCACATACTAATTTATAATATGGATAGAAGTAGTATCACTTAAAGAAGTAAATGAAACATCCATCTTGGATTTTTATGAGGTAATTGTGACTAAATTGGGTGTTCTAGCCATCATTATCTTAAACAATGCTCTAGTTTTATTGGGAATAGAATCAAAGAGTGGGAAGTTAGATATAACATGTCTTTAATCACAACTTAAAATTATTACCCTCAAGGTAATGTTTTGGCTTAGTCAACCAATAAAAACTTTATTTGCATAATCAAGTGAACCATGGATGAGAATCCAAGGACTTCACATGAAAAACTTAAATCAACCTTGTGGGTAAATATAATAACACTAAAAAGGGCAATACGTAATTATTCATTCCTATTGGTATATGGAAGATAGGTTAGGATGCTTACATCACTTGAATTACCATCACTAGAGCTTGATCACAAGATGGAGATAATTTAAAAGGATCCTATGATGGAAATACTAGATAAACTATTGGAGTTAGAAGATACTAGAGGTCAAGTGATGCATACCTTATAGCTTCAACAAGCTCAAATTAATAGAACCTTTGGTAAAAAGAATATTGATAAAATTTTTAAGGAAGGAGACTTAGTAATTGAATTTAATATAGATAGAGAAAAATATGGGAAGCACACAAAGTTTAATGTAATATGGAATGGTCATTATGTCATCACAGGATACAAATAGGTCAATGCTTTTCAAATTTAAAATTTTAATGAATAATAACTACCAATCCCATTCAATGGAATATATTTAAAGCATTGCTCTTGAAGTTATTTTCAATTTGTATACATTAGTTTAGTTATTTTATGTCCCTAAGTACTTTTGCATGACTGTTTTTCCTTAGTTTTTGTTTTTAAAAGGTGAATCTTAGTTTAATTACTTAGAAATAGATTAAGTGGGTTGCATCTAGGTTGTAATTTCATAATCAATATTTTTGGATGCTTCTATGACTCCATTCCCAATAGATTTATTCCAAAGATACTATATCCCTACTTAACAAGTATGTGACCCATAAAGGTTGATAAAATGTGGATCATTTTAGGTCACCATGGAAGAGAACCATATAATTTTAGTTTAGGGTTCAATAGTCATATAAGTATTCAAGGTTTAGTCAAATTTTTACTGAAGAGGATAATTCAAAAGAAAAAAAACTTAGCACATTTTCAAAACAGTTTTGCCTTTGAACTTTTCAGCAAAAGACTAGTCAAAACTTTTGATTCAAACAAAAGTTTTGAAGACTTCATGAAGATTATTAAAAGTTTTGTTCCTTGGAGAAATTGTGCAAATATTAATCAAAATTTTTATTGTGAACAAATGTTTATAATACCAACAATGCCAAGATAGAAGTTCTAAGAAAAATCACAATAAAAAAGAATCCAAACACTTATCAATAATCATCTAAGTGTTGAGTTCTTTTATAAAACTATTTGAGAAAAAGTTATGAGGTAAATATTATGAAAGACATGGGCCCAAATATTTTTTTTGAATATAATTCAAAACATTTTCAAGAATAAATATTATGAAGATGAAGGTTGAGAAATCTAAGGCCCCAAAAAACTTACAGAGACTATGTTTAGAACAAAAGTTTTGACAATAGAAAATCCAAAGGCTTAGGTCTTAAAAACATTTGTGAGAAAAAAAATACATAACAAAAGATATGAAGGCTAAAATTAGAGTGAAGTATTCAAGATCTAAATGATAAAATACTTACCCATTTTAGGGTTTTTCTTGGTGATCATTTTAGGAGATGACTAAGATAAATTTAATGGGCCCTAAATGATGTCATGATGGTTTCCTAGTTTTTTAGTCACAATAGGGATCTTATCTAATAAAATTAAAACATGTGGAAGCTTTCTATAGAGTCTTTATAGCTTTAAACATGATTTTTTATTGAGTTATTAGTGTTAATCTCCTAGATTTGAGATATGAGGAGTCATAATTGTCATGATTTTCTAGAGACTAATAACCAATTAGCTTACACCATGTGGCATGTGTTAGTCCAAGTGTTAGTTTATAAGGGAATCAAAAAAATTTAGTGGTGTTAACACCCAAAGCCAACCCTAGATTGACATGTGGGCACCTTTCATCCCAGAATCCTCTTAGACTAAAAAGCATAGACTAACACCTCTAGGCATATAACTAATGAGAATCCCCCTGGGATATAACCTATTTTCATGCCCTAAGGAGCCTAAAAACTAATGATGACCTATAATTTGGAGGTGGTAGGCCCTTAGTGCACAAATCATAACCAAAGAATGAAGGAGGTAGTGAATGAAATAGTGCCATGTCATCAGTTCACCAACTTAAAATTGATAGTCCATCTAGCTATCAAAAGTAAAAATTTTAAAATCTAAGTGTGGTAGCTTAAGTATCATTGGATTACAAGATGAATGGTTTAGGAGAACATTGTATTTAGCATAGTGAATTAAATTAAGACTAAGATTGTATAATTTAATGAAAATGTAGCAAACATGACAAGATCATGATGAGAGTGTATTAATTATAAAAGTGACATGGAATTATATATGGAGTGGAATTGAAATAAAAAAAGATAATATTAGGCCAAAATCTTCCAAATTATTAATCCCATAATCTCTACAGTCACATTCCCACACATGAAAACTTTCAAATCGAGTTTTGGTCATTGAGTAATTAAATATTGGCTGATTCACAACCAATGAGAGAGTGTGTTGAGATTAAAAATTAAGTTTTAAGGCAATCATAACCATACTCAAAGGACATAATTAGGATCCCAATTAACTTTGGACATCCCTATTTGATTTTAAAGGAGATTATGAATCTTGAATTCATATATTCATTCAATTTTATTAGTTATATTTTTGATAGTAATCAATGACACATGGGCTTTTCATTACCTATAAAAGATAGAGTATTACATTATAAAAGGTTTAAAATTTATATGCATAACAATTCTATCAAAATTTTCCCTCCATAAACCTTTTACCACTTGAGCCTTACATTTTAATGAGAATTGAGTTAGGATGTCACCATTTTTCTTTCATTATTTGTGTATTTTTGGTTTGTTGATATTTTCCTATGGGTAACTATCACCCCTCTCATTGTTTTCCATACCTTTTCAACGTTATTTAAAACATGTCTCCCTCTTATAGGTTATATGATGTGCATGTGTAAGTTTATATAGGCACTATTTTTGGATCGTTTATCATCCATCTTAGTGTTGTATTGTATCCTACACCTCTATATGAATTACTTATGTAATTAAAGTGTACATTTTTATGTCTATGTGAAAGTTTATCATTCTAAAGAATTTTTAATTTATTATTCAAGGCATGTAGAGGTGCTATATATAACCTTAGTGCATCACCTTTTACATTTAATCAACTCCCTCTCACCTTTGTCATTAATATATTTTAGATTTAGAATTAGTAGTAGATTAAATTTTAGCTCTATTAGGCATACATGTTTATCCTAAATTATGTGAATTTAGATTATAATGAAGTCATCCTTTTATGGAGGTTCATCCCAAGGAGTGAAAGGATCCCACACCTTTTGGATTATCCCATTACCTCACTGAACCATCTTCTAACTTAGAGGGTTCACAATTTGAGTGATAATACCCCCTTGAAGATATTCTTGAAAATTATTATAAAATAGTTTAATCTCTACTCACAAATGTAATATTATCTATCGATGTTTGATTATTTATGTGTGGACCACCTCTCATTATCTACACTTGGTCATGGCTTTTGGCTTGGCATGATGTTAGGCACCTAAAACAACAAACATGCTCTGATACCAACTGTTAGGACCTGAAAGCACCATTGATTACCAAGAAACTTAAATATGTAGAATTAAATTAGAAGTAATAAGTAACTAGATTAAAAAACAACATAGAATATGAGAGACAATACCCAATTGTATTAATACTCTTCCAAAAGGAAATACAACAAAGAAGATTGCCACAGTCTTCTTCCTTACACACCTCTAGGGCTCCCACACCTCTAGGGCATAAATAGTAAATCTCTTCAAGATCTCACTCTCTCTCTTATGGTCCCAACACACAACTCAAACACAGAGTTGGTGTTCACCTCCACTAGCTAGTAATAACACCGCTAGTCAACCAGTCAGTAATAATACTTCCAGTAATCGAGTATACCCACATACTCAAACCGAGTACACAACGTACTCTAAGTAGATCTCCCATGAACTTGCAATAACCTGCAACTCACCTAATCTTACTTTGGAAGGATCTACCTTGCCTTCCTCTTTACTCTCCAACTGAGTACACATCGTACTCCAAGTAGATCCCACCTAATCTTGCTCCCTGTTGTGTTGTTATCACCTTAATCCTACTGCCACCTATAGATCAACCTAGTTTTGCACACCTGCAAACCTTAGACCTCACACACACATACACCTATAGATCAATGATCTTAATTACCATGCATATCTCTAAATGTGGCCTTGCACACCTACTAACCAAGATCCTACATACATGAAGAATCCTTCTGATTCTCCAAACTAGCACCCATGCTTGGCACTGTGGCACTAGGAGGAACACACCTTGCTCTCTTCCCTCTAAAGGAGCTAATTTTTGCTCTCTTACTCTCTAACATAAATTACAATACAGCCCATGAGTCTATTATATAGATCTCATGCAAATAATAATTAGACATCTAATTACAATAATTAGATTTGCAGCTTCAAGTCTATAATTGGCATTCTACATGTAAACAATTGGTTCGTTAACTAACTATCCATGAACTGGCAGTTTTGGAACCGCACAGGTGACCAACGTTGGTCTCTGTCTACTTGGAGGTGACCGATGCCAGCCGATCCTTGACAGACATTAATTTCTCTTCTCACTGTATATGAGCAACATTGGCTGATTAGACTAACGTCGACTGCTCTGCAACCTAGCAACCTCCTTCCTTATTTACATCAGTGAAGCTTTTAGCTCCACAACCTAACACATGAGAGAGAGAATGGATGGAGCTTCTTAGAATAATTTAGTAGTGTGTTGATACTTCTAATTGAAATGCAGGTGATCTTAGTGTTTAAAGATCACTTATAATTTTAAAATTTAGAAAATTCAGAGCATGAGTTGTAGGTTTTGACAATCTAGTTGCCTATGGTGAAATAATAGTAGAGCAAGATAAATTATTCCACAATATTTATATGATTTTGGTGGTTGGGAGCCACCATGGTCCATTATTTGTGAATTTTAGTGAATATATGTTAATACATAGTGAATTACACTCTAGATCTAAGCTACAATCTAATATAAATGGATATTTATAATGAAGCTAAAACTAAAGTGATCTGGTGTAAAAAATAGAAAAGAGAACGATAAGGTAGAAAATAAATGAGTGATTACCAATTTTAGTCTCAAACATTTTGAAAAAGTATCAATTACAATTGAGTATGCATTTAACCAATATATATCACAACATATCTTAAACTCCAATCCCATTATATGTTAGGCAAACTTCAAAGGACAATGTAAAGAGTCACAAGTAAGAACTGGGTCTAGTTTAAGGATTTACTACTATAATCAAATAGAATTTGCAATATGAATATAAAGCAAAATTAAATGAAGAAAAACCTAAGATCTTCTAACTAATATAGTGTATGAACAAATTATAAACCTTATGATTAGAAAATATAACTTAGAATTCAAAGGCACCATTCAAATTCAAGAAATTTATGAGAAATTAAGAGAAAAGTTATATTAGCATTTGAAATATAAAATATGGACAATCCTTATAGAATTCCTTGATTATATTAATTGCTTCAAGTGTAAAAAATTTCTAAAAATTATCTTTATTTTATAAATGGTAATACATGCCTTCACATAAATATCAGGTAGTATACTAGTTAGTTACAAAATACATGTTTACAATGATAAAGACAACTATCCTTACAAGTTTAAAAATACATGTGTTTTTCATAGTCATACTGATGTAGAGGAAAATGTGTTAACAAATTAGAATATACCTTTACATGGAATATTCTATTTCAAAAAGTTATAAAATTCTACAAAATAGAATATTGCTTAATTTGTTGGTGGGGCCTCTGATTGTCGTTATTAGAGGATACTCATGGCTTTAGCATGTTTCTCATCAACTAGCTCTAGATCCACAATAGGATACATGATACACTCCTCTTGATCTACCAAGTCATCAACTTACCTATTATTCCTATCCATATATTCTTTAATGCTCCTAACTTCATTTATCGTTTCCCCTGCATTCAATATTATGTCTAGGATCTTACTATTATTAGCCCCAAATTTTCTTTAGCTTTTTTCCTTTGATTTCATAGGTTACCAAAGTATCCCTATGTTTAAATTATTCATAACTTATGATTCTAAGGATAGTGGGATGTGTAATATCTATGAACATAGTCCTAAGAAGTTGCTCGATTCTTCCAATTAGTTCCTTATCATCTTCAAGGAGCCTTTTCACATCATTATGCCAAGCACTCAAACTTTGAACCTTGTCAACCAAAACTCCCATAATTATGATCAAGTGTCCTAAATTGATTTTTTAAAATCTTGGGATCTATTTCCTTACTTAAATTTTGATAATTTGAGCTATTTTGTCTTTTGAGGCTTGTCATTGGGTGACTAGGCTCTTGGCTAATGCACACTACACCTCTAACTCACTCTACTTCAGTTTCATTATTTGGAGTGCATCAAACATGTCATAAAATGACTCATAAAGCATTTTTGTCATTGCCTCATGAAATGATAGAATTGCATGTGTCTACAAGTTTTCCTTTTCTCTTTCTAAATTTAAGATCCTCTACTTCATTCCTTAGACTCAAACTTTGGCCTATGTTGATTGTGCCTCAATCAAACTATCCACAAGCTCTTCATGAATTGTAGCTTCACCAAGCTACTAGCATCCCATAGGGGTTAATCCCACAAAGGGATCCACCTATTGAAAATTAAATTCCTCTATTCCAATCATAGTTGTACTTCTTATTATTATTTGTTACCCAACTATTTTAGGGTTGAATTAGATGGTAGTGACTGGCTTCTTGAATTTAGGAGGTTATGGGACATCCACACCTGAGTTACTAGATACTTTCAAAGCATCCATCCTCTTGATTTTTGGTCCTTAAGTGACCAAAATCCTTCTTTATTATTTCTCTTTCACCATATCCCTTATCCATGTCTTCATTTTATCTTGTATATCAACATTAACAACTCTTGTCATGGCCCAAGAATGAGAAAGAGAAGGAATCTTTTGTAATTTTCCATAAATGAACTAGTCAAGAATGATTAGTCCATGAATTGGGAATTCATCATTGAAGAGATTGATTTCACTAGTGGGGTGGGTGAAATTAATCTTGGTCTCCTCCTTGGTCCAACATGCACCAATGCTAGTTCTATTTTCCTCTTATGTTAGGATAACATGGGGATAATTTATTTTCCTTTGTCATCTCTAGGCTCTCCCTCTTAGACTTAGGCCTTTTCAATATAATCTACCTCTCTATCTATATCATATGCCTTTGCAAGCTCTTTGAAATCACCCTCAGGCATCTCTTTTGGTTATATGGCAATCATGTCTATGTGTTGAATCGGGTAAGGTCTCATTTAGGGTAGTGTTGGAGATGAGGACCCCCCCAAGGTCTCTCTTCCAATCTTACTTCTCCCAATTTATCCTTTCCCTTACCTTGTTCATCTTTCTTTTTCACAATTTTCCTTTGAGGCAATGGTTGTGGCTGTTCTACCTAGGGTTGTTCTTGGGTTGTCTCATATGGTCTAGGTAGTAAGTGATATTTCAAAGGATACATTTTTCATGTCTCTCCTAAGGTCTTGTCATCCTTGGTCAACCTATGTTCCAGCTTGATTTTTTAGCCTTGGATCTTGGCCAATACTTCTTCATAATTATTATCCTTAATGTATATGGTGTCATGAACACTAGGATGATGTACATATTTAAGATTTCAAAGTTTCTTATCCTTCAAGTGGCTAGCCACTATAACCTTAGGATCCCACATCTTGAGTTCATCAAGTTGAAAACCAAATGAATCCCTATTTCTAGCCATGATTTCAACTTATTTCTAGTCTTGAAGTATGGTCCTTCTAATGATCAGAGGGAAGGGGTAGAGAAGCCATTTATTCTTTTCTTTACAATTGGCATCAATGTCATACAAGAATTGGGAATTAATTACTTGCTCAACTAGTTTGTTTGGAATAATTATTGGCAACCTGTAATGCTAGGACATGATCCCCTCAATTTTGATGACCATGTAGTTAAGGTAGTACTAGATGTCACCTATCATTTCCATGTAATTATTGATTAGGTGGTGGGCCATAGGCATAGAAACACTTTTTATGGCCTCAACTATGGTTGGATAAATGTAATAATAAATAAACCACATGTGATTCTTATATTTGAAGATATGTAATTTAGAATAGTGGTGTGAAATAGTAATTATTCCATTTGGGGACCAATTTTTAATACCTGGGAAATTGATTGAGGTAATAATGGTGTCTAACAGGTATGACATAATGTAAAATTACTTAGAAGTCTTCTTATTTATGGTAGCGAATTACTTGGTGAAGAAGATACTAATTAAATATTCAAATGGAGGGGTGAGCTTCTATTCCACCATGAATTATACATATGGGACCCAAATTTTATTCACATAGGTGGTTGAGGGGTCCCTAAAGGCTTAGTTTAATAGTGTCATTATAACCCTAATGCCATCCCTAAATTAGATTACTATGATTTTTCCTTCAAAGTTCTTTAAGATATGAGGGCCTTGGTAGAGCCAAAGTCTAAAGATAGAGTCCAGGTCATGGTTGCTTGTCCACTCTTTAATCTTGGATAAATCCACATGGGGATGAGGGATCTTATAATATTTCTCAAATAAAATAGGATAAATATATGATACTTTCTTGGAGTTTCCCTCTTGAATGATCCATTCATTATCAATTCTATAGCTAAAAAATATGGGATCAAGAATGTCTATAGAATGTAGTACCTCAGGCTTTACCAAAACATAGTGGTTGTCAATCATCTGAATAGTGACTGGGTCATACTGTCTCTAGCTTATTGTATCAACTCTTTGCTCCTCATTTGTGATGTGTTTTAATTCCTCTATCATGAAGAAGAGTTTATAATAGTTCCTAATGCTTGGGATATTTAGGGTTGTAAGGTTTAATTTGGTGTCTTTGAAGATCTAACCTTTATTGTCCATTATCAAATAGATCTTGGTTTCCTACTTTAATCATTGTCTATGATCTTCCATTATTTTTATTCCTACAAATTATTTATACTGGTAGAAAATGGTCTCTATGGAAGCTCTCTTGTGCTTAGAAACATAATTAATTTTCCACTAGATCAAGTTGTAACCAATTGAGTCCGTTTAGGTCACTTTTATGTAGGGTTTAGGGTTTTGGATCTTTAATGGAAAAATATATCTAGGATTTGGCTTATACATTTCTTGGATTTTATTTATACCTTTTCCTTTATACCTTTACATTCTCAAGCCTACAAGATCTTGTATTTTGTCCTTTTCTACTTGTGTGGTGCCTATGTGGCATCATTTAGAAATTTTGTGGCATTTTTTATAAATGTCTTTTGAGAACTATCCATTAGTATTTAAAAATGACTCTTTCATTTTACTTTAGTTGATCAAAATCCAATATTTTCATGAGCTATTGATTATAATCTAGGCCCTTATGATTGGATCTCTTTGTTCTAAGCCCTGTAGTTGTGATATTTGGCATATTTATGTGCCTCTTTATGCCTCAAATCTTATGTCAATGTTTTGATGAATGAACATTGGCCACACAATGAGCTTTCAGGTCTTTAAAAAGTCATGAACACCTTTATGCCCTTAGATCATCTCTCAATGACGAAACATGAACCATCATATCTCACTAGTTCTGCTTCAAATATAGTTTCACCATGTGTCAAGTTCATGGGCTATCAAGTCCTTGTTGAATTTTTTTTGGGAACCTTTGCATCATTGGATCAGAATTTAGTGACAAAGCATGAATTTTTGATCTATATAGATGTTCAAATATTAAGTTATCATGTTTTTAAGAATGTGACTTAGGCTTAAGTTTTCTTAGGCTAAGGTTTGTTTTGATTGTTAGGCATGAAATAAACTTGGGTTTATGCCTAAGGTTTTTTGATTTATATGAAATGGGGCCATGGCTAAAATATTTTAGGTTCATAGTTTGAAGTTCATGGCTTTTGAACAAAACGTCATGTGGAACTTAAAGTATATACTTAGACTAGGTTTATTTTGCACATACTTAGACCATATGACCATTTCCATATTTTGTAAATTAAAAATTTCTATTGTTTGAGCATCTCTTGAGCACTTCCCTTAGATTCTAAAATCATTTTCAAACCTTCCAACAAGATTTTGGAGTACATTTTGACCCTAGGCATAATAATATAATAGATTAAATTTGATGGTCTTGTAGACATCAAATACATCCTCATAGATGTCAAATAATAGTCACGTGAACATTAATTTTAAGCTAGTGAAGTTTTTATATTTGATGGGCTTAAAGTTAAGGTCATATGGACATAAAATAAATCCTCACATGCATCAAATGATGGTCATGTAAATGTCAATTTTAATCACATAAAATTATTATGAGATAATGTGGGAATGCCACTTGGCACATTAGCGAGACCTCCCAAGATCTTAAGACTCAATTCACTCCATCAGATCAAAATCCATAGTGAAGCATCAACCATCGATCATGATCTGAGAGCTTACTCATGATTGGTTGTTTTTTAATTTAGACCCATTTGCCTTTGATCATCAAATTCAAAGGTACTACATGCCAATAATTCAATCCTTCTATAGTCCATTAACTTTTTAGCTATGCCTCACTCTATCTGATCAAGTGTTTATGACAAAGCAAGTACTATTGATCATGATCTGAGATCTTGAATGTGATTGTTCCAATGGGATATATGCATGATTCTATTGGGATTTCCTCTTAATTTTTTATCAAAAGGATATGATAAATCATAAACTATCAAATCATCAAAGATGCATGTTGTTTATGTCAAATCTCAATCTTTTCTCACTCTATTGGATCAAGTGTCATGATAAATCATGGGTCATTAGATTCTACAAGATACAAGGAAGTTAAGTCAGGACTATAGAGATATAAAATGCTTAGGCTTAAGGTGTTAAGACTAAGGTCTTTCTCATAGTAATAAATAAATTGAGGCCTTATGATTAAAACCTTAGACTATGTTTTAAATCAAAGGACTAACCTAACATAAAATTAAACTAGAGAAGCTAAAACTTAGGCTAAGGTTTTAAGACTATGGTCTCGATTGTATTAATGAATATATTAAGGCCTTAGGGTTAAAACATTAGGCTAAGTTATGACATACTAAAGTGACCTTGTATAATTAATATTAGTTAGGAAAATAAAGGAACTTTTAAAGGGGGAAAATAACAAAGGAGATCAAGCATTTTAAGTTAAGTTTTAGTTGTGTTGAAAAACATGACTAATCTTTAAACATGATCTTTATTATTAGGTCCAAAAATGGATTTTAAAAATGTTCCCACCAATTTCTTTCCCACCATTATTCATATTTAAATTGAGGGTCTTGGCCAAGGTTTTGAAACATGAAATTCTTAGGGACAAATGCCATGGAACCTCTAACTAGAAAAATAAAAAAAACATTATTAGTGATGTTGTCCAAATTAAATCCAAAAAAAAACCAAGCCTACCTTTAACAGTGTGGATGATCTTCAAATTCTATAAATGATCCTATCACACTAAATTTTCATGTTCAAACTTTAGGGTTTCTCTAGGGTCCTAATTTACAAAAATAGGGGTATGTTGGTTCCAAAAAATGGTGACATAAGGGGGAAACATAGCAATATGTTAGAACATAGATACTCTAGTTTACACAAGTAATTAGGTCATCTACTCCCTTTGATCAATATCATCATCCAAATCAGATTAAGGTTGAAAAAAACCTTGTATTTACATATTTAGGGCCAAATATCAAGACATAGACATATTATCTATGTTGTGATTCCACTTACTATTTGCCATGGGGTTCAAGAAATAACTCCCAGGTTTCATGTCCTTAGTCACTAACACTAACTTAAAACATGTTATGATGCTCATTATGAACCATGCTTCTAGCTTAGGGAAGGCTTGGGCATTGATCTAGTACCAGCTAGGCATCCATAGCCCTAACAAAGATACCTTTATCTCCACTCAAGGCCTTACTCCACTGCCAGCAAGGTGTCCATAGCCTCAGTGGAGGTTACCAAAATCACCTATGCTTATAAAGATTTTGATTTTTCATTGAGTTCTTTTTTTAATATTTTCTTGAGACTTTTATGCTTTTAGAAAGGTTAGGAACTAGAATAGCCAAGTTTTAGGATTTTATCAAGTGTTTGATCTTTGGAAAATCATCTATGGCTGTAGCCTTTATCCTAAGTAAGGATGTTGATTAAGTGCTAGTATGAATATATATTGATAGTTTGGATTTTCACCCTATAGGTGAAAGTATTTTTAAAACTAATTTTAGGCTTGAATAATGCTTAAGTTCCTATGAAATAGTTGACATCTTCTATTGGTCTTTACCAATTTATTTCAAATTATAGAATTATGCCTACATTTCATGACCATGGTCATCATATACAAGGGGTTCATACCTTCATTTATGAGTTTTTGGAAATTTAAATAAAACTTCATAACTTTAATCTCAAAAGTGTCCAAGAGGACATATTAGAATTAAGGAACAAAGTAACAGGAAATAAACACACAATAGAAAGTAAAAAAAGAAAGACTAAGGGAAAAGAATATATATATATATATATATATATATATATATATGATTATGTATAAACAAGGTAAAAGAAGGAAAGAATTGAAAGGAAACCATTTATCCTACCTACTCTAAATCCAACCATCTTATAATTTAATCCATGAAGACTTCTAGAGGAGCAGTAAAGAAGTAGTGAATCAGGTATTGCCCAATGGTGGGCAATGTAAACTTTTCGCCTTATAGATATTTGATCTTAAAGGTGTTATTTCATAATGTTTCTATAATCTAGTATGGGTTAATCTACAATGGTGTGAATTTTCCATGCTTTCCCTTAAGCTCAGATGCCTTATCCTAAAGGAGAAATAGGTATCCCTATCTGAATACCTTGATCTTAGACCTTTTATCAGACCATCTCTTGACTATGGTTTGATGCCTACTAAATTCAACAAAGGATTTCTCCCTTGTATCTTCCATGTAAATTATGTCTATTAATCTTGAATTGGAAAATTCTTGGCTCTCTTCCATGTATTCTAACATAAATATCTATGTGGGAAACTTGAGAGTGATAGGAAAGATAGGTTCTTATCCATACACCAATAGAAATGGTGAGTCTCTTATGGCTTGCTTGATTTTTATCCTATCAATCCAAAGTGAAAATTTAAGGATCTTATGCCAAGTCCTAGATTTGTCTGCAATAGACTTCTTAATTGCCTTCATTAGGTTCTTATTTGTAGATTTAGAGGCTCCATTCCCTTGGGGATAATGGTTGGATGAAAAATTGAAAGTGATTCCATTATCATAAGCCCATTCAGTCATATCTATAGATATGAATGTAGACCCATTATCACACACTAGAGAGACTAGAGTTCCAAACCTATTACATATGTTTTCTTCCAAGAAGTTGATCACTTATTTAGTCCTACATTACTTAGTGGCTATAGCTTCAATACACCTTATATAATAGCTAGTGGTGATAAGGACATACTTCTGACATTTATATGAATTGGTATTGATTACCCCAACAAAATATAATCCCCATTGAGAAAAGGGTTTGTCAATCATGATTGGTTGTAGTGGCATTGATACCTTTGGCTCCTTGGTGCTAAAATTTTGACATGAGTGGCATTTTCCCACATGTTTGTGATCATCCTTAAAAATAGTTGGCCAATAATAGCAAGATATAAGAATTTTTGAGCTATGGTCCTCCCAGATGGATGTCCACTACCCATCTTTTCATGAAAAGTGCTCATTATTTGGGTGGCTTCTTTTTTTGAGACACATCTCAAATAAATTCCTTCAAAATTTCTCCTATACAAGATCCTATTCTTGATTAAGCAATGGGTTACCTTCAACCTTAGGGCCCTCTTTTGTTCCCTAGATAATCCTATAAGACAAGTACCATTAATTATTAAATGTATTGTTGAATCATACCACTCACTAGATTGAAATTTTTGTTGATCCACTTGCATAACTTAGCCTAGGGTTAGTATTGGCAATCATCTGGATCAAACCTTGACATTTTACCAAATTTGTTGTTTTCATCTCCAAGTCATATTCCTTTAAAACTAACATCCACTTACCTCTAAATTCTCCTAATTCATTCAAATTTAACATAAATTTGGTTTCAAGGTCGGGTAAGATAACATGTACCTTATACCTAAGGATATAATTCATAAATTTCTTAACTATCTTAACTAACGCATATGTCTATTTATTAATCAATGAATAATCTAACTCAATATTCTTAAATTATTGCTCATAAAAGTAATTGGGTTGTTATACCCTTAAATTTTTGAATTCAAACTATAACCATATTATGGTGTAACACAAAGGAATAGAGGTATAATTCCCTTGAGAAATCAGGACTTATAAGGACTAGTGCTTGGCTAATGGATTTCTTGATATCATTGAATGCCTTTCTAGAATATTCATTCCATGTGACATTGGCATACTTATTTAAAATGTCATTTAGTGGATTGAAAATCTCTGAAAAACTAAAAATAAAATTTCTTACAAAATTTATCTTACCAAAGAATGACTTTAGCTCTTTCTTACTATTTCGGGGTTCTATTCTAGATATGGCTCCACTCTGTTAGGATCAATAAAGATACCATATTTAGTTATAAAATGAACCAATAATCTACCTTTAGTCACACAAAAGTTACTCTTCTTAGGGTTTAAATAAATTTCAAACCTTTTACATCTTTCAAAAACTTATTGCAAATGCATGAAGTGATCTTCCCTATTTTTAGAAAAAACTGTTAGATCATACATATAAATAATGATGAATTTACCTATTAGGCCTTGGATGACATGGTCCATAGCTATTTATAAGGTAGATACTACATTAATTATCCCAAAGGACATCTTTTTGTAAGAAATTTTTTTCCCCTTTGTGGTGAAAGTTATCTTCATCCTATCCTCTCTATCAACTGACACTTGGTTGTAACCTAAAAATCCATCAAGAAAAGATAACATAGCTAAACTTGAAACAACTTGAATCATAGGTATAGGGAAGGAAGGGGATATTTTTCCTTTTATAATGCTTTTTTTAAGTTTTTAAAGTTAATGCAAAGTCTAATCTCACCATTCTTCTTCTTAACTAGCACCAAACTAACCACCCAAGTGGAATGCCTAATGGGGAAGACAATACTAGCATCTAATAATCTTTTGACCTCCCTTAAGATCATGGGTTATAAGATAAGGTTTACAAGACTTTTTTATACCTGAATGGTTTTCAAATCTCCTTAAGGGGTATATTATGAGTAATGACCCTTGGATCAAAGATATTTAAGTCATCATAGTACCAAGCTATGGTATCCTTGTATTGGGTAAGGAGCTCTTTGGATTTCTTCTTATCAATGTTTGCACAAGAGTTTTCAACATTTAATAGTTGGGGTTGATCTTAGAGGCCAATATCAACAACATTATAATATTTATCACTCACTTTTGTAACTTTGGAAACCTACACTAGTTTGTCCTGATCAAGCAGTCTCTCTAAAGAATTCATCCCTTTGGGGATCTTATTGTCATTTAACTAAATGAATTTACCACAAAATTTATCATCCTTAGATGTTATCTCATTGTTATCATCACTAATATGATCATCAAATTCTCTATAATTGGTCATGAAGTCCAATAGCTAGTGATCATCATTGAAAACTTAAAAATGTTTAACATTATCAAGTGCTGAAGGATAATGGATTAGCTCAATGTTAAAATTAGAGGAATCTTGGTTGGGCATGAGGTTGGATACAATAGATGATAAACCATTACCAGCTTGGTTTTATCCTCTTGGGATGGAAATGATGCCAAAATCATGAAAGGATTCAATCAAATCCAAAACTCTGAACTTATACCTTTTAGGAATGAGATTTTACATTGGTATTTGCTTCTTACCTAGTTGACCACTAGTTTTGAATCCTCATAAACTAGAATTTATTTGACCTTATTATTTATATAAAACTATAAACCTAATATAAGGGATTTGTAATCAATAATATTGTTAGTATAATTGAATTTAATCCTATAAGAAGCATGGTTCTTTCTATTAGTAGGGTCAGTTAAAACAATGCTGACACTTGATCCAACAATACACCTAACACTATCAAAATGCAACTTTAATAATCCAGGAACAACATGAGCACTCTTGGGATCACATACCTTATCAATATCTAGGGTGAAAACCCTTAAGTCTTAGTCTATTATGTTGACCCTCTCATTCACAACATTGTACTTAGTTATCATATGTTTCATTCTTAGTTCTCCCTTAAACCTGATTTGATTAGGAACTCCCTTCCAAGGTAGCCATAGAAGCTGGAAACCTATGGATAGGTATCCTTTAAATCCTTGGTCCATTCCCTATTCAATAAGATTACATAAACATTAGGTATATCTACAACTTGTATATCAATTAATTATTGCACCCTAGGCTCAAAAGCTAGTTACATGCAAACATTTAAAAGCTCCTAAATTACCTTAACTCTAGATTTGTCTAATTGGGTAAAAACCCTATTAGACTTAATGGGAGTCAACCCAAATAATTTTAATATATGTAAAATAATGATATTGGTAGATGCTCCTGAATCTAATAATCAATTATGTAAGTTCTTACCAAATATCCCAACAGTGAGCAAGAAAGGAGGAGATTCAACTTTGGCCTTGTGTATAGTCACATTGATCAGTCAATGGTGGATTGTTGGAATTATTTGAGAAATATTCTAATATAAGGTCCCTTTCCTCTATAATCTACCTAAGTTAATGACATTTAATATTAGCATTTATCTTCTTCATGTCCTCAACTATGTTATATCTAGTTTTAGAAGAACTAGGAATTTCAATGCTAGATTTATAAGTATTCTCCTTAGGTGGCTTACGATTGTTTCTTGAAGAAGTGTTTGGAGGAGTTGTAAGATTGTTTGGAGGTTTTTAGGTGGTCAAAGGATATCTTTTTTCCTTATTCTTCAAGGGATAGGTCTTCTTTAAGAACTATTAAAAGGCTTGGATATCCTCAAGAACCTCATCAAGTTTATTTTCCTCTTGAAAAGGGAAATCAAAGATGTCCACCATGAACGCTTGGTCAGATGACTTAGATTCAAATTTAATTACACCACTTTATTTTTTAGGGACCACTTAAAATGTATCCAACTCTTCTTGAACATCCTCAAAGGCTTTACAAAACTCAATACAATCAATTTCACCATACTTGGTTGTGTAATGTAGCCTACAATAATTAGGTAATGAAATATCAATGAGGTTAATGCCCATGATCTTATTTTCATAAGGTGTCTCATTATTCCTATTATTATGAAAAATATCATTCTAAAATATATTGGTTGGATTATTATACTTTTGAAATAAGTAGTTCTTACCTAAACTGTCAGTAGTATTTCCAACTTGTTTTTTTAAATGAAGAAAATTAGTGGTCAACTTTTGGACCATTTAAAAGATAGATTCACTCATTTTTAGGAGTTTTAGAATTAATTACCTAGTTTTTATTAGTATATGGTACCATATATCTTTGATCATTTAGATTGAAGCCATTAGTAGGATGACTTAATAATCCTAAATTTTGATTGGTAGCTACATGACTCAATGACAACTGAGTTAGGTTTGGGTGTTGGTTTAATGTTGGGATATTTTAGTTATTGTTTGGGAATAAGTTCATCACATGTATTTATGGATTGATGTTTGGCACAAAATATGCCATTCTACCTTGGGGCTACATCTGATCATTGATGGTTACTACTTCAATATAGGCTCTAGCTAATGATGTTATGGCTGGCATAGATCTCTTTAAGAACAAAGAGGTCATGGGATCTACTACATCTTTGTAAATCTCTAGAGCTAAGACATTATCAATATTATAAGGGTTTATGGTCTTGCTAAACATTTTTTGAGACATAGCATTGAAGGACCTAATAGGATAACTTGTATCTCTTCTAATGGTGGTGAACTGATGGTAGATAACACAAGACTAACAATCTTACCAAATTGATCTATAAATGCATTATTGAAATCATCCTAGCTATTGATGTAATTATTAGGCAAGTTTAAGAACCCATAATTAAAGGTGAAGGATAATAACCTTCAAGATACATCCTCATGCATAACATTCAATAATATTAAGGTTTCTTTAAAATATTTTATATGTTCTTCAATAGTTATTATACCAATTGGACTAAATGTAGGTAATTACTTTTCAGGGTTGCATGGGAGGTCATGAACCACACCTAGTACATTGATTGAGGATTCTCCCAACCAAGCCATATTTGGACAAAGATTTAAGGCACATATACCTTAAAAAGGCAAAGTTGGCAAGGATCTATATCTCTTAAGTTTACCTTTGTCATGTCTAGATTTTTTGTGGACCTCAAGCTTGAGAAAAGGCTCCATGGTCTTTGATCATGATCTTGTTCTAACCCTAGGAAATTTCATCTTGATATTTGAAGATATTGCCTAAAATATGATGTATCAAGTTAAATTTTATAAAGAACAAGAGTTAGACCTACATATTGAGCTTATTTTGTAAAGGTGGTATGAAAAAAAATGTAAAGAACATTGATCTTCACTTTAATTAGCTCAAAGATGCATTCAATTACGTGAATATGGTCTATATTTATAATCATAAGCTTAAAGTAACTTATATCTATGAAATATATGCCCACTTTTGATCAATATGAGCCATCCTAACCTTGATACTATGGATTCTCAAAGCTTAAATCTAAATTTATCAAAAATAAGTATCAATGCCCAAAAAAATTCAAAGGAATCACAAAGATATGCTATAAACAACAAATATCAATTATCTTTATACTTATAAGCAAATAATTTACTCAAAAACATAAATATATACTAATGTTTAGATAGAATAGACTAAGATCAACAAATATTTAAGGACTTCATGATCTCCTTCTAGCACTAATGGTAGCTTCTCCTATTGATACTTCTAAATGAACCATATGTGCTATTAGTGTTTAAAGAACACTTCTCATTTTAGAATTTATAAAATTCATAGCATGAGTTATAGGTTTTGACAATCTAGTTTCTTGTGATGAAATAATAATAGAGCAAGATAAACTATTCCATAATATTTATATGATTTTGGTGATTGGGAGCCACCTTTGTCCATTCTTTGTGAGTTGTAGTGAGTCTATGTTGATACTTAGTGAATTATGCTCCAAATCTAAGATACAAGATAATCTAAAGGGATATTTATAATGAATTTAAAAATAAAGTGATCTAGTGTAAAAAAAGAGAAAAGAGAAGGGTAAGGAAGAAAATAAATGAGTGATTGTTGATTTTATCCTCAAACATTATGATAAAGTATCAATAACAACTGAGTATGCATTTGACCAATATATAATAAAACAATGCCTAAGCTAAAATCCTACTATATATCAAGCAAACTTCAAAGGATAATGTAAAGAGTCACAAGTAAGAACTAAGTCTAATTTAAGGATTTTCTACTATAGTCAAATAACATTTTCACATTTGAATATAGTGCAAAATGAAATGAAGTGAAACCTAAGATCTTCTAACTAATCTAGCATATGCACAAATTAGAAACCCTATGATTAAAAAAATGTTACTTATAATTTAAAGGAACCATTCAAATTCAAGACATCTACTATCAATTGATAGAAAATTTATATTATAAATTGACATATCAAATATGGAAAATCTTTATAGAATTCCTTGATTATATTAATTGCTTCAAGTGTACAAAATTGTTCAAAATTTTTTCTCTTTGTAACTGGTAATACATGCCTTTATAGAAAGATCAGGTAGTATACTAGTTAGTTACAAAATATAGGTGTATAAATATAAGGACATTTGTCATTACAAGTTCTAAAATACATGTGCTTTTCACAATCATACTAACCTAGAGGCAAATATGCTAATAAACTAGAATATGTCTTTATAATGGAATATTCTATTTCAATGAGTTATAAAATTCTACAAAATAGAATATTGCTTAATTTGATGGTGGGGTCTATGATTCTGATTGTTGGAGGATTCTCATTGATTTATCATGTTGCTCATCAACTAGCTCTATATCCATAATAGGCTTCATGATACACTCCTCTTGATTTTCCAAGTCATCAAGTTCCCTGTCATTCTTGGCTATGGATTTTTTAATGCTCCTAAATTCATTTATCCTTTCACCTACATTGAATATCATGTCTAAGATATTATTGTTATCATCCCTAGATTTTCCTTAGATTTTTATTTTGATTTATTTGGTTACCAAAGTAGCCCTATGTTTAAATTCTTCATCACTTATGACTCTAAGGATAGTGGATTGTGCAGGATTTGTGAGCATAGTTCCAAGAAGTTGCTCAATTCTTGAAATTAATTCCTTATCATCTTCTAAGTGTCTTTCCACATAATTATGCCAAGAAATAAAACTTTATAACTTGTCAACCACAATACCAAGAATTGTTCTCAAGTGTCCTAAATGGATGGTTTTGAACACTGGGATATGTTTACTTACTTGAATGTTGAGAAGTTGAGCTATTATATCTTCTGAATATTTCCATTAGGTGACCAAGATTTTGGTCAAAACACACTACCCTTATATTTTTCTCTACCTCAATTTCATTTTTTTGATTGGTTCAAACATGTCATAAAATGATTTATCAATAATTTTGGTCATTACCTCAAACACTGATAGAATTGCCTACATCTCCAAGTTTTCCTTTTCTCTTTAAAAATTTAAGATCCTCTACTTCATCCCCTAAACTTTAGATTTGTCTTATGTTACTTGTGCCTCAATCAAACTTTCCACATCCTCTTCAAGAATTGCAACTTCACCAAGCTACTGGTATCCCATAGGGGTTAATCCCATAAAGGGCTATACCTTTTGATAGGTGAATTCCTCTATTCCAACCATAACTATCCTTATTTTTATTCTTTATAACCAAGATATTTTAGGGTTTAATTAGATATTAGTGACTCTCTTATTTAATTTGGGATGCTAGGGGACCTATAAACCTAAGCTACTAGATGCTCTTAGAAAATCTATCCTCTTGCTTTTTGGTCCCTAAGTGACCACAATCCTCCTTTCTTTTTCATCTTTCACCATAGCCCTTATCCATGGATTCATGTAATCTTGTATATCAACATCAAAAACTCTTATCATGGCCCAATAATGAGAAAAATAAGGAATCTTTTGTAATTTTCCATAAATGAACTAGTTAATGACTAGTCCATGAATTGGGAATTCATCACTGAAGAGATTGATTTCACTGGTGGGGTGAGAGAAAGTCAATCTTTGTCTCTTCCTTATTCTAATAGGGACCAATTCTAGTTCTAGTTTCCTCTTCTGTTGGGATGGCATGAGGAAAAGTTCTTTTCCTTTGTCATCTCTAGGCTCTCCCTTTTAGACCTTGGCCTCTACAAGTTGATCCCCCTCTATATCTATATCATATGCCTATGTGAGCTCCTTGAGAGCATCCTCAAATGTCTCTTTTGGTTCTAAGGTAATCATGTCTATGTGTTGAATTGGGGAAGGTGGCATTTTAGGTAGTGTTGAAGCTGAGGGCCCCTCCCCAAGTCTCTCTTCCAATATTACTTCTCCCAAGTTATCCTTACCCTTGCCTTGTTCATCTTATTTTTGCACAATTTTCCCTTGAGGTTGTGGCTATGGTTTTTATGCATATGGATTCTCTAAGGATATCCTAGATGGTCCAAGTAGTAATTTATATTTTAAATGATGAATTTTCCATGTCTCTCTTGAGGGCTTGTCATCTTTGGTCAACTTGTGGTCCATCTTGCTACTGTGGCCTTGGATCTTGTCCAATACTTATTCATAATTGTTAGTCTTAATGTATATTGTGTCATGAATAACAAGTTGATGTACATATTTAGGCTTTGGAAAATTCTTATCCTTTAAGTGGTTAGCCATTATACCCTTAGGATCCCACATCTTGAGTTCATCAAGTTGAAAACTAAATGAATCCTTGTGTCTAGCCTTGGTTTTAACCTATTTCTAGTCTTGAATTATGTTCCTTCCAATGACCAGAGGGAAGGGGTGGAGAAATCCTTTCTTATTTTATTTACAAGTTTCATCAATGACATATAACAATTGGGAAGCAATTTATTGCTCATCTATTTTATTAGGAACATAGACTGGTAACTTGCAAGGTTGGGACATGATCCCCTCAATTCTAATGATTATGAAGTTAAGGTAGTACCAAATGTCACCTATCATTTCCATGTAATTATTTATTAGGGGGTGAACCCTAGGCATATAAACACCTCTGATGAACTCAACTATGATTGGATAAATGTAGACACAAATAAAATACATGTGATTATTGTACATGAAGATATGTAATTTAGAATAGTGGTGTGAAATAGTAGTTTTTCCATTTGGGAACTAATTACTAATACTCAAGAAATTAATTGAGGTAAGAACATCATATAGTAAGTATGACATCATGTAAAATTACTTGGAGGTATTCCTTTTTATGGTAGTGAATTTCTTGGTGTTGAAGATATTGATTAAATCTCTTATTAGAGGGGTGAGATTCTTTCCACCATGAAATGTACATATGGGACCTAAATCATATTCACCTAGGTGTTTGAGGGGGACCCAAAGGCTCAGTTTAATAGGGTCATTATAACCATAATGCCCTCCCTAAATTGGACTACTAGGATTTTTCCTTCAATGTCCTTGAATATGTGAGGGCTTTAGTGTAGCCAGGGTCTAAGAATAGATTCTAGGTCATGGTTTCTTGTCTACTCTTTAATCTTAGATAAATCCACATAGGGAAGAGGGAACTTATAACATTTCTAAAATGAAATAAGATAAATATATGCTACTTCTTTAGAGTTTCCATCCTGAATGATCCATTCATTATAAATTATATAATAAACAAAGATGGGATCAAGGATGTCTATATAGTGTAGTACCTCAAGATTTTCCATAGTGTAGTGGAGGTTGGCCATCTATGTAATGACTAGGTCATAGTGTCTGTAGCTTACTGCAACAATTCTTTGCTCCTCTTTTGTGATGGGTTTCAATTCCTTAATCATGAATAAGAGTTTAGACAAATTCTTAATGCCTAAGATATTTAGGGTTGTAAGGTCTAATTTAGTGTCTCTAAACATCTAAACTTCATTTTCCATTGTCAAAAAGAGCTCAGTTTCTTCCTTTTATTGTTGTTTGTGAGCGATCATTTTATTTATTCCTAAATATTGTTTATACTAGTATCAAATGGTTTTGTGGGAAGCTATCTTTCACTTAGAAACAAAACTAAGTTTCCCTTGGATCAATTTGTAACCAATTGAGTCCATTTGGGTGGCTTTTATGTAGGGTTTAAGGTTTTAGAGCTTTAATGGTAGGATATATCTAGGCTTTGGCTTATATGTGCCTTGGATTTAATTTGGATTTTTACCTTTATACCTTTGTGTTCTTGAGCCCACATGATCTTGTATTTTGTCCATTTTTGCATATGTGTCACCTATGTGGTGTCAGTTTGGGCCTTTCACATAATTTTTCATAAATGCCTTTTTAGAACTAGATGTTGGCATTTAAAAATGCCTCTTTCATTTCACTTTTTTGGATCAAAATATAGGATTATCTTGAGAATTGTAATCTATGCCCTTACTTGTGATTGGATCTTTCTATTCCAATCCCTATATTTTTGACATTTGACATCTTTACATGACTCTCTATGATCCAAATCCTATGTCAATGTTTAGATATATGAACATTGGCCACATTGTGAGCTCATAGTCCTTTTAAAAGTCATGTTACAACTCCATGCCATTAGATCATATCTCAATTATGATGTGTAAACCATCGAATCATTTAGCCAACTTTTCTCTGACTGCACTTTCACCATGCATCGAGCTTGTTGGCTCTTAAGGCATTGTTGAAAAATCTTTGGGCACCTTCACATCATTGGATCAGAATTGAGTGAAAAAGTGTGAATCATTTATCTATAGAGATGTCCAAACATTAAGTTAACATGTTATTAAGACCATAACTTAGGCCCCAGTCTTCTTATGTTAATGTTTGTTTTGCTTGTTAAGCATGAAATAAACCTTAGTCTATGGGGTTTATGCATAAGTTTTTCTAATTTATATGCAAGGGGGCCATGGCTTAAATATTATAGGCCAATGTTTATGACATGTTTAATGAACATAGTGCAAACATTGGTTTAAAATATTTATGTTGAGGATTATAAAATATTCTCAAAAATATCAACATGACATAATGGTCTAATAACAAATAGGATTTTATTGTATTGAGAAAACACATTAAAAACTTTAACTAGGAGCATTTGGTCTAAATTTTACTATATAAGGGCTTTCTTTAAGATAAGACTTAGTATAAGTATATAGTTTGAGGTTCATATCATTTAAATAAAATGTCATGGGGACATTAAAGTATAAACTTAGACTAATTTTATTTTTTGCATAATTATACCATACACCCATTTTCACATTTTATAAATTGAAGATTTCTAGTGTTTAAGCATCTCTTGAGCTCTTCCCTTAGATTGTAAATTCATTTCTAATCCTTCCAACAAGATTTTAGAGTGAATTTTAACCCTAGGCATAATAATATATTATCTTAAATTTGATGTTATAATAGATGTTAAATACATCCTCATAGACATCAAATGATGGTCGTGTGAACACCAATTTTAAGCTAGTGAAGTTTTTTATTTGATGGGCTTAAAGTTGATGGTCACATGGATGTCAAATACATCCTTATGGGTGTAAAATGATGGTCACAAGAATTAAAATTTTAAGCTCATAAAATTATTATGACCTAATGTGAAAATGCCAATTGGCACATTAGTAGGGCCTCCCAGGATATTGGACTCAGTTCACACCCTCAAATCAAAATCCATGACAAAGCATCAGCCATAGATCATGATTCGAAAGATTTTTCATGATTGGTTATTTTATCAAGAGAGACCCGTTTACCTTTGATCATAAAAATCAAGGGTGTCATGTGTTAATCATTCATTCCTTTTGTAGTCCCTTAGATTGTAAAGTCATTTCTAATCCTTCCAACAAGATTTTAGAGTGAATTTTAACCCTAGGCATAATAATATATTATCTTAAATTTGATGTTATAATAGATGTTAAATACATCCTCATAGACATCAAATGATGGTCGTGTGAACACCAATTTTAAGCTAGTGAAGTTTTTTATTTGATGGGCTTAAAGTTGATGGTCACATGGATGTCAAATACATCCTTATGGGTGTCAAATGATGGTCACAAGAATTAAAATTTTAAGCTCATAAAATTATAATGACCCAATGTGAAAATGCCAATTGGCACATTAGTAGGGCCTCCCAGGATATTGGACTCAGTTCACACCCTCAAATCAAAATCCATGACAAAGCATCAGCCATAGATCATGATTCAAAAGATTTTTCATGATTGGTTATTTTATCAAGAGAGACCCATTTACCTTTGATCATAAAAATCAAGGGTGTCATGTGTTAATCATTCATTCCTTTTGTAGTCCCTTAACTTTTCAACTATGCCTCACTTTGTCTGATCAAGTCTTCATAGCAAAATGAGGACCATTGATCACGATTCAAGAGTTTGAATGTGATTAGTCCAATGGGATATATTCAAGATTCTATCAAGATTTTCTTGTTTCATTTGATTAAAATTCCATGAGAAAGCATGAACCATAATATCATCAAATATTCATGTTGTTTAAGTCAAAAATCAAGCTTTCCTCACTCTATTGGATAAGATGCCATGATAAAGCACAAGCTGTTAGATACTACAAGATGTAAGGAAGTTAAGTCAGGACCATAGAGATATAAAAGGCTTAGGTTTAAGGTGTTTAGACTAAGGTCTCACTCATATTGATAAATACATCAGGGCTTTAGGATTAAAACCCTAGACTAAGTTATAAATCAAAGGATCAATCTAACATAAAATTAAACTCAGGAAGCCAGGACTTAGGCTAAGGTTTTAAGACTAAGTTCTTGATTGTATTAATGAATACATATGGGCCTTAGGGTTAAAATATTAGGGTAAGTTATGACATACTTAAAGGATATTGTAGAATGAATATTAGTTAGGCAAAATAAGGAACTTTTACAAGGGGAAAATAACAAAGGGGGCCAAGGATTTTAAGTTAAGTTTTATTTGTGTTGAAAAACATGAAATTTATCATTAGGTCCCAAAATAAATTTAAAAAATGTTCCTACAAATTTGGTTCCCATCATTATTCAAAATTAAACTGAGGGTATTGGCCAAGGTTTTGAAACATGAAATTCTTAGGAACAAATGCCATGGAACCTGTAACTAGAACAATAAAAAAACATTTATTAGTGATGTTAGTCCAAATTAAATCCAAAAAAACCCAAGTAAGCTTGAATTTAATAGAATGTATGATCTTCAAATTTTATAAATGATCCTATCATGCTCAATTTTCATCTTCAAACTTTAGGGTTTCTCTAGGGTCCCAATTTTCAAAAAGGGGGGTATGTTGGTCCCAACACATTGTAAGTTTAGATTTACAAGATTGATTGAATGAGAGATGAGAGGGTTATATTTATAGATTCCCTAAATTGATATATACCATTCATCTCATCTTAAGATGGATGTTTTGGGATCAATCCTCAGATCTATGATTACACGTTTGGAGTGTGTATTATATGTCATTTAAGGCCTTTTGGACTATGGAAGGCAAATTGGAAGAAAGTGTAGTCCTTTGTCATCTTAAGTGTGTAAGAGGGGTGTAAGAAGTGTAAAAGTGTGTGTAAGTGGATGTGTCACAATCCATATTTCACACACTCCCCTTTATTCCATTATCTTACCCTTATGACATCACCTATGTAAGGTCATAATTCAATTTTGTATTTTAAAAAATAGATTATTCCAAATCCATGGAATTTACTATTAGAGGAATGATTAGGATAATTGATTAAGGTTGATTAATTAGAAATTATAATAAAGGTATAGGTTTGAAATGTTTATTTTTCAATCAAGTATTCACTTAATTAGCCTATGAAGACACTTGAAAAGGGTTGATTAAAATAAGTATGAATTACATAAGATAATTAATGTAATATGATCCATTTCCCAATTAGGAATTTATCATTGTAATTTAGGTTCAAAATGATAGTTTTGTGAGTAAATTAGGTCTAGATAAATATTTTTTGTGAAACTTACATGTGATTATGAATAAATTCTAAATGTAATTGAGACACTAAAGTGGTTAAAAGTTAAGTGTCTATATTTTTTCCTTATTTTATAAGGCATTGCAAAATACTATGCATAAACATATTTTCAAATATTAAAAAAGTAAACAAGAATAAATTTGATAATAATTAAATAATGATGTATTAAGCCTTATCTTTTTTAAAAATTTATGAGTCAGTAAACTCATATTGATGCCCTAAAGGATGCTTTATTAGCTCTAGATGCTCCCTAAAATGGATGGTTGGGGAATAAGTTAAAACATATGGACCCTTAAAAATGAGAGGGATAAACAAGATTCAATCATAATATAGTGCTTCAATAGAGTCTATTTGATCATGGATATAGGAAAATACCCTAGTAGGCCAAATTTGATCAATGATTGGGCTCAATGGTTTTCCCCACTAGGGTGGATTTTTAAAAATGATGGATAGTCACTTGATGAATTATTTGGGGGATAGTATACAAAGATATATCTTACTTTATCATCACTAAATAGACTTATAACATCTTGTTTTTTTATATAACACCAAATGGTATTCACCATGATATAAAACACCTAATGACCAAGCTATAATAGGCATATGGATTGACCCCCAGTTCCAATAGATAAATTTAAATAGTGTACCAATAATAATAAACATGATGATGATGCTGTAAAATACTAATGGATGGACTCAAGTACAATCACATGATAGGAAGCACCATGAAGATGACCCTGCCAACATAATTGACTGAGTCAAGGTGATAACATTAAAGAGAAATAAATAATAAATTAAAATAAACAAGAAAACACAAATTGAAAGAAAATAAACAAAAAAAACATCTAGTTTCTCAAAGAAATGTAGAAATAAAAAAATATATAAACATGATAAATAGACATATAAAAAAACCATAATCTAAGTATTTAGTGAATCATTTGTATGTGTGTGAATGTAAGGTCTTACTCTTAGGTACATGCTCAACTAGTGGGTTAAGGTGCTAACCTTGGTGATAGGGGGAATATAAAAAGAAAAAGATGACTCCAAATGCCCCATTACAATTAGATGTTTCCTACATAGTCTTAAGAACTTCAAGCCAAATGTGATTATCCAAGGGATATTGGATAGAATAAAAATGATGAAAAATAAGAGTTGTGATTTTATAATAAAAATGAAATGCATACTCATAAAAGGGAGAGATCATTTTTAGAAATAAATTAGTAACAAAGAATGAATAAAAAGACTAGCCAAGTGGACCAAGATGTCCCATTCATACAAGTGATGTCTACATAGTTTTTGAAAACCTTAGGATAATTTATTTCTCCTATAAATGTGAGGAAGCATAATCAATAAATGGAAAATTCAAATATAAATGGTCATGATTAGATAAGAGGTTCCTACTTAGTAAATGTGGTAAACCGTGCCACGTAGAACAAAGATAAAGCCACTAGATAATGGGATGACATAAAAAGTATAAATTTTGTGGCTTAATATCTCTCATGGATATTCTAAACCATTTCAAAACCTTATTTATTTTTAGGTAGTTTTTGGTATTTTCTAAAAAATTTAGGATTTTTGGCATCTCAACCCAATGGAGGATTATGAGATGTCGAATGGGTAAATATCACAAAAAAATGAGAGCATGGGTTAGATTGATAAAAAAATTGTGAGAGCATGGATGATGGGTGATTGAGCTAACCTCCAAAACTAAGCACTACCTACATAGTCCAAATAGACCTCAAGTTAATGTAGTTTCACCTTAGTAGAAACTACTATGAAGCAATAAAAGGGTTGAAAAACATGAATGGCATTATGAATGGCACATGATTCAATCAAGATATAAAATATGGAGTTTTTAAGACTATCATTTAAATGAATCATGTGTAAGATACTATGAGATACCACTCATCATAGATGTAATGATGGTGACCAAATATGAAAACTTTGCTAAAAACATTTGATGAAACTAACATTTGGAATCATCTTCTATACTAATAAACTAAAAACAAGATCAAATAATGGTAATATGACAATAAAATGAGATAAAGATAAACTAAATCAATGGGAAATGGGATGAAATGAAATTGATTTCAAGCTGTGCTCCTAAATAAAGGTCCTCATAGACAATGTTCAAGCAAGTCAATTATAAAAACACTTGAGATTCATAATATTCATTGGCTCATCCAACTATTCTCCATCTGGTTTGGATAATTTATATGATCTCAATCCATAAATTTTTATGAAAAATGGGCCCAACTTACTAGGTTCAAATTTACCCTTCTTTTCATAGACAACATTGGTGTTCTTTTTCTTTTATTTTATACATAGGTCTACAAGCTCAAAGTCTTTATGATTGATACACTTGTTTTATATGTGACATAACCTTTTATAATATGCCTAAAGGTTGTTCAAATAATATACCATCTTTTCATCAAGTAAGTCTAATTATTTTAGCTAATAAAATCTATTCCTCATTATTAATGACATTCTTCAGTGAAATGCACAGTGAGGGTAACTCTATCTTGAAAGTGAAAATAAATTTTGTACCATAAACAAAGGAATATAGTGTGGCACCTATAGGGTAAAATTATCGATGTAGTATACCTAGAGGGTAGGAAATAGTTGCAAATTCCAATCATAGCCAAAAGCATTAATGGTCTTTTTTAGGATTTAGAATAGGGTTTTGTTAGATGTTTCTATCTAGACATTACATTGAGGAAAATAGGTAGAGGAAAAGTGTTGTGGGATTTGGTATGTATTACATAGGGGTTTGATTCCCTTATTTTTCAAGGAGATACCATTATAAAAAATGGGATTAGAGGGAATGTCAAAGAGTCAAATGAGATAGTTAATGATGAACTTAGATATCTTCTTACCTATTACATAAGTGATGGAAATGGATTCAGCCCACTTAGTAAAGTATTCAATTGAAGTAAGGATATATTTATGCCCATATGATGATGTTAGGTTGATTCTACCTATTAGATCAAGTCCCCATGTGTAATATGTCCATGGCATAGTGAACAATTAAAGAAGGATAGCTAGTGCATGAATGAGATTTCCATACTTTTGACAAGCCATAGCTATTTATATATGTATATGCATCATCTTTTATAGTGGGCCAATAATACCCTACACATAAGAGTTTATTGTCAAGGACCCTGCCACTAGTTTGGGCCCACAAATCACTTTGTGTACTTATTTAATCATTTATCTAGACTTTGTAGAAGCTAAAAAAGGAGATATATTTCCATCATATCCTCTATTATAAAGAGTGGTAGTGAGAATGGTATAATGAGAAGTGGAATGGATGAAGTATTTTTTTATTTTTATGAGAAAGGTTAAAATAAATAATGTTGTCATGGGGGTAGGCATACATGTCAGATTACCAAGAAAATATGGGACCAACAATTTCACATACCATTTCATATTCTAAAAATTTATGAGTCATCTATAAAAAAATTCAATAAGAAACTGGTAATCAATCGCATGATCTATAATTTATATTAGGGAACCAATGGTTTTTATTGCATCAATATTATATTAGTGGCTCTTGTAATTTGTTTAAATTGAATATAATCAAAATTCTATTTCATATTGTCCACTATTTTCTTATATGAAATGAGTTTGTCATCTTTGTTTTCTTACTACTCTATCACCTAGTTGATAATTAATTGAGAATCTCCATGAACATGTAAATGATTGATGTTCCATTATAGTGCGATATGAAGCCCTACAATGAGTGCTTCATATTATTTAATATTGATGGTAAAAGTGAAACGAATGTGAAATTCCTTGGGAATGATATCTCTCCACAACATAATGAAGATAATATTGACTCTTGACTCATTAGAAGTGTAGGAACTTCAAAATAAAGGGTCCGATATTGAGGCATAGAATAAATGTCATTGAGGGTCATGATAAACTCATAAAGAAAGTTTAAAATAAGTGGATTTGTATCTAAAAAGGGTTCTTCAATATGCTAATATAAAAGTGCCTTCCCTTTAATGATATTTTTATTAACATATGTAATTTCAAATTCAATCAATAACATGATCCATTTATCCATAAAACTAGTCAACACTTCCTTGGAAAGTAGATATTTGAGCAACTCTACTTTGGTGATGACAATGGTCTTATTATTGAGCATATAATGGCAAACCTTTTGAGTTATAAATTCCATGGATAAACATTCCATATAAACTTATTTTTAGCTATTTTTATATGATACCCATGTGTGGCTCACATAGTATACTTCCCATTATTTACCTTGATCATTGTGTTGTGCTACGAGTGCCCCCAAGGCATAGTCGATTATTGAGATATAAAGAAGTAAAAAAAAAGATGTAGGTAGAACTAGAATAAGTGGATTAGCTAAATATTTTTTTAATTATTCAAAGTCCTATTAAAAATATGGATTTCATGATAAGGTGATACCTTTATTTAATATAGAAGTGAAAGGATGGCATATGCTTATCAACTAAGAAATAAATCATCTAATAGACTAGATTTTACCCTGTAGGCTATGGATTTATTTGAGATTGGAAGGTGGATTCATTTTTGTAATGGCCTAGACCTTTTTTAGATCAAATTTAATGCCTCGATGGGAGATAATGAATTCTAGAAATTTTCTTGAAGTGATGCCAAAGATGTAATTTTTATGGTTAAGGCTAACCTTATATTCATGAACCCTTTCATAGATTCTTTGTAATACATCTAGATGTCTTTCTCTAGACTTATATTTTACTAATATATCATCCATGTACTCTTCAAAAATGTCATGCATCATGTCATGAAAAATGATAGTCATGGCATGTTTTTATGTAGCACTAGCACTCTTGAGATTGAATGTCATCACTTGATAATATAAAATTACCCATGGAGTGGTGAACATTATATTATGTTGGTATTATATTGAAATTTTAAGCTGATTATATCCTTAAAAACCATCCATGAGAGATAACATCACATAACCTACTATGGAATTGACAATCATATCAATATTTGGCAAAGCAAAATCATCCTTTGGGAATGATTTATTGATATCTCTAAATTTTATAAATAATAAGATTCCTTTTAGATTCTTGTTTATTAGGAATATGTTTTAGATTAAGGTAAAAACATGTTTTGAAGGGACCCCAAAACCCTTTAACAGCATCAAAAAAGATAAAGCATTACCAAGGACCAGGCAAAGCTAGCCTAAAACCTACTAAAAAGTAGCAACAAAAATAGGTTATACAAGGATAACCTTAAAATACAGTAAACAATCAACCCCCTAATATCCCAATAAATGCTCTAATATCTATTTTTAGGGGTAAAATATAGAATAGTTGCCTATCTACCATCATCAATATTCTGCATACTTTCTAGCTCTCTAGTTTTCCTTATGGGTCTTCTTCTGAGTTTGTCAAGAGAACCAATATCCGGTTTCACCTTAAGCTGCTGTTCATCTCTTTTTTCAATTTTATCCCAAGTAGAAACAAGATGTTTTTCCTTTGTTTGCTGGTCTTTTTTACTGCTTCTAGTTTTTACTCCCTTAGTATTCATATTTTTTCCACCCCTTTTTCTTTGGTTTAAAATGTGTTTAAAATTTTCTCCATTATAATTATCATGAAGCTCATCCAAAGGGATATCATTATCAGCTTGAATCTCCCTAGACTGAGAAAGAAGATTATCTCCATCTTCTAAAATATTTGCAACTTCAGCCAAGATTTATCCTTCTTCTAGTATAGTTTTGTCATCAGCATCTCCCCATCGCTCTTCTATCCTTTGATAGAAAATGATTTGTCTTGATAGATCCATCAAATCATCTATTCTTTGTACTTGTATTTTAATATTTGATTGCAGTCCATTTCCTTTTTCTCAAAATTTTCTTTCTCAAAAGAAAAATCTTTATACACCTTAGTGTGTGGAGCTTTAGGTTCTTCAAAAGAAGGCTCTTTATCTACCTCATCATCTAAATCTTTAGAATCTTCATTATTCTTTTGTTCTTGTCTATGATCTTCCTTGAGTTTCCATTCTTTCTTATGCTAAGATTTTCTCCCATACAAAACACCACTCAGAAGATTTTTACTTTTGGATAGACAGTTTTTAACGAAGTGCCCCTATTTCTTGCAATCATAGCAAGAATTAGGCAAATCTTAAAAAAATCCCTTGGGTTTTTTTGCCCAGCTTGGATATTATATCCACTTTTTCTGGGAGGTGATTCAAATCTGCCACTTTAACATAAAGTCTGGCACTTTGAAGTTTGGATCTGCAAGCCATAGTTTTATCCACGGCCACAAGTTCACCAAAAGAACTAGTAATACCTTTAAAAATTTCCTCATGCTAAAACTCTAAAGGGAGTCTAGGAAGTCTAACCCAAATGGGAGTGGTTGAGAAAAAAGAATCTGATAGATCCATGTTGGGCTCCCATTTTTTAATAGTAAGAGAACATTTACCAAATAGGATAAATTCATCATGACTCTAATAATTTCTCCAACTCTTTATTAACAAGAATGGCTATGTGAGGGTGAATCTTTCTCAACTTATATTTGATTGGCTTGGCATCATGATGTATAACAAGGTGATATACAACCAAGGTAGGGGGTTTAATCCTAGCATATCTAAATAAAACCATGTGAATATATCAAGAAAATATTTAATTAGGGAAATAAGGACTTCGCCTTCCTCTTCAGTGAGGGATGCTCTGAGTTTGATCAATTTGGGATAATCAAGTGTTGTAATATTATCTTTAGTGGCATCTTCCATGAGTAGTGTGGAGCCATATCATAAAATAGTTGGTAGAGTGGTAAAATGATATTCATGTTAATTTTGAGGGTTGAATGACTCATTGAGTTCTCCAAATAAGGAAGATTTTGAGTCACCAAGGTCTATCAAAGTCCACTCAACAAATTTATGTGGACAATCTTGAACCAATTGATCAAATATTTTTTATTATTTTGAATTAATTCTAGAATGGCATGAAGCTATTGAACTAGAAGAGGCCTAGGCTTATTTTGAGATAGGGTGAACTTCCTCATCCAATGACACCTAAAATATGTTTTCACCATGAGAATTGTCTTTATCTTTACTTTTAACCTAGTTTAAAATCAACTCAAAGATATTTTCACTTTGGTACCTCAATGTATGATTTTTTTTATATTATGACCAAGGAAGTTGACCTACTCTCAAAAATAGGTAGTAGAGTCTAGTGTAATTGAAAATCCATGGTTATGATCACCAAGTTTCACATTATCTCTAAGGCATATGAATTCATAAATTACGTCATCATTCTAAACATTAGCCAATGGTTTGTAAGATGTTTTTTGGTCCTAGTCAACTAGTTGAGGGTAATAAAGGAAAAGAGGACTATAATATGGTATAATGGAAAAGGCACATATGGTATTTGAGTCAAATAAACTGGTATCAAATAACTCATCATATATGTTATATTAGGACTACATTTTCAACATTGTTTGTGTTAGTCAATAAATCAAAAACACTATTGAGATCGATGGGCTCACCCCAATATGGTTTTTATTAAATACATCAATTTTTTTTATTTTTGAAAATAGATACCAACTCCATAACTCCTTGTTTTTCCCATAGGAATTTTCCCTTGTAAGATTTTTCATCCATTATCTAGCTAGGAATAAGATACTTTATGTTTTGGTAATAAGTGTTAAAATCATTATTATATAGCCATGAGTCATCATCAATAAAGATTTATACTTGATATTAATAAGTTTTCTTGATAAAAACCTATGGTATTATCTAATTAGAATTGTCCTTCTTGCACCATTCCATTTTAGGAAATTTATTTTTAGTCGTGCCATATGCTTTAAGAATCTTAGGCAATTTGGATATATGAAACACATTACCAATTTTATCTTCCCCAAGGCCATTATCCTAAATAGTGAAGTGATTGGATATTTCTATAGATATTATAGCTAAAGTGGTAGCAAGTATGTTTGGGTCCACATAATTGGATTTTGGTGGTTGATTAGCCACCTCTTTGCCCTTTTTAGGAATAGGTTCTTTGTTGAAGTGATAGTTATAGCCCTCATATTTTACTTCTATATGTTTGAAAAATTGATATGGCTATAGGTAATTGGGAATGGTAAATTCTAGTCTAGAATGAGGAAACTAAAAGTACTAATGAAGGGTAGACACAAGATCATGCATTTCATGGATATATGATAATTCTAAATCTAAAATATGGCATAAAATATCATGGACTAGAGGCCCAACAATGATAGGTAAGCAAGTGGTTCCTTAAGATTCTATGTCTTCATTATCATAAGCCTTAATAGTAATGGTATCTAGTTATATATTAGTTGATGTGTAACCTAAATTCTTGACTAGATTAAATGTTATAATATTGATCCCCAAACCATTATCTATTAGGACTCTTTTGACCTTATGCCTAAAAATAATTATTTCTATCTAAATCATATTTTCTGTGTAAAGGTCCAAGGGGTGTGTTAATGCCCAAAATTGTACTGAAGAAATTGAGCCCTTATCAAGTATGAATACATAAATTCTTTATCCCAATTATAGTTTTCAAGTGTTCATTAGTCTGTCAGATGTCAATTTCAATTCATGTCTATGCACTTTGAAACCCTTGTTATAATTTCCCTAGCCTAGACCTTCTAATTTAAAAGGAATTTTAAGTTGGAATTTTTTTAATATGCTATGGACATATTTTAAATTTTATACTAAGGTTTGGTCATGTTTATTAAGATGACCAAACCTTAGTCAAAAAATTAATATTTGGTCCCTTTTTATTTCCCATGGCTTTGGATCCCATTTTACCTATTAGCGTGATTTGAATAATGCCTAGTCCCTTTATTATATACTTAGCATAAAAGTCCTAAGGATTCCTTCATATTTATAAAGACACATAAAAACCTTAGGCTAATTCATTTTTCATAAGTTAGTTATGTCTTAATATCTAACTTGGTAATTTTACTTATCAAATTTTGAGCCAATCATAGTTGAGTTAATAGATTATGATCAAATGGTTCACATCGACATAGAGTAAAATGATCGAACAACATGTGAAAAATGTTGAACTATCAAAAGTTCCAAGAACCCCTTGAGAGTGACAAGTGTCACCATCTCAGTTGGCTACCTAATGATCCACTAGCAATAAGGGGTCAACAAGTCAAAGAACCTATGGAGGCATGTGAAAAGGACAAGTGTCAACTGTGCAGTGACCAGGCATATGATAGTCATGTAGACATCAAATTAAAGCTCAATAATTAAGTGCTTGGGAATTAAATTTGATGGTTATGCAAACATCAAAGACATTCATGTAGATACTGAATGATAGGCTTGTGTAAATCAAATTTAATCCATGATAATTATCTAGTGGGGCTTAAATTTGATGGTCATATGAATTTTAAAGACATTCAAATGGATGTAAATGATAGCCAAGTAGACATAAAATTTAAGCCATGGAAATTATCTATTGGGGATTAAATTTAATATTCACTTGAATTCCAAAGATTTTGAAGAAAATGTCAAATGAAGGCACATAGACATTAAATTTAAGCCACAATCATTTTTTTTTTAAAATAAGGGGGCAAAGATATTGATGAATAGAGTGATTTGTTGATGCCATATAAGTATAAACATCATATTTAAGGGTCTTATGAAAGTAATTTAGTATATCTTTCACCATTGACAATAGGTTGACTAAGAAAAATGGAAAATTTCGTAGCCTGTAAACCCTCTAAGGATGATCAATTATCCTTTTACAACTCTAGAAGGCTATATTTTATGATGGTAGATGGTAATTTGGATAAATATATAGTAAAGTGATATATTTATGGATTCAATTATAAACTTGGTGATGATTAAGATGATGAAAGTACCATAGGCACAAAGGAAATAAGGATTTATCAATGATTTTTTAGTTACATCATCAATTAGAAAGTTTGATCATAAAATGAGTGATTCTTATCTCTTCAAAGATTTGGATTACCCTTCAAGTGTTTGTCAAGAAAATTCAAAATATCCTTCATAGAGCATTGACATGTGGTCCAAACATTCCAATATAAAGGAATCCCATTCTTCAAATCAAGGCATGGATAAACCTATAGAATAGATAGTGGGTCAAGAAACAAAAGAATCAAATTGATACATTAGAAGTTTTAAGATCATAGACAAGATATACTTCATGATAGTTTGTAGTATAGATGGACACCTTTCAAGAAAATGAAGTAATATTGAAGGCACTTGTAATGTATTGGTATTAATGTTATGTCTTTGAAATGACAATATGAAGGGGTATATACTCATGTAATTCATGATATTATGTATATCTAAGATAAATCCTACATAAGAGAGGAAATTTTAAATATGAGAAATTCAATGCTCAATGTATTATAATTTAGTATGGAATTATTAAGCCCTTATGTGCTCATTAGAGGATTTATGTAAAGGAACATCCCAAGGAAATTACAAGTGCCAATTAAAACCTACAATTTGTAAATTTTAAATTTGTAAAGGGGTCCATAATTTACTCTAAAGATCAAAAAGTGAAAATAATGCATTTATGCATTAGAAATGGAATATGAAAGAAACCCTAAAAGGGCCAAGTGCAAAAATAAAATGTGAATATTAAAAAATGTGTGAAAATTGCAAAGTTCACAAAGGTGCAAAAATGTAAAATGTGAACAAACGAGTTGGAGCCAAAAAAGGTAAAAAGTTGAAAATGACCTAAGTCTTTTACATTTTTCATTATTATGATTATCCAAGCTCCTGCATGGGAGGGATATATTACAGGTCTACAAATCCAATGTGGGAAAATCCAAAGAAGATCATTTGAATAACAATCAATCTTGAATATTCCCAATAAATAATTTCAAGAGTAGGTTGTTCTATGGAGTGCATAAAGGGAAGGGTAGTTGTCCATGAGGTTCTAGTTGTATAAGTAAGTGATCTAGGGCATCTTTAGGTAGTTACACATAAAGATAAATGGGTTGTTTATCCTCCACCATGAAGATTATCCTCATATCTTGTTTTAAGGCATCTCCAACTAAGAAATCAAGGGGTTTGTTGTAAATTTACATCATCCCTTGTAAAGGAAGTTAAACCAATCATTTTTTGTGCAAATACATGAAGATTCCAACCATGGCAAAGAAATATTTTCTATATGGGAACATCTCAATATAATTGGGATGATTATTATACAATTTTATAATTTTCAACTTAGATTATCATATTTTGAATGGGTAAAAAATGTATAAATAGAGGGCTTATCCTCTATTCAAGGGTTGGTCATTGTGTTAGTTGCTATTGGTCATTGTTCATTTTATCTAAGTCTAGGTTATAATTTTTTTTGGATCAACTGCTATGTGTAGATCTTGTCTCTCTTGTTAAGGTGGTTTTGGTTATACATCCATTATCAATATTTGAGAGCATGTTTATGTCTCCATTTTCGAAAGAGTAAACTCACCATGCTTGTCCCCTTAGCAATATTTTCATAAATTGATATATGTTGTATCTCTTTTCAAGTTAATAAAAACTCTTATGATTATCTATTATTTACTATTGAAAAATTATAAAATGATGTGTTTTTCAAATGTTATTGATTGGATATCTTATTTTATGCTCATTACTAGTTTTCATCTTAGGATTAGATCTAGATTATAAATCCCTTTCTACATTATTTATAATATGTTGTTGAATAACTTATTAGGGAACACTAGGTTTATGGATTTGATAGGGAAATTTGTTTGAAGGTTTAGTTTCAGTGTATGTTCTATATCTTTCAATTATCATCTAGTATGTCTCATTAGATCACTTGTGATTATTTACTATGTTTATGTAATAAGTGATGTCATGAATGTTGTAACATCCCTTACTAATTGAAAACTACCAACACACCACCATTCCCTTCCTCTTTATAATTAACAAAATGTCCAACCTTAAAAATGATATAACATTTATTGTCTATTATTAGTGTCATTTACCTACAAATGCATAAGATCTTGTTCATATAACATGTGTTTTCATCTTGTGTTTTAAAGCTTAATACTACAATCTTCATTTCAACCCCTTGTTGTTGATAAATTATCTAAAATGAAGGTTTTAAACACTTTTTTATATCTATCTTCAATAGCTTGTATATGACTTAGAGTATTTATACATTCCTTGTGACAATCCTTCTTGGATGGAGTGTGCATGTTTGGTTATGCCCTAGTCATATTTATTGTTTGTTTTGTGCCAATAATCCCCATAGAGGTTGAATTGTATAGTATATCCATGTGAGAAAGCTACCCCATAGGTCATCTCACCTTGGTTCAGATAGAACCAAAAATAATAAGGAGCTAATTGTACACCTTGTAGGTTCCTCTTAGTCATTTTATGTAGCCAGTCCATTCTAAATGCCAAACCCTCCCCTAACTACATCTAAGTAAGTATTTGAATATAGATGTCATAGTTGTGGAATACCCACCTAAGTGGGGGATGTTTCTATCATGAAAATGGGTTGCTAGCATGGGTATAAGTGTATAAATGGATGTTTCCTACACCACCATTCAATTGGAGGGTAAGATGGTCAAGATTTATAGAGATCCAAAGATTATACATGTAGTTAAAGATCCAAAACATGCTCAAAATGAATTAATATACATAGATGTTGGCCTTGGGAACTTCATTAGGAATGTTGACATTATTCAATAGCCTATTCCTCTTGATTTTAAACCTAACAACAAAGGTGCAGTGTGGAGGATGTGCTTGTTCCAATATTTGAAATGGATCTTGGGTTGTTTTCTATACCCAAAATGATTAGTGCTTCAATTTTTCTTTTAAGCTCTCATTTGAGTGCACTAATAATATTGCTGAGTGTGAGTCACTTTTTCTAAGTTTATGAATTGCCTATTAACATTAAATTATAATTTTAATTGTCAAGGGTGATTATGAGATAGTGGTTAAGTCTATAATGCTTATACCACAAAAAATAAAAGGTTTAAATAATATTAGAATGTTGTTTGGGATTTTCTTGAATTCTTTGATATATTCTACATTTATTATCATGATAGGAGGTTCAATGAAGAGGCTGATAAACTTGCAATGTTAGGTGATCAATTTGATATTACAAATAAGAACCCTCATTTTTAGTATCGAGTTGAGGTGCTTGTTAGGCCTTCAATACTAGATAATGTTTATCATTGGTAGGTGTTTGATGATGATGATCAAATCAAAATGTTTCTAAATTATGAAGCTAAGTTCCATGATCAACTCATAGACTTGGAATCCATGGTTTAGGTTTGTGATGAAAAGGAAACATTGTTTTGGAAAGACATTATTCAATTAAATACAAACATACTCCCTAGAGGATTGGTAAATATTGAATCATCTTTTGATGAAGCAGATAGAATCAAGACTCAAGATTCATTTATTTTAAAGGACATGACAGAGTGTGATTTGGGTTCTCATGAGAATCCGAGAAAGGTATGGTTGGATACTCACCTAAGTGCTAATAAGAAGTAATATGACATGTAGGTACTTAAAAAGTACCAAGATTGTTTATCATGGTCTTATTTTGAGTTTAAAGTATATATGGAAGACATGTTCCAACATGTCATCCCATTTTAGACTAATTGCAAGCCTTTCGAGAAAAAATAAAGACCTATGAACCCCATCTTGGCCAATAAGATGTAGGATGAGTTAAAGAATCTAAGGGATGGTGGTATCATTTAGCCCATCAGTTATTCATCATGGGTTACAAATTTAGTTCCTATGAGAAATAAAAATGGTGATCTTCACTTGTGTTTGGATTTCCAAAATTTGAATAAAGATTATTTAAAAGATAATGATCCCCTACCCAATATGGAAAACATACTACAAAGTGTTATAGCATCATATATTTTGTCCACATTATATGGTTCTCAAGATATAACTAGGTTGTGATGAAAGAATATGAGAGAACCAAGACCACATTTACAATGGCTTGGGTCATGTATGTATATATGAGGATACATTTTAGGTTAATGAATGATGGTATAAAAATTTAGTGAGTTATAGATTTTGATTTTATAGGGGTGATTAATAAGTTTATAGTTGTGTATTAGGATGATATTACTATGTACTCTAGGACTAAAGAAGAACATCTGGAGAAAATGTTTATAAGATGCAATGACTTTGGCATTTTTCTTAATCTTAAGAAATGTCATTTTGGATTATGTAAGAATAAGTTGTTGGGACATATAGTGTCTAAGGATGGTGTCATGATTGATCTTGAGAAGGTAGAAGCTATTGACAAAGTACCTATCCCATCATCAAAAAAAGGAATTCAGTCCTTCTTTGGACAAATTAATTTTGTAAGGAAGTTTGTGTCCAATTTTTTAGAGATTACTTTTCATATTACTTCTATGTTGAAGAAGGACCAGACCATCAAGTGAGAGGAGAAGGCCATGCAAGATTTTAATGACATCAAAGGAGGTTTAAATTCTACCCCTATTTTGGCCAGCCTTGATTACACTAAACCATATCAAATATACTCTGTTTCATAATATAATATTATTGTTGCTATTATTTTTTAAAAGAATGAAGATGGTCATGAGTAGCCAATATATTTCTTTAGTAAAGTTATGAAAGGTGTTTAACTTAATTAAACCATCATGGAAAAACAAGCCTTCACCCTCTTAAAAGCTATTAAAGTGTTCATACCTTATATTTTGAGTTCAAAGATTATTGCTTATGTCCCACATACTATAGTGAAATACATATTGACTCAAACTAAAGTATATAGCAAGAGATGTAGATGGGTTAGCATGTTGCAAGAGTATGACATGGATATTTAGACCACTAAGTTAGTATGAGGGATGGATCTAACCAAGCTCATGACTGAGACCAATTTTCAATCCATTGAGGTAAATATTATTTTTTTCAATGTAGATGATTCTTTGAGTCAATTTCACATGTCTCCATGGTATAAGGATATTGTTTATTACTTGAAAAATGTGAATTTTCACCTTAACTTGAACAAGAATCAAATGAGGACTCTTAAGCTAGTTTCCCAAAAAATACCTCTTGACTTAAAATGGACTTACATGGAATAATTTGGATGGGGTTCTCTTGAGATGTATTCTATAAAATAAAACAATGGACCTGATTGAAGACTTTCATAGTGGAATGTGTGGTGGCCATTTTGCACCTAAAGTTATAGCTCATAGAAATATAATATCTAGTTATTGGTGGCCATTGTTTTTCAAAGATGTTGTTTAAAAAGTAAAAAAATGTGAAAAATGTTAGTGCTTTGTTGAGAGGATAAAATACTTAGGTTCTCTTATCTTGTAGCCTATTATGATTGAAGGCCATTCAGACAATGGGGAATGGATTTCTTTGGATAAATTTTTGATTCATCAAGAAATAGAATAGATGGATACTTTTTATAACTAACTACTTCAAAAAATGGGTTAAAGTGGTCCTTATCAAGAAGGCTACACACAAGGTGGATATGGTATTTTTGATAAATTAGATTATCTATAGATTTGGTGTGTTTGTCAAAGTTATTGCTGATAATGCCATGAGTTTCAAAGCTAAACCTTTATTGTAATTGTGAAAAGAATATGGGATTGAATTGACCTATGATTCCACTTACAAAACTCAAGGGGATGGGAAATAAGAATTCAATAACAAGAAATTACTCAAAATCATTAGATTAATATTGTAAGAAAGTAAGATGTGGGGTGAATAGCTAAAGTTTACTTTGTGGGATGATAGGATCACACCAAAGAGAGATATAGGAAAAATAAATTTTGATATTGTCTATGGATCGCAAGTAATTTTGCTTATGAATTTTCTATTGCCAACCTATCATCGAATGCAAAAACTAGAAGATGATGAGTAAATCAACCACTATGAAAGTAAGATGAACCAGATTATTAAGCTTGATGAAATTAGAAGACAAGCTCATGAGAGACACCTCAATTTTAAGGAAAAGATAAAAAGGATATTTGATAAGAAGGTCACTCAAAGAACCTTCCAAGTAAGTGATTTGGTTCTAATTTGGGATAACATACATGAAGAGAAAGGTAAGCATGGAAAATTGGATGCCTTATAGATGGGTCTCTACTCCAGTAAATGTTAGATTGGGCAACACACTTTCTTCTTGAAAGACCTATATGGTGAAATACTAGAGCTACCAATTAATGGCAAATATCTAAAACATTTATTTGATTAAGTTGGCAACTATGTACATTATTGTATAGTGTATAGTCTTGTTATTTTTTTACTTTGTTTCCCCTCTATTTTGGGCCTTATTTATATAATTTCCTTTCTTTTATTTTTCTCTGTGTTCATTTTCAAATCCTCCTAATCTATTTTTGTCGATCTACCTTGTTTTTTTGAGCCTTCATGAATGTTGCTAATAAATTGGCTAAGTTTTGACTC
The DNA here is from genome assembly GCA_037957365.1 of Torreya grandis. Taxonomy (NCBI): domain Eukaryota; kingdom Viridiplantae; phylum Streptophyta; class Pinopsida; order Cupressales; family Taxaceae; genus Torreya; species Torreya grandis. The sequence goes on along the minus strand of JARHVA010008867.1, from coordinate 271,667 downwards.
TATCACCTAATGGATTGGCACCTAGTCTTATATTTTGGGGTTTTTTAAACACTTATAGTGGGTGTACATCCTCAGGTGAGAGATAGTGTTAGTGTACAATATTTCACTAAAGAAATTGGGCCCTTGTCAAGTTTGGATGCTCGAGTTTTTAGCCCAATTCTAGTTTTCAAGTGTTCATTGGTCTGTCAGAGGTTAATTTTAATTCATGTATATGAACTTTGAAACCCTTGTTTTAATTTCCCTAGCCTATACCTTTTCATTTAAAATGAATTTTAAGTGTGAACATTTTTAATATTCTATAGACTTATTTTAAATTTTATAATAACGTTTGTTCATGTTTATTAACATGACCAAAACTTAGTCAAAAAATTCATGTTTGGTCCCTCTTTATTTCCTTTTCTCTATGTACCATTTTACCTATTAGCATGGTATAAATAATGGCTGGTCCCTTTGTTATACACTTAGATTATAATTCCTAGGAATTCATTTATATTTATAAATGCACAATAAAAACCTTAGGCTAAGTCCTTTGTCCTATAAAATTTATGTCTTGAGCTCTAACTCGGTAATTTTCCTTGTCAATTTTTGAGCCAATAACAACTGAGCTAGTGGATCATGATGTAATGATGCACATCAATATGGAGTAAAATGAGTGAATGGTGTATGAGTAACATTAAAATGACAAAAGTTATGAGAGCCCCATGAGAGTGACAAGTGTCACCATCTTGGTGGGTTACCTAATGATCCAATGACAATCATGGGTTAACAAGTTAAAGAATATTTGGAGGTTTGCAAACAGAAAAAGTGTCAATCTTACAATAACCAAGAAGTATGGCAGTCATGTAGATGTCATTAATGGCCATGTGAATGTCAAAGTAAAGCTCAATAATTAAGTGTTTGGGGATTAAATTTTATGGTCATGTGAATGTCAAAGACATTAATGTGGACATCAAATGATAGGAACATGGATGTCAAATTTAAATAATGGAAATCATCCATTAAGGCTTAAATTTTATGGTCACATGAATTCCAAAGACATCCACATGGAATTCAAATGATAGGAATGAGGACATAAAATTTAATCCATGTAAATTATCCATTGGTGTCTAAATTTTATGGTCACATGAATATCAAATACATTCATGTGAACATTGAATGATAGGTGTGTGAATGTCAAATTTAAGCCATGGTCATTTTTTAAAAAAAAGTCGAGGGGGGGGGGGGAGCACGCAAATATATTGATGAATAGAGTAACACGGTGATGCCACATAAGCATACATGTCATATTAAAGGGTCATATACAAGGTAATTAGTAATTAGTGGAAATTTCACCACTGATAGTAGGTTGAATAGGCAAAATGGAAAATTGGTAGCCTATAACCCCTTTAAGGATGACCAAGTATCCTTTGACAACTCTAGAATGCTAGAGTTTATGATAGTAGATGGTATTTTGGATAAGTATAAATTAAAATTCCTTATTTATGGATGTAATTATTAACCTAGTGATGATGAAAATGATGAAAGTACCATAGGTACAAAGAAAAAAAAGGATTTCAATATCTCAAGGAGTCATCTAGATGCATCTATCAATGATTTGTTATTTAAATCTTCATCAATTGGAAAGTTTGCTCATTAGAAGAGTGATTTTGACCTCTTCAAAGATTTGGATTTACCTTCGAGTGTTTATCAATAAAATTAAAGATGTCCTTTAGAGAGTATTTGCATGTCATCCAAACATTCCATTAGAAAGGAATCCCATTCTTTAAACCAAGGCATGGATCAACCTACATAACATACAGTGGGTCAAGTAGCAAAAGATTCAAATTGATACATTCGAATTTTGAATCTCATAGATGAAATATAATTCTTGATAGTGAATGGTATAGATGGACACCTTTCAATAAAATGGATTAATATTGAAGGCACTTGTAACCTATTGGTGTTACTATTATGTTTTTGAAATGACAATATGAAGAGGTCTATGTTCATGTAATTGATGATTTTGTGAATATTTTAGATAAATACTACATAAGAGAGGAAATTTTAAAGATGGAAAAGTCAATGCTTAATGCAGTATAATTAATAATCATTTTATTTTAAAGGAAATTATAACTCAAAGTCCTAGATTTGAAATGGGTGAAAAATGTATAAATAGAGGGCTTCTCCTCTATTCAAGGGTTGGTTATTTTGTTTATTGTTATTGGTATTTGATAATTTTATCTAATTCTACGTCTTTAAATTTTTTGGGATTAACTATTGTATGTAGATCTTGTCTCTCTTGCTAAGGTGGTTACAGCTATACAACCATTACCAAGCTTTGAGAGAATGTTTATCTCTCCCTTGTCAAAAGAGCAAACTCGCCATGCTTGTCCCTTTGGAAACATTTTGAAAAAATGATGTATGTAGATTTTATTTTAAATTTAATGAAAATTATTGTGATTATCTATTTTATCTTATTGAATAAATTCAATGATGTGTTTTACAAATGATATTGATTGGATATCTTATTCTATTCTCATTCTTAGTTGTCATTTTGGGCTTAAATCTAGATTATAAATCCTTTTCTACATTATTTAGAATATGTTGCTAAATAAATTGTTAGGGAACCATTGGTTTATGGATTTTAAAAGGAAATGTTTTTGAATTTTTAGTTTCAATGTATGTTTTATATCTTTAAAGTATCATATAGTAAGTCTCATTAGCTCACTTATGGGTATTTGTTATGTCTATGTAATAAGTTATGTCATGAATTTTGTAAGATCCTATACTAATTGAAAACACTAGAACACTATTGTCACTTGGATTTTAAACCTTTGAGGAGATAAAAATCTCTCCTCATCTAAGTGGCATAATGGAATAACCTCTATCTTTGTGGTCAGCCTAGGGATTGAGGTGAATCTCTAGATATGGCTAGCTCCCTTGATGTACCACTTTGGATTGAAACTAATACTAAAATTAGTGTGTGAAAAGAGATAATAATAAATAAAATCAAAATAATATAAGGGATGTGATACACCAAAACATGATGACATCCAACCATATGCATAGTACACTTGAAATCAAAGGACAAACTAAACATACACTTATCCAATGTTCATCTTCTCATATCAATGCTAAATTGTGAGGTTATAGATGAATCTAAAAGGGTATGGGGACTATAAAAGAGGAATATGAGGTTAGTAATGAATATAATAACTCACTTAAGCCATGAAAATATCTTGTAACACTTCACATTCCCTATAATAATAGGTTGTAAATAGGTGAAAGAATGGAACATGTTAAGGAATCCATAGTTTTCACTAAGCAAGATTCACCATCCATTTGAAAAAACTAAGAAGAGTTATAGAGGAGGTAAAATTAGTTTTATTATTGATAAAAAGGTATAAATTTTATAAGGTCTTTGCCATACTCAGGTGGAACCTCCCATTCAATGGCCAAAATGGTTAGTTCTTATAGACCTTGACATAGAGAGAAGAAAAGAGAAGTCCAAGGGTCATGAAGACACTTTTAAAGTTGAAAGAATAATTTAATTGTGAATTTTATAATGATATTATATGAACCATGTAATTTATAGAAGTAAAAATGTCAATCCAAGTCATAAACTTCATGAGAAGTCGCAAGAAACTCCTCATTCTAGCTCAAAAAACCTACCTACATGATTGGCCCTATTTGAATGCATCATAACTAATTAGGAGTAGTTAAAATGATTGTAATGGAATGGGATTATATATTAAATGTATCTACATGAATTATTTTTAGGCTTGGTTCTCTATAAACATCTAGAAGTGAGCAATCATCCTCTGCTGTCTAGAAAAATCTCTTTTCATGCACCTTGCACACTTGGCCTCCAAAATGGCTTCAATTGATCATTAAAATACATGGAATGTAGTGTATGACAAATTTAAATTATCTCAATGACCTTAGAATCATTTGGTACACATTAAAATGACATCCACTTGAAGTTTTTACACCTTTCACTAGCTTGTCTAATATGCCAATTTTGACTGGTTGAAAGAAAGTAGTTTATTTTCACACATAGAAGTTATATATTGGAATAAAATGGATATATGGAGTTATTTAAAGTATTAATATTCCTCATAAACTTAATTTAATTTCTTAATTCCTCTTTTAGCCTAAAAAATACACAAAATAGTGATAAAAACCTTGTTTCTACTCCCATCCATATAATTCCATATAGGAAAAAAACATGCAAGGGAGATTGAGAGAGTACTTAATAACATACAATATTTTTCCTTTGAAAACTATGACATTTTTATATCTATCCAACTCCATTTCCTCTATCGGGTCACTATCAAGGGTTTATATATGGTTTAGAGTAGTTTTTACCCTTAATCTTTAATCATGAAATTTGGGGGTCTAATTTGCTAACAAATTTCACTATTTTTATGTTAAAGGACCTCAATAACTTCACCAAAATACTTTGGCTCGCATGAAAATCCTCAAAGAAGATATGAGCATTTGAATGTGACCTATTCAAGTTGGTTTTCCTCTTCCTAGTAGGTTTGGACTATCTCAGAGTTAGAATTAGCTATTATGTATGTTTACTTGCATGATAAAAGTTCATACTTGTATATTTACATCCTATCAACATGTATCAATAATCTATATGGATCATCAATAGCCAAAAATGAGGTTGGACCTCTATTTGGCTTTAGGCCTAAACTTTTGCCTGACAAGCTTGTCCACACCTTTGAGGATCTAGACCTTAGAATAAATTATATCCCCTTTGTAAAATGTTATTCATTCTAAAATAAATGTGTCTAAACTCACCAAGTCACCATATATATTTATGAGTATCCTCCCTCATAAACTTTTCTTTTTCACCAATTAGGCCTAAAGAAGGCTTGCCTAGTTAGATTGAGTCTAGGGGAATTTTGGTGAGTTTGAGAGGTTTGAGGCTGAATCTATACTTATAAGAATATATTTACTCTTCGTACGCCTCAAAATATTCTTCCTTAGCTTTCCAAATATTTCCATTAAGCATTTTTCCCACTTTGAACTCATTAGCTTGCCTTCCTAGAGTTTAATTTTTCCTAGACTAATGAACCTCTGAGACTAAATAGTGATGTTTTACTCTCTTTTCTAAGGAAAAATGAATCTTTTTTAAGTTTTATTAGGTATTAATGAGGATTTTTACAAAAGGGAAAGGTCAGAATCCCTTATTTAGGTACCTAACCAATTCAAGTTGTCCAAGAAATGCCTCATAAGCCTTATTTTCTTGTCTTTTCTCCTATCCACCTAAGAATGACTTTTCAAGGCATAAAACCAATGCCCTTAGGTTAATTAAACATTATATATATCCCAAAAAAATTATAAATAATATTAAATTTATAAAAATTTCTTCTCCCTTAGATTAGTAATCAAGTTCACCTCCTTACTCTTAATTCATGTCCAAGACTATACACTTAGTTGTAGGTCCACACAGGGCTCTAAAAGGACTGGGTAAGCTTATTTCATCATTATAAAAGTCCATTTAGGTGATCATGATATTAATAAAGGTGTTAATATTCTATTTAAACTTTCCTTTAACCTCTTTACATGAACTTTAAACTCATAATACTAAGTTTTCCTTCCACCTAGACTACGACACCTTCCTAGGACCTGTTGTAGGTTATATTTGCCTCTTTCAAACTTGGTTTTAGTGTGAAAAGACTCCTTGAGTTAATCTTGAGATCACACAATGTCTATCTAAACCAATATTCTTCCTTGGAAGATTTCAAGACACCATGATGCATCAACTTTCAGGTCACTATCTAGGCTAAGACACTCTACCCTTGAACTCTATATGTAGGTGTATATGGCCTTATGCATTGGGTCATGATATTGGTAGACTTTCTTGAACCCCATCTAAGGTCATAATATATCTATTTGATTTTACCTTTAGACTGAGAGTCTTAAGAGAACCATTTAGATGTCAAGAATAAGGCCACTATTGTGTGTTAAGATACTCTGCCTATAGTACTTGTTTATAGGTGTCCATCCCTTAAGTGTACAGATTGTGGGTATGAATAAGGGCTAAAGCATAGTATATCAAACCCTTTTGATGACCTCCATGCTTAAAGGGATATCTTGACTTGATAATATCTTTTAAACATAGAAACCAACCTCATTTACTCCTTGAAATGTTAAAGTCATTTTATGGTTCAAAGCCTATAGAATTTACTACATAAGTTCAATGTATTAAAGTGTATTTTTGGAGCTCCCAACAACTGTTATCCTTAAGCTACTTTAATCCTTTTCTAGGTTATTCTACATGATAAGGACTAAAAATTTTAACAACTTAAGTTGTTCAAAAGTCATTGTAACCATCTTATAGGGTATCTAAGGAGCCTCTAAGACCTTTATTTTTACATTTTTGGGAAATGTTCCTAGAATTCAATCTCTTGTTGTTCTAACATGATCAACTTTTCATTTTCCCATTTGATGTTTCAAATAGGTCTACAATGATGAACTCTAATGCACTAAGACTTTTAGGATAGTTCCATTTTTTGTTTCACACTTCTTAAGGGTCTTATACTTGAATGATGAATTCTAATGCACTAGATTAAAAGACCCTTGGGAAGAGAGTAGAAGACCAATCTATAAACTTTAGGTGAATTATTCATAAAATCAACTTAAAACTTTAAATAAATAATGAGAAACATTTGAGGAAGAGTTAAACATAATTTGGCATCAAAATTAGAAATTGGTTCATATGTAATTTCTCAAACGAAGACAAACCCTGTAGGGTACACAGATTAGTAGGAAAATTTACATAGTCAACTTGTTAGTAATGGTTCAAAAATAATAGTTAATAAATATTCATAATATTGATATGTAAATTTATATCCATAAGTGTACTACCACCTCAAAAAAAATTTTGACTTAGAACCCTTCCTACTAGATGTACCAACCAAAACCTTGAAAGTCATTTATATATGCCAAAAAGGATAAAGATGGATCAAAATAGTTTTTGGAAAAAATGGAACTTTAAAATAAAAACAAGAATGGGATTGAGCATAGGTAAGATGAAGAGTCATATTTAAACCTTTTCCAAGGGGCACACTTCCCAAAGAGGCCATACAAGTGCCATTTTCTTCTCCTTTCACTAGAAAACAACATTTTCTTCTGAATAACCTATCACTTTTTAGTTATGTCAATTATTTAAGACTAAATTAGACACATGGGTCATTAAATACTATATTTTTACCCTCACATTTCCCAATAAACTCATAGAAAGCATTAAATGTACCTTTTTGACCATTAAAATGACCTAAAATGATCAATGGACTTAAAAAATAAATGACCAAAGAAAATATAACATTAATTAACCTCAATTAACCCATGAAACACATAATAAAAAGATATTATACCCCCTAAAACATCTTTAAAACCATGTTTTTACCTAAGGGTGCCCTAATTTGACTAAAAAGTCAAATTTGGTCAACACACACCATCACGCCCTTCCTCTTTATAATTAACAAACTATCCTACCTTGAAAATGATACAATGCTTGTTGTATATCATAAGTGTAATTTTCATAAAAATTCATAATATCTTGCTCATATAACATGTATTTAAATCTTATGTTTTAAAGCTTAGCACTATAATCTTCCTTTCAACCTGTTGTTATTGAGAACATTCTCTAGAATGAAGGTTGCATGCACATCCCCATCTATATTCAGTAGATTTTATATGACTTAGTACATTTGTGCAATCCTTATTACAACCCTTCTTAGGTGTAATGTGCAATTTTGGCTGTGCCCTGGTCATATTTTTTTGATTTTGTGCCAAAAATACCCATGGAGGTTGAATTGGAGAATCTCTCCATGTGAGCAAGCTACCACATAGGTCCTCTCACCTTCATTCAGGAAGATCCAAAAGTAGCAAGGAGATGACCATACCTTTTTTAAGTGCCTCTTAGTCATATTATACATCTGATCCATTATAGATTCCAAAACCTTCCCTGACTACAACAACATACTAGTGGGTTTTTCATCTTTATTTGCCACTTTCTTTCGAGTGTGCAAGGCTAAACATATGAGATGTACAACTAATCACCAACATGATTCTAACATCATTACTAGGGATAAGATAATAACCTTAGCCCTTATGTTATTGAGAAATCTTGTAGAGATTTATGAGTATTTCAAGTTTTGAAGTTCTTTACTTGTTATGTTCTACATTTGGACTATCTTGGCAGTCAACACTACTTCACTCCACTAAGGACAGGTCAGGAATTGAGATATTTGACAATTTGAATTCTACTAAGTTTATTGCAAAGATCTATTAAAATTACATGTTGGAAGGTATTTTTTCCCCTTTTGAGCATTATTCTATAAATTTTAGTGTCTTTATTTTTTTATCTCATTAAGATTCAACAAGTTTAATTTTAGCATGTAACACAATAGTTTGTCAACTATTATATTCTAGAAGTTTAATTCTAGTGGTGACTCCAATCTTATCATTTGGTTTTAAGGAACTTCAGTGCCTAGTTTGAAATATTTTTAATCTTTAGCTTTAAGTATTTTCTTATTTACAAAGATGGAATCATTGAGATCATCCTTAAAAGGTGACTCATCCAAACAACTTGTCCCACCCCTAAGTCTGCACCAAGGATGGAGAAAAGTTTGGAGGCCCATTGAAGAGCATAGTGTAGCTAAAAATATTACTTGAACTATCAATATTATGATAATCTTAAATGTTTTGTTGATATCCCCATTATTGAGTACTATCATAACTCTCCTATCAACTTTGGAACTTATAGTCCAATTTATTATCTAGCTCCTTCTCAATTGGATGAATCCCCTCTTAGGTGTTAACCACAAAGTCCACCTCATTCACCCCCTCACATCCCTTATCTATTAGTTGTTTGACCTCTAATTTAACTAATCATGAGGCATAGATACCTAGATGAGAATGAATGTCTTACATTCCACATTCCTAGATTTAGGCCAATAAAATTTGCTGACATGGAAGGTTATCTTAATGAAGTCCCGAATGAAGTAAGGAAATGCCTTCCAAAACTCTAAGGGAATAATGTAGTGAGTGGTGATCAACACCTAAGTGATTTTCATAATATTATTGAATATTATGAGGTTGATCATAAGGATGTGTACATTAAGTTTTTTGTGCACATGCTAGAGGAAGATGCTCATGAATGGTTCAGTTCTCTTCCCAATGGATGTATTGATTCATGGGAAGAAATGAGGAATGTTTTTAGAATTTAGTATGGTGATAGAATTGATCTGATATTCATCTTGGATGAATATGAAAACATCAAGAAGAACCCAAATGAGTGTGTTCAAGATTTCAATACATGGTTCAAAAAGACTATAATATGGCATCACAAAAACATTAGTCCCAGTGATATAGTGTGCTTGATAAATTACTATGATGTTGTTAACAAGAAGGTTGCATACTACTTGAGGGAAAAGGCTCCATTGAACCTATGGTTGGCATTCAATATGGATATCTAAATTGAAAATAACATAAAATATATGAAGAAACCCATGTAAAAGTGTGTTGATGTGAAATTGGTCAATCTGGAAAAGACACAGTCCACAAAGACAACCAAACTTGAGGAGACTATTAAAACTTTGGACTCTATTGTCAAAGAAATGTCATATAAGCTGGATAGAGATGAAAAGGAGGTTCCTCTTCTGTCTACTAGTTAATAAAGGGATCCGAATATGAATCAAGCACAAGGAAGGCCTACTTTCCACCATCGAGATAATGCTAGAGGGGAGAGGTATCCACAAGATGAAAAACTAAAAATAAAACAAAATAAAGGGGTTGGGAAAGAAGTGCCTAATTTGTTTAATGCCAAGGTGAATGTGGTAGGTTTTGATAATGATATTTATTGTTATGACAAGGGATTACTTTCCCATCCTCCATATGAAATAGTTGAATTGATTAACAAAGATGTGGATGAACCTGAGTCTATGTCATCTGATGATGAGATTATGATGTTCAATTATCAATGTCCCTAAAACAAGATGTCTACCTCCATGGAATTTATAAGTGCTACCACTATCAATAAGTTTTAGAGTGAAATACAAAATGTATGTATTTTAACTTGTGAATTTTCTTGTGATGTTAATATGGCATAAGAATATCAATTACCCATACATAATTTTGATTTTTTAAGATCAATAATGATTAAAAATTATGATGGGGGAATTTATTTAGTTGAGGATTGGAAGCTTCTAATTAATGAAGTAGTTGTCAAAGAGAAAGAATACTACTTGAAAAGTAGGCAACTAGTTTTTACTCCTCAAGACACTAGCCCTACAAATATAAGGGTAGGGGATGCAAGTAAGGAAGCTAAGAAAACTATGGTAGTTCCTCAGGAATCAAAGACCACATTTACAATGCCTTAGGGCATGTATGTATATAGGAGGATGCCTTTTATGTTAGTGAATGTTGGTGTAATGTTTAAGTGAGCTATGGACATTTCTTATTTTGGGGTGATTAATAAGTTTATAGTTATGTATTAGGATGATATTACTATGTACTCCAAGACTAGAGAAGAACATTTGGAGCATCTAGAGAAAGTGTTTATCAGATGTAGGGAGTTTGAAATTTTACTAAATCTTAATAAAAGTCACTTTGGAGTACTAAAGGCTAATTTGTTGGGACATATAATGTTAAATGATGGTTACATAATTGATCCCAAGAGGTAGAATCCATTAACAAAGTTCTTATCTTGTAGTCTGAAAATGGATTTTAGTCCTTTTTTAGATAAATTAATTTCATAAAGAGGTTTGTGTCCAATTTTATAGAAATTAATTTGCCTATTACTTCTATGATGAAGAAGGACCAGACCATCAAGTGGAAGGAGAAGGCCATACAAGCATTCAATGAAACCAAAGGAACTTTAAAGTCTACCCCTATTTTGGCTAGTCCTGATTACACTAAGCCATTTCAGATATTCTCATTCTCATATTATAATATTGTTATTATTGTTCTTTTTCAAAACAATGAAGGTGGTCATGAGTAGACAATATCTTTCTTTATTAAATCTATGCAAGGTGCTAAACTAAATTACACCATAATTTAAAAAAAGATTTTACCCTCTTAAAGGTCATTAAAGAGTTCAAACCTTATAGTCTAAGCTCAAAGATTCTTGATTATGTCTTATATATTATGGTAAAATACCTCTTGACTTAGACTGAAGTATCCAACAAGATATACAAATAGGTTAACAAGTTGTAAGAGTATGACATGTATAATTAGACAACCAATTTAGTATGAGGAATGGGTCTATCCAAGCTCATGTATGAGACCAATTTTCAAGTCATTGAGGTAAATACTATTGTTTTCAATGTTGATGATTCTTTGAGTCAATTTCACATGTCTCTATGTTATAAGGATATTGTCTATTACTTGAAAAATATGAATTGTCCCCATAACTTGGACAAGAATCAAATGAGGACTCTTAAGCTCATTTCCCAAAAATGCCTCTTGATTAAAAATGGACTTACATAGAAGAATATAGATGGGGTTCTCTTGAGATGCATGCTAGAAGATCAAAATGTTGACCTAATTAAAAACTTCCATAGTAGAGTATGTGGTAGCCATTTTTCACCTAAAGTTATGGTTCATAAAATTCTAATAGCCAGTTATTGGTGGTCATAGTTTTTCAAAGATGTTACTCAAAAAGTCAAAAAATACAAAAAATGCTAGCGCTTTACTAAGAGGATGAAATATTCAAGTTATCTTCCCTTGTAACCTATGATGATTAAAGGGTCATGTAGACAATGAGGAATGGATTTCACTAGATAAATTATTAATTCACCATGTTTTAGACGTAGATGGATACTATTTTTAACTGAATATTTCACAAATTTTGATAAATTGGATTATTTATAGATTTGGTATGCCTATTAAAGTTATTGCTGATAATGCCATGAGTTTTGAAGATAAAACTTTAGTGGAATTATTTAAAGATTATTAGATTAAATTAGCCTATGCTTATAATGACAACCCTTAGGGGAATGTGCAAGAAAAATCTAGTAACAAGAACTTGCTCAAAATCATTATAAGAACATTTGAAGCAAATAAGAAGTGGGGTGAATAGCTAAAGTTTGTTGTATGCGCTGACAAGATCTTGCCCAAGAGATCTATATACAAAAGCCCTTTTGAGATTGTCTATGGATATCAAATAATTTTTCCTATAAATTTGTAGTTTTCAATTGATCAGATCATATAAAAACTAGAATATGATGAGAAAATCAACCACTATGATAGTAGGATGAACTAATTATTGAGATTGATGAAATTAGAAGACAAGATCATGATAGATAGCTCAAGTTTAAAGAAAATTTAAAAAGGATATTTGATAGGAAGGTCAATCCAAGAACCTTCCAAGTATGTTATTTGGTTTTAATTTGGGATAATAGACATGAAGAGAAAGGCACGTATGGAAAATTTGATGCCTTATGAATGGGTCCCTACTCTATTGATTGCTAGATTGGTGAACACAATTTCTTCTTGAGAGACCTAGATGTTGAGATATTATATCTTCTAGTTAATGTTAGGCATATAAAACACTTCCTTGATTGAGTCTATAACTATGTATATTATTGTATAGTGTATAGTTGTGTTGTTTTGTTGCTTTGTCACCCCTCTACTTTGAGCCTTGTTTTATAGTTTCTTTTCATGTTTTTTATTGTGTGTTCATTCTTAGATCATCTTGATCTATTTTTGTTATGATGCCTTGATTTTTTGAGCCTTCATGAGTTTTTTTTGATAAAGTGGCCAAGTCTTGACTCTGTGACCTAATGGATTAGTACCTAATATTACATTTTGGGGTTCTTTACACACTCGTAAGGGGTGTACATCCTTGGGTGAGAGCTAGTGTTAATGCCCAAAATTACACTAAAGTGATTGAGCCCTTATCAAGTATGAATTAATAATTTTTGATCCTAATTATAGTTTTTAAGTGTTCATTAGTTTATCAGAGGTAAAGTTGAATTCATGTTTGTTCACTTTAAAACCCTTGTTCTAATTGCCCTAGCCTAGACCTTTCGATTTAAAAGGAATTTTAAGTGAAAACATTTTAAATATGCTATGGACTTATTTTAAATTTTATACTAAGGTTTTGTCATATTTATTAACATGACCAAACCTTAGTCAAAAAATTCATGTTTGGTCCTTTTTTATTTCCTATTGCCCTGGGTCCCATTTTACCTATTAGCATGGTTCAAATAATGCATAGTCCCTTTGTTATATGATTTGTGTTAAATTCCAAAGGATTCCTTTATATTTATAAATGCACCAATAAACCTTAGTATAAGTCCTTTGTCCTAAGTTCTTTATGTCCTAAGCTCTAACTTGGTAATTTTCCTTGTCAAATTTTGAGCCAATCACAGTTGAGCTAGCAAATCATGATTGAATGGTGCGTGTCAATGTGGAACACAATGATTAAATGGCACATGAGTAATATTGAACTATCAAAAGTTCCAAGAGCCCCATGAGAGTTACAAGTGTCACCATATTTGTGGGTTGCTTGATGATCTAATGGAAATCAAGGGTCAATAAGTCAAATAACCTTTGAAGGCATGTGAAGAGGATAAGTGTCAATCTCACAATGACCAACTAGTATGATGGTCACGTGGATGTCAAAGTAAATCTTAGTGATTAATTATTTAGGGAATTAACTTAATAGTGATGTGAATGTCAAATATGTTCACATGCACATTGAATAATAGGTATGCAAACCTCAAATTTAAGACATGATAATTATCTAGTGGGGCTTAAATTTGATGATCACATTAATGTGAAATATGGTCACATAGATTTCGAATGGTGGACATGTAGATGTCAAATTTAATCCATGGTAAATATCCATTAGGGCTTAGATTTAATGGTCATGCAAATATCAAATATGTTCATATGGACATCAAATGATGGGAACACAAACATCAAAATTAAGCCATGGTCATTTTTTTAAATGGGGGTAAAGATATTGATGAAAAGAGTGACATGGTGATGCCACAAAGGCATACACATCATATTCAAGGGTCATGTGTAATGTATTTAGTGGATATTTCACCACTAAAATTAGGTTGACTAGGAAAAATGGTAAATGTGGTAGCTTGAAAACCCTCTAAGGATGATCAAGAATCCTTTGACAACTCTAGAAGGCTAGATTTTTTGATGGTAGATGGTAACTTGGACAAGTCTATATTAAATTTCTCTATTTATAGAAAAAATTATCAACCCAGTGATGATGAAATTAGAATATGTATAAAGGAAATAAAGGATTAAACTATCTCAAGGGTTCATATAGATGCATCTAACAGTGAGTTGTGAGTTAAATCTTCATCAATTGGAAAATTTGCTCATCAAATGATTAATTCTAACCTCTTCAAAGATTTAGATTACCCTTTGAGTATTTGTCAACAAAACTCAAAATGTCCTTCCAAAAGCATAGCATGTGGTCCAAACATTCCAATAGAAAGGAAGCCCATTCTTCAAACTGAGGCATGGATCAACCTATAGAATAGATATTGGGTCAAGCAGCAAAAGAGTCAAATTGATACATTATAATTTTGAAGCTCATGGATGAAATATACTTCTTGACAGTTAGTAATATAAATGGACACCTTTCAAGAAAATGGAGTAATATTGAAGGCACTTATAACTTGTCGGTGTTATTTTTATGTTTTTGACATGACAATATGAAATGGTCTATAATTATGTAATTGATGATTTTGTGATCTTGGATAAAGCCTATATAAGAGAGGTAATTTTAAACATGGAAAATTCAATGATAAATGCATTATAATTAAGTATGGATATATTAACCCCTTATGTCCTCATTAGAATATTTATATAAGGGAAATTCCTAGGGAAATTACAAGTGATAATTGCAACTTACAATATGAAAATTGAAAATTTTCAAAAGGGTCCAAAATTTCCTCTAAAGATCAAAAAGTGAAAATAATACATTTATGCATTAAAAAAGAAACATGAAAGAAACCCTTAAAGGGACAAGTGAAAAAATCAAATGTGAAAATTGCAAAGTTTGTAAAGGTGAAAAAATGTGAAATGTGAAAAAATAAGTTGGATCCAAAAAAGGTAAAAAGTTGAAAATGACATAAGTCTTTTGTATTTTTCTTGATATGCTTATCCAAGCTCTTCCATGGGAGGGATATATTTTAGGCATGCAAACCCAAGGTGGGCCACTCCAAATAAGATCATTTGAATAGCCATGGATATATAATATTCCCTAGAAATCATTTCAAGAGTAGGTTGTTCTATGGTGTGCATAAAGGGAAGGCAACTATTCATGAGGTTCTAGTTATGCAAGCAAGTGGTCTAGGGCATATTCAAGTAGTTACACATAAATACACATGGTATTTTTATCCTTTAGCATGAATATTATCCTCCCATCTCATTTGAAGGCATATACAACCATTAAATCAAGGGGTTTTTTGGAAATCTCCATCATTTCTTGTAAAGGTAGTTGCAACAATCTTTTTTTGTGCAAATAGATGAAGATTTTAGGTGTGGTAAAGGAATAGTTTCTAGCTGGGAGCATCTTGGTGGAATTGGGAGGGTTGTTATGCAATTTTGGAAATTGAAACTTAGAGTCCTAGAATTTAAATGGGTAAAAATGTATAAATAGAAGGCTTCTCCTCTATTCAAGGGTTAGTCATTATGTTGGTTTCTATTGTCTTTGTTCATTTTCTCTAAGTCCTGATTCTATAAAAAAAATTGGATCAACTACAGTGTGTAGATCTTGTCTCTATTGCTAAGGTGGTTAAAACTATACAACTATTATCAAGATTTGAGAGCATGTTTATGTCTCTCTTATCAAAGGAGTAAACTCACCATGCTTGTCCCCTTGGCAACATTTTGAAAAAATGATGTATGCAGTATCTCTTTTCAAGTTAATTAAAATGTTTTTGATTCTTTGTTGTTTCCTATTGAAGAAGTGTAGTGATGTGTTTTTTAAATGTTATTTAGTAGCTATATTTTTATATGCTCATTATTGGTTATCATCTTGGGCTTAGATCTAGATTATAAATCCATTTCTTGCATTCTTTAGAATATGTTATTGAAGAACTTGTTAGGGCACCCTAGGTTTATGGATTTGATAGGGAAATGTTTTTTAAGGCTTATTTTTAGTTTATGTTATATATCTTTCAAGTATCATTTGGTATGTATCATTAAATTTCTTATGAGTATTTTCTATGTCTATGTAATAAGTGATGTCATGAATGTTTCAAGACACCCTATTGATTGAAAACTACCAGTACACCACCACACCCTTCCTCTTTATAATTAATAAATGATCATACCCTAAAAATGATACAATATTTGTTGTGTATGATAAGTTTCATTTACATATAAATGCATAAGAACTTTCTCATATAACATGTATTTACATCTTACATTTTAGAGCTTAGCACTATAGTATTCCTTTCAACCCCTTATTATTGATAAATTATCTAGAATGAAGGTTGCATGCACATCCCCACCTATCTTCAGTAGATTTTATATGACTTAGTACATTTTTTCATTCCTTGTGACAATCTTTCTTGGGTGGAGTGTGAAATTTTTATTATGCCATGGTCATATTCGTTGTTATTTTATGCCAAAAATCCCCATGGAGGTTGAATTATAGAATCTTTCCATGTGAGCAAGCTACCCCATAGGTATTCTCTCATTGGTTTAGGCAAAGCCAAAAGTAGTAGGGAACTTACCATACACTATTTAGGTGCCTCTCAATCATTTTATATATATGGTCCTTTCTATATGCCAAACCCTCTCCTGACTACAATGACATACAAGTTTTTCAACATTGTTTGCCACTTTTTTTCCAAGTGTATGAGGTGTACAACTTAGAACCAATAGGGTGACATGTATGTTTAGTCAAAAGTGAGTTGTTGGCAAGGAGCCAAATGACTCACAAGTGTTTGAAATTTTTTATGAGCATTGTCAATTGCTACTTTGGACTGGCTCAAAAGTTCACTCAATATGTTTTTATGGAAATATGATGTACATAAAATATCTGAGATAGAAATTTGCACCAAGTTTTTGTGTAATTATTCCAAAATATCATAAATTTTATCATGCATATTGTTGTTTCCAAAATCAGCTCAACTCATTTTTGGAACAACCCCTCACAAAACTTGTTCATTTCACCTTTTTCTCTCTAAGTTCATTTTTTGAGATGAGTTTTTCTTGTTCTCATGTTTGCTCAACTAGCATCATTCAAAGTTCATAATGTCTCTTTGTTACATTTTCCCCAAAACAAGAAAGTTGTTACGGTCTCAATGCTACCAGGGAACAATCTCCCTTTTTCCTAGAGTTAGTCTTTTTCTTCTTTTTTCATGGATGGGTAGCAAAATTTGTTGTCAAATGCATTTTCTTCATTCTTCATGTAGAAGTGGAAAATTTTTCTGCCCTTGCATCTAGAATGTAGAAGTGGCAAATTTTTCCACCCCTATATTTTTTCTCCTTCCCATGGAGGAGCGGCAAATTTCACCGCCCCTGCATGACCCTTTGATTTTCAGTGTAAGGGCGGCAAATTTTGTCGCCCCTGCACTACCTCATTTTTTGCACGTAACATTTATGGCCATGTGTGATGGGTGATTGGAGCCAATTTTTGCCACATTTAATCCATTTTTGGTTAATTTGGATTTATTTCTTTCATCTTCCTCTTGCCCTCTACCTCTAGATGATCTAGTAAGCGAGAAAAAGTGTGTTTCAATGGATTTGAGCTCACGACATGCATTATTTTCTAGGTAGGTCTTTATTTTTGCATTTTATTTCTTGTTCTTTCCCCTCTTTAGGTTTTAGTTTTAGTTTTATTTTTTCTTTTTTCCTCCTCTTCCATTCCTCCCATCAAGATGCCTTCCTCATCCATCGGGTTCCTTTCTTCCTCTTCCTTTTCTACCATTCGGCCTTTTCTCATTCTTTCTCATTGTTAGGGTGGAAAATTTTGTCACCCTCTCTTTTACGTGGTCTTCCTAGCTCATATAAGGGTAGTAAATTTTGCCACCCTAATACTTCCTTTCATTTCTTCCCTTGCATACGTAGCAAAATATGTCACCGATGCAACTTGGCTCGACTAGATGCAAGGGTGGTGACTTTTGCCACCATTACACTCAGTTTGTGCAAGGGAGGCAAAATTTGCTGCACTTACACATTCTTCCTTTTCCATGCTCAGGTAGCAAAATTCACCACCCTCCCTTCTCTCCCATGAAACTTCTTACCTGTAAGGCCAGAAAATTTTTCTACCCTTACACCTTCTCTTGCCCAAAATGTACAGGTGGCAAAATTTGCTACCGGTGCATTTTTCCATCTCCTATGCACAAGTGGCAAAATTTTCCACCTGTGCATACTAACCATCCCCAATGTCAGGGTGGTGAATTTTGCCACCCTTACATCTTTTTCTTTGATTTCTCTAACTCCAGAGAAATTTTCATGCCTTTCATTTTTTGCCCCCTCCCCATTTTTCCTCTCGCTTTCTGACCCGACCCTGTCAAGTGCCCTTCCTTGGTCATGATCACCCAACATGGAAATTCCCTAATTTGCCTATTTTTCTCTAATTACACAATCATGATTCTTATCATAGTACCCCCTGAGGATTCTCATTCATCAGTGCCCTTTGAACAAAGGCTCATCTTGATGATTAAAACATCTCTAAAAAAGTCAAAGACCATGAAGTACTAGTACCAAGCTATTTTCCCAATCACCTTGGTCACTTCTAATGTCAATGGCATTAGAGATACAAAGATCAGCCATGTGGATATGGATGAGTTCATGGAAATAACCAAGGTGACCAACTTGAGCTCAGAGGTGAAGAAAATCATTGAGAGCAACATCCACCTAGTCTCCTATTTCCCTATAGCAATGCATCACATAGATTTCATCCTCCAGTGTGCCCAGTTCTATAACAAAGAGACTAGGTCTATGTCAGATGCTAGTGACAACATGATAATTTGGTTGGGCCCTAAATTTATTGATAAAGTCTTCATGTTCCCTCCTACTACCGATGTGCTAAAAATTAACTTTATTGAGGCACAGAGGGAGTACGATAAAGATCTCGAGAGGGTGAAAAAGGTGATGAATAATAGATGGCTCAAGACTCCTAGAGCCAACTTGTCTAGATGGCATAGAATTTTCTAAGGAGTGATTTTATAGAAGTTGGTGACTTGATTACTCTTATTAGTAGAGTACGAGGTGTACCATCTTCTTCACAATTCCATGAATAGATGTATCCCTTTATCAAGATAATATTACAAGGGAAGCAAGTCATCTTTTGGGGTGAACAGATCAACAACACTCTTCATGAGTAGTTGACAAAAGTGTCTACTACTTTAAAGTTCTATATGACTTCATACTTAGTGTAAATTATAGCTTTGATGCAAACCTTTCCAGGTTTGACAACTGAAGGAGACAGAAGAACCATCCTAGTTTATTCATATTACCCTCAACTGACACTAAAAAGATTAATACATCACTTTAAGAGGGTAAATGATGCCTTCTTTGTAGTGTTTTTGTGCCTTTTTGATCCTCAGCTAGAATAAAAAAGAGTATCAAATGAAGCCTAAATGATCATCAATGACTTTGGCTACATGTTTCTATAATTTCCCTCCTTTTTCTATCTATGGGTTGGCTTTTTCCAAGGCTATCCCTACATGCTCCCCCAATTTCCATCTAACAAATTAATCATAATGGAGCTGTGTAGGCATATGATTATCATACACACTAAGCAAATAGAACTAAAAAATCTAGGTTTTAGGTTCCCAATAGAAATTGGTAGATACTTAGTTTTGACTGTTGTCAAAGCAAAGGTAATGGAGATGGAAATGCAACTGGTCACCATGAAATAGTTTAAGAGAAGGTCCAATTTTGACTACAGGGGTGTCAAGGATATGATCCAAAGAAAGACTCAGTTTCATGAACCCATGATTAAGGACATCTAGGTAGACTTGAGAATAGCAAAATAAATTAGAAGGATGGACTACAACAGGTTGACTCTGGAGTAGATTGAATATTTAGGGCTTGTAGATATTCCCCTTAGTATGGTTGATGATAAGAATATGATTAACAATAAATACTTGGCTGAGAAGGTTGCTAATTCTCCTCTTCCTCCAATTCAATGGTCCCAAAAGGAATTGACTTCTTTAAGGAAGAGATTCGAACCAACATTGGCTAACACTAATGATTGGCTAGCAGCCAAAAGAATCACGTTGAAGGAATTCATCACAAGATCAGAGGTTGAATTCTAAAAAAAACAAGGAAGAGAGTAGAGAATATAAATAAGAACAAAGGCAATGTTCCTTCTCTATCTAGGCCTCACAAGACTAAAATCATCTTTATGTCTAACAAATCAAAGGTTATCGAGGAGCCAGAATCAATAGCTATGGGGGTTAAAGAACAAAGCACCCAAGAACAGGTAGTGGAATAGATGGAGATAGATGATAAGCCTACAAAGTAGTAGAGAATTGAGACTCTATCTCCCTAGGAAGGGGCACAACCACTTGTAGGTGTTTCTTCTTCACCACCTCAATCCCCTTTGGCATCTCCTTCGCCTCTTTCTCCCATCAGTGTTCCTTCTTCTAGAGCTACCTCTCCTTCTAGATTTATGTTTGGTGATCCTCAGAGCACTTTTAGAGATGTCCTTCACTCTTTAGGATCTATCCCTAGTCTCACATCTCCTTCTTTTAATATCAGATAAAGTTCCACCATTGACCAATTAGCAGTTGATACAGTTTCACCTATTACACCCACTACACTCAGTGTTCTCACTAGCAGTGTAGATGTTACCCTAGTGACACCAGCTGCAGGGAATGTTGCCATGGTAAGTGCTTCTACTCTACCACCTTGGTTATCAACTTTCACGCCCAAAAGGAAAAAGCAAGCCATCTCTATAGATGACTTTGAATTTGGCAAAATAGTGTTAGTAAAAGCTAAGACCCCTAGGAAACCAAAGATCCTTTCAAAAATAGTTGAGGAAAAGGGGCACAAATTTCTAGAGATAGCTGAACCTCTTCAAGACACAATACTAGAGGGTTTTGACTTGAGTAGCTATTCCATTTCTTGTGTTGAGTTGGGAAAAGTAACTCATGAGGGTGCAAAGAGCGACCTGTAGTTAGCAATGGACATCATGGTCTAAAAATTTGACAGAGAAAAAGAGATAAAAGATTACTATAAGGCAAAGGTAGAACAATTGACTATGGTAGTCAAAAAATTCACTCTTGCTCCTAAAGTAGGGACCCTAGAAGCCTTTTCTATAGAAGATCATGTTATCTAAAAAGTAGAGAAAACTTACATGAAAGAGAAAGTGCTTGAGAATTATATAGAAAAGATGCATACTCAAGGAATTTATTTGCTTATAGAGATTGCTGAGAAGACAAAGAAGATGAAGAAAATGAGAATAGATTTAGAAGACTTTGTCTCTCTTATTTCTCATGATATTGATAGCACAAATAAATATCTTAGCAAGTGGGTAGAGATGAAGGATCTGAAGAGATGCACCTTGGTATCAATCAATGTCATTGCCAACAAAGACTCCTACATTGAAATCAAAGAATCACTGATATACAGGATCCAGGTACTTAAGGAGCTGATCGGAGATCTCAAGTCTTCCAAAAATGCTAGTGAGAAAAGTGACACATGCCTATTGAAAAGACTAGAGGAATTGCCTTGTGATCTCACCTCTAGAGATAATCCATTTCTTTTAGTAGAAGAGATGATTCAAGAATTCAAAGACATGATTTGAAGGGATTTCAAAGAGAAAGCATTTTCAATGACTTCTATGGATAACATCTTAGATACTCAGTTGACTCTGGATAATCTGAGATCTAGGTTTACTAGTCATGCCAAAGCAATCACAGCATTGAAAGATGCTACAATCAAAAAGTGATCTTCAAAAATACCATTACACTAGATAGTATAGGAATTTAAGCATCTATCACCATGTATGATGCTCATCTGAAGAAGTCTAGTGGCAAGAGTTGAATCATTTCTCCATTCCCTCTTCTTCCTCTCTTCTCATGTACTTTTCTCATGTAAAAGTACATGCACTTTTGTAATATGTAATTACATGTAAAAAATTTGAAAAATATCTCAAAGTCAAAGATGACTCATCTTTGACTAGATATTTTAATATTTTAATCTTTTTCCAATTTTGAAGGTTTCTCTCTATATATAGAGGGAACCTCTTTTGTAAAAATCTATCTCTGGATAATTAAGAGTAAAAACTCTACTAAAATTGAGACACTTCTTGAGACTTTGTGCTCAACTTGTAAATCATATTTTATCAAATGAATGAGAAACAGGTTTATTTCAGACATTGTGTTGGAGTAATTTATGTTACTTAGGAAATAGTTCTTATGTTCTCTTTCCTAATAATCTCTCATCTATTCAATTCAATAAGCAAAATGTGTGTATTGAAATTATCTAAAGATGGTTCTAAAAGATAAAAGAAAGACTTTGAGTTACTTTTATCTCGGTAACCTTGTTATTCATTATAGTTTTAGGTGAAGACTTTGGGCTTTGTTTCACTCTACTATTATGTGTGTTCTGAATTAGAGGAGGCAACAGAAGACTTTATGCTTTCATGGGTTTTTTTGTGGACCTTGTTACTACTTCATGGGATTTTTTACTCTGCACTGGATACCATTCCTGAAATAAGAGGAATGCTTTTAGCCATCGACTGAGATTTTCCTCTTTGTTCCTTGGACATCCTCTCTAAAAAAAAAGAGATGGATAGTGTTATACTACCTTGAGTATTATTTTTTGCTTATATATATATATATATATATATATATATATATATATATATATATATATATATATATATAAACACACACACACACACACACACACACACACACACACACACACATATAGCATATAAGCGATTCATAGGGAACCTCCCCTTGATGAGAGGAGAGATTTATCTTGTTAAGATGTGGTAAACCTACACTTTTTGTGGCATAAATATCCTTATATTATGGTTGATATACCAATTTTGTCATCAATTACCTGATGACAAAATATTCACCCAACAACTTTTTGGCAACTCCGCTAGGGACACAAACATGCATTTTGAATCCTCAAGCTTCAACTTGAAGTAGTTTTAGTCCCTTTTTCATTTGACACTCTAGTAGATTCACCATACACACAAGGTCAGAGAGCTCAAGGTATTGTTGATCCTATATTTGAACTAGTGCGACAAACTAATTTTAAGATTTCTCCCCCATCATCTCATCTTTAACAAACTAAGAGTTTCCCTCCTACCAACACTAGATCTCCCATACCTAGTGAAGCTTCTAGCCTTAATACTGGTAAGACTTTGTCTTTATTGATCCCACCAAGATTTTTTATCTTGCCATTTAACCATCCTATCATAATGGCTCAAGGTTTGTGGGGTAATTCCTTTGGCCCTCTCAATTTGACCCCACCCTTGCATGAACTACCTTGTAGTTCTAGAGAAAAAAATCCCAAGTTTTTTGGTGATAGAAAGGTTCACCCCAATGAGCATATTACCACCTTTTCTATAGCATGTAGTGTAATTAGTGTGGAATTTGAAGATGTAGCAATGAGACTTTTTATAGAAACTCTACAAGGCGCTGCCATAGATTGGTTTTACCACCTTCAAGCTCAAACTATAAATGACTAGAATGCACTCAAGTCCAAATTTGAAGCTAGGTTTGAACCTGCCGAGGATGCGCATGCCTTATTAGCTCATCTTACATAGATGAAAAAGGAACCCCATGAGCCCATGAGGGATTTCATAGCCAAATTTAATAAGTTAAGGAACTAGATTCCTACCATTGCTCGGCCCATGCCAGAGAATCTCAAGTGATTTTTTATCAACTCACAACTTCCCAAAGTAAGTTTTCTATTGAGGTGGGCTGGTCCTATGGATCTTGTATTGGCTCAATATTTGTCTACTAAGATTGAGTTTGATCTTATCCTAGTAAGTAAGATCAGAAAAGACTCGAGTAAAAATAGATTCCCTTCATCTACTGAAAGTTCTTTTATAGGCACTATAGATCCTATGGTGCAAAAATTAACAAATGACCTAAGGTATGTATATTCCCACTTATCGAGATATGCCAAAGAAAGCATTCCAAAATCAGAAATATTAGGGTAATGCTGCTTAGAACCAAGGGCAACCAAATCGCCTACCTCCCCCTCAGGGGAAACTTGTCATTAAAGTAGCACCTGCTAATTTAGCGATTAGTTACCTTGAGGCTGAACATGACTTTTCAATCCAACTTGAGTTGGACCAACAAGATGATGCTAATTTTTTTGAAGAGTAGGAAGAAAAATTAGCTAGAAACTCCAATATTAGTTTAATAGATTACCAGGATGAAGCTATAAGTAAAGGAGAAGGGTTTGATGGATCCTATGTTATTTTTACTAGATCTCAAAACTAGTCAGCTCTATAAACTAATAAAGGAAAAGCAGAAGAAGAATCTCAACTGGTGTTCTCCATTGTTAAATGAGGGACTCCATTGCCTCCCAAATCAAAAGATCAAGTAACTCACAAAAAATTAAATACCTCAAACCATCCCATATCTTCCACCTCTATTTCTCAGACTAGTGCTACACCCACTAAAGATCAAGATGATGGGACCTCTTCTTCTATCTCAAATTCATTTCAATTATTTGATATTATTGATCATGCCAGAAAGACTAAGATTCAAATGACTAAGATTGAGTATTTGAGAGCCAATCATGAACAGCTTAATAGGTTGGTAGAATATGTAAAAAATAAAGCCATCCCCATATGACAAGATTCTTAAAAAGCCACTCATGATTCCCCCAAGGATAAATCCACCCAAAATAATCTTGTCATGACTCCTCCTATTGCTCTCAAGAAAATAGAACCTTTTTATGTTTCCCTACTAATAAATGGTTAAAAATTGAGTAATTGCATAATAGACTCTAGAGCTTTTGATAATGTTATGCCTGCCAAGGTGGCAGATTCCCGTAGTCTAACTTTGACCAAAAATTTTGGGAGGTGTTTTTCTATGGAAAACAAGCAAGTCCAACCCCTTGGTCAAATAAAAGATGCCCAATTTGTGTTCACAGCTTTTCCAAAAAAGAAGATAAAAATGACAGTTCTGGTGGCTGATGTTTTGGCCTCTTACGATGTCCTTCTTGGGAAGAATGTTTGCAAGGATGTTGGGGGTGAGCTAAGCATGGACTTGTCAGAGGCAAGGATCCAAATTCAAGGTATTATGAAGAAATTGCTTCCCGAAAAAGAGGCAAGATATGTAGTCACCTGATCATCATCACCAGAAGCTCAAATTTTATTTGAGTCATTGGGCATGGGTAACTACTTCCTATATATAGATGAAGTTCATGAGGCATTCGATGAAACTCCTATAGGTAATAACTTAAAAATGCATTTAGCTAACAAAGTAGGAGGATCGATGAACCAAAATGAATGCATGGTAGAATCTCTTCTTCCAAATGAAGAAGTTTTGAAAGGAAAAATGGTGTCTAGTGAGGTATAGATCTTAGAATTCTATGGCAATTGCTCCTCTACCAGTTTAGGAGCCAGAGTTGTGTTGGTATCTCCTCAAGGAGATATTGTTCTTTTATCCTACAAGTTGTAGTTCAACAACACCAACAACATAGCCGAATATGAATCCCTATTACTTGGATTGGAGGCTACTAGGGAAAAAGGCATTAAACTCCTCCATGCTAAGGGGGATGCCAAATTGGTGTTTTGTTAGGTAAATAACCTCTATCAAACTAAGAATGAAATATTGTACCACTATCATAATCTAGTTTGGGAACAAATTAAAAATTTTGATGCTTTTAGCATCTTAGTCATTTTGAGAGAATTCAATGATCGGGTGGATGCATTGGCTATTTTTGCTACTCTCTTGGTTCCCCACCCAGACTTTAAAGGAAAAAAGTACACTATTGAACTAGTCTTTCAGCCAAGTGTACCTAATAATGTTGGCCATTGGAAAGTATTCAATAATGACAATCAAATCATTGCCTTCTTAGAGTAAAATGACAACTTTGAACAACTTCATTTTGAAGGTAGTGAACTTCAGGAATGTGAGACAACTTTTGAATTGAACACAAACATAGGTGAGGATTTCTTACAGCTTAAGGGGAATAAGATTCCCAAAGGCCTGGTTTCCCTAGAGAAACTATTTGATAACCATGACAGGTTCATCAAACAACAGCGAACAGATTCAAACTCTCAGGATTTTGATCAAATAAATTTGGGAACCAAGGGATATCCTAAGATGGTGAACATTGGAAAATGTTGCACTCCCAAGGAGAGATTCAAGTTCACTAATCTACTCTGTCAATATATAGATGTCTTAGCATATTCTTATGATGACCTGAAATCACTCAGGCCTGATGAAATTTGCCATGACATTCCTCTTAAGGCTAACTCAGTGCCTTACAAGCAAAAGTCTAGGCAATATAATCCAAAAATATCAAGTACCATTTTATCTAAGATACAAAAAATGCTTGATGCCAGGATAATTTTCCCAATCCATCACTCCACATGGATTGCCAATATAGTGCATGTGAGAAAGAAGAATGGTGAAATTTGAATTTGGGTGGATTTCAAAAACTTGAACCAATTATATTTAAAAGATAACTACCATCTCCCTATCATAGATCACTTTTTATAAATGGTAATAGGTTCAAAGATGTTATCAATGCTAGATGATTTCTTAGGGTACAATCAGGTTGAAGTTAGAAAAATAGATCATCATAAGACTACCTTCACCACACCTTGGGGAACCTTCACTTATCAAAGAATGTCTTTTTGTTTGATAAATTTAGGTGCCACATTTCAAAGAGAGATGGACCTCGCTTTCAAGGATGAAATGGGTAAGTTCATTGTAGTATACCTGGATGATTTGATGGTATTTTCAAAGCATCATTCTGACCATGTCCACCATTTGCAAAGAATACTAGAATGATGTTGTCAGAATGGTATTTCTTTAAATCCCAAAAAAATTATCTTTGAGGTGACAGAAGGGAAACTTCTAAAACATATTTTGTCCCAAGAAGGTATTAAAATTGACTTGAAAAGAGTCAAGTCCATCTAAGAACTTACTCTGCCTACCAGTAAAATTGTGGTTCATTCTTTCTTCAAAAAGGTGAATATTCTTTAAAGGTTCATCTCTGATTTCATTGAGAAAACTCACCACATTGTCAATATGATGAAAGGCAACACTACCTTTAGGTGGATTGTAGAGGTAAAATTAGCATTCAAAGACATCAAAGAATTAATTACTCACGCACCAATTTTGGTTTGTCCAGACTACACCAAAAACTTTAAAATATATAGTTATGCTTCTAAACATACACTCTCAGCTATTTTAGTTCAACAAAACTAAGAAGGTGTGGAATCTTCTATTTATTTCATGAGTTGTATGCTCAAAGCTCACAAGCTAAAATATTCTAACATGGAGAAGTATGTGTATGCGGTGGTCAAAGCAGTCAAGCATTTTAGGTTTTATACCCTGAACTTGCATACTGAGGTTTTGGTGCCTGATACAACAGTGGAGTCCATTTTGACTCAATAGGAGTTTTTTACGAAGAGGGATAATTGGATTGCCAAGATTTAAGAGTTTGATCTAGACATCAAACCTACCAAACTTGTGTAGGGAAAGGGTCTTTGTCAGTTGATTGCCGATAACATTCCTAAGGGAGCAAAAAATGAAGAAATGGAGATCGAAGGCATGCCTACAGTCTTCTTTGTTACCACTACTGATGAGTGGTATTCTGACATCACCCATTTTTTGACGTATGGTGAGTGTCCCACTCATATCTCCTATAAGGAAAAATGGAATGTTAAACTAAAGGCTGCTAGCTATGTTTTGTGGGATAATGGTTTGTATAAAAGAAATTTGGATGGTTATTTCTTCATGGTGTCGATAAGGTACAACAAGATAAACTTTTGGAGTCTTTCCATAATTTGGCCTATGGAGGACATTTTTATACACTAGTGATAGTGCACAAGATTTTTTGAGTGAGGTACTATTAGCCTACACTATTTCAAGATGCCTACAAATGGGTACATAGATGTGAATTGTGTCAGCAGTTCGTTAGAAAGCCTAAACTGGCCACATTACCCCTCAAGCTAGTAATAATTGAAGAGCCTTTCAAATAGTGGAGTATTGACTTCATTAACATAGTTAACCCATCTTTGAGTTCCAGACATGATTATGTCCTCATGATAACTGATTACATTACCAAATGGGTGGAAGCCATCCAAACCAAGAACTCTACGTCTAAAGTGGTGTGCAATTTTCTCAAAGAAAATATCATCTCCTAGTTTGGGGTTCCACTTAAAATTGTAATAGATGATGTAGCCTATTTTTATTCACATAAAATTACTTAATTCTATTTTTATTATGGAATTACCCTATCCCATACTTTAGATTATTTCCCATAAGGAAATGGCCAAGTAGAATCAAGTAATAAGAACCTGGTTACTATTATCAAGAAATTGGTAGATGACAATAAGAGAACTTGGCACAAAGCACTATTTGATGCTTTATGGGCAGATAGGATTACACCAAAGAAGGCCATAGGCATGTCACCTTTCTAACTTCTATATGGCTTGAATGCAGAGGTACCTATCACTTTAGTACTACCAACACTTAGGTTAGCCATATTAATCAAAGATTCAACCTTCGAAAATTCAATCGACCAAAGGATCATGTGTCTAAATTGAATTGAATGAGTAGCAAACCATGGTGTTGGACCAGATTATGACACATCAAAATTAGGTGAAGAAACATTTTGACAAAAGGGCTAAGGTTCATGATTTTAAAATTAGAGATCAAGTCTTGTTGTGGGACAAGAGGAGAGAACCGAAGGGAATGCATGGTAAATTGGATTCTTTGTGGAGAGGTCCATTCATCATTTGAAAACTCTATGGTGAGAATAACTTCTTGTTGGAGTATCAAGATGGAACACCATTTTCACTACCCCATAGTGGGCAGCATCTGAAACTTTTCAATCCTTGAAGTTTAGATGGATCCACTTATATATTGGTATAGTTTTTACATTTTATTTATTTTCTTTCATTTTTTAGAGTGACTCCATAGCCCAATGGCTTGGATGAAGGCACTTAGAGACTGGTTTCTACTCCCATTGATTGATTCGATCAAATGGGAGTTCCCTAATAGGAGCCAGTTGTTGTTTCCAAAATTAGCTTAGCTCATTTTTAGAACAACCCACGAAACTTGTTTACCTTTTTCTCTCTAAGTTCATTTTTTGAGATGAGTTTTTCTTGTTCTCGTGTTTGCTCAATTGGCATCATTCAAAGATCATAATGTATTTTTGTTACATTTTCCCTAAAACACAAAAGTTGTTATGGTCTAAATGTGACTAGGGGATAATCTCTTTTTTCCCAGAGTTAGTCTTTTTCTTCCTTTTTCATGCACGAGTGGCAAAATTTGCTGCCAAATGCATTTTTTTCATTATTCATGTAGAAGCAGCAAATTTTACTGCCCTTACATCCAAAATGTAGAAGTGGCAAATTTTTCCACCCTTGCATTTTTCTCCTTCCCATGTAGGAGTGGTGAATTTTTCGACCCCTACATGACCCTTCAATTTTTAGTGTAAGGGCGACAAATTTTGCTGCCCCTGCACTGCCTCATTTTTCATGCACAATATTTATGGCCACACACAATGGGTGGTTGGGGCTCATCTTTGCCCCATTTAATCCATTTTTGGTTCATTTAGATTTATTTTTTTCATCCTCCTCCTACCCTCTACCTTAGATGATCCACCAAGCGGGAAAAAGTGTGTTTTGATAGATTTGAGCTCACGATGCGCATTATTTTCTAGGTAGGTCTTTATTTTTGCATTTTATTTCTTATTCTTTCCCCTCTTTAGGTTTTAGTTTTAGTTTTAGTTTTTTTTCTCCTATTCCCTTCCTCCTGTCAAGATTCCTTCCTCTTCCACTGCGTTCCTTTCTTCCTCTTCCTTTCCTCCCGTTCGGCCTTTTCTCATTCTTTCTCATTGTTAGGGCAAAAAAATTTGCCACCCTCTCTTTTACGTGGTCTTCTTTACTCATGCAAGGGTGGAAAATTTTTCCACCCTAACAATTCCTTTTCATTTCTTCCCTTGTGTAGGTGGAAAAATATGTCCCCAATGCAACTTGGCTCAACTAGATGTAAGGGCGGCAAATTTCACCACTATTACACTCAGTTTGTGCAAGGGTGGCAAAATGTGATGGCCTTACATGTTCTTCCTCCTCCATGATGGGCAGAAAAATTCACCACCCTCCCTTCTCTCCCATGAAACTTCCTACCTACAAGGGTGACAAATTTTTCTGCCCTTACACCTTCTCTTGCCCAAAATGCACAGGTAGCAAAATTTATTGCTAGTGCATTTTTACATCTCGTATGCACAAGAGGTAAATTTCTCCACCTGTGAATACTAACCATCCCCAATGCCAGGGTGGTGAATTTCACTACCCTTGCATTTTTTTCTTCAATTTCTCTAACTCTAGAGAAAATTTCATCCCTTCCATTTTTTACCTCCTCCTCATTTTTCCTCTCGCTTTTTGACCCAACCCTATCAAGTGCCCTTCCGTGGTCATGATCACCCAACATGCAAATTCCCTAATTTTCCCATTTTTCTCTAATTGCATGATCATAATTCTTATCACAGTACCCCCTAAGGATTCTCATTCATTAGCGCCCTCTCAACAAAGGCCCGTCTTGATGACTAAAACTTCTCTAAAGAAGTTAAAGACCATGAAGTACAGTACTAAGGTGTTTTTCTAATCACCTCAATCACTTCTAATGTCGATGACATTAGAAATACATAGATCAACCATGTGGATATGGTTGAGTTCATGGAGAGAACAAAGGTGACCAACCCGAGCTTAGAGATGAAGAAAATCATTGAGAGCAACATCCACCTAGTCTCCTCTTTACCTATAGTGATGCATCACACAAAGTTCATCTTGTAGTGCACCCAGTTCTATAATAAAGAGACCAAGTCACTATCAGATGCTAGCAATAACATGATAATTTGGTTAGACCTTGAATTTATCGATAAAGTCTTCATGTGCCCTCCTACTACCGACGTGCTGAAAATTGACTTCATTGAGGCATAGATGGAGTATGACAAAGATCTTGAGAGGGCGAAAAAGGTGATGAATAACAAATGGCTCAAGACTCTTAGAGCCAATTTGTCTAGATGGTTGTAAAATTTTTTAAAGAATGATTTTATAGAAGAAGTTGGTGACTTGATTACTCTTCTCAGTAGAGTATGAGGTCTACCATCTTCTTCACAATTCCATGAATGGAGGTATCCCTTTATCAAGATAATCCTACGAAGGAAGTAAGTTATCTTCTGGGGTGAGTAGATTAGCAACACTCTTCATGAGTAGTTGAGAAAAGTGTCTACTACTTCAAAGTTCTATATGACTTCATACTTAGTGTACATTATAGCTTCGATGCGAACCTTTTTAGGTTTGACAACTGAAAGAGACAAACAAACCACCCCAATTTATTCATATTACCCTCAATTGACACTAAAATGATCAATCCATCACTTGAAAAGGGTAAATGATGCCTTATTTATAGTCTTTTTATGCCTTTTTGATCCTCAGCTAGAATAGAAAAGAGTATCAGATGAAGCCTAAATGGTCGTCAATGACTTTGGCTACATGTTTCTACAATTTCCCTCCTTTTGCTATCTACGGGTTAGCTTTTTCCAAGGCTATCCCTACATGCTCCCCTAGTTTCCATCTAAAAAATTAATCCTAATGGAGTTGTGTAGGTAGATTATTGTCATACACACTAAGAAAATGGAACTAAAAAAGCCAAGTTTTAGGTTCCCAATAGAAATTGGTAGATACTCAGTTTTGACTGCCACCAAAGCAAAGGTAAAGGAGATGAAAATGCAACTAGTCACCATGAAATAGTTCAAGAGAAGGTTCAATTTTGACTATAGGGGTGTTCAGTATATGATCTAAAGAAAGACTCAGTTTCATAAATCCATGATTGAGGACATCTAGGTAGACTTGAGAATAACAAAAGAAATTAGAAAGATTGACTACAACAAGTTGACTCTAGAGCAAATTAAATATCTAGGGCTTGCAGATATTCCCCCTAGTCTGATTGATGACAAGAACATAATTAATAGTAGATACCTAGTTGAGAAGGTTGTTAATTCTCCTCTTCCTCTAATTTATTGGTCCCAAAAGGAATTGACTTCTTTAAGGAAGAGATTCAAACCAATATTGGCTAACACCAATGATTGGCTAGCAACCAAAGGAATCACGTTGAAGGAATTCATCATAGGATTAGAGGCTAAATTCTAGAAAGAAATAAGGAAGAGAGTAAAGAATATAACTAGGAACAAAGGTGACGTTCCTTATCTATCTAGGCCTCACAAGCCTAAAATCATTTTTGTGTCTAAGAAATCAAAGGTTGTTAAGGAGCCAGAATCAACAGCTATGGGGGTTGAAGAACAAAGGACCCAAGAACATGTAGCAGAATAGATGGAGAAAAATGACAAGCCCATGGAGTAGTAGAGAACAAAGACTCTATCTCCCCAAGAAGGGACATAGCCACTTGCAGACATTTCTTCTTCACCACCTCAATCCCTTATGGCATCTCCTTCACCTCTTTCTTCTATCAGTGTTCCTTTTTCTCGAGCCACCTCTCCTTTTAGATTTATGTTTGGTGATCCTTAGAGTGATTCTAGAGATGTCCTTCACTCCTCAAGATCTATCCCTATTATTGCATCTCCTTCTTTTAATATCAAAGAAAGTTTTACCATTGACTAGCCAGCAGTCGATACAGTTTCACCTGTTACACCCACTATGCCCACTGTTCCCACTAGTAGTGCAAACGTTACTCCAGTGACACTAGTTATAAGGAATATTGCCATTGTAAGTGCTTTTGATCTACCACCCTGGTTATCAAATTTCATGCCCAAAAGGAAAAAACAAGCCATCTCTGTAGATGACTTTAATTTTGGCAAAATAGTGTCAGTGAAAGCTAAGACCCCTCTTAAACCAAGGATCCTTTCAAAAATGGTAGAGGAAAAGGGGCACAAATTTATGGAGATAGCTAAACCTCCTTAGGACACAACCCTAGAGGGTTTTGACATGAGCAGCTATTCCACTTCTTGTGTTGAGTTGGGAAAGTAACTCTTTAGGGTGTAAAGACTGACCTGCAGTCATCAATAGACATCATGGTCTAGAAATTTGACAGGAAAAAAGAGATGAAAGATTACTATAAGGCAAAGGTAAAACAATTGATTATGGTAGTTAGGAAATTCACTCTTGCTCCTAAAGTAGCGACCCCAGCATTTTCTATAGAAGATATTGTTATCCAAAAAGCAGAGAAAACCTACATGAAAGGGAAAGTGCTTGAGGATTATATAGAAAAGATGCATACTCAAGGAAATTATTTGCTTACAGAGATTGCTGAGATAGAGAATATGAAGAAAATGAGAATAGATTTATAAGACCTTACCTCTCTTATTTCTAACGATATTGACAGTATAAATAAATATCTTAGCATGTGGGTAGAGATGAAGAATCTTAAGAGATGCACCTTGATATCAATCAGTGTCATTGCCAACAAAGACTCCTACGTTGAAATCAAAGAATCACTGATATACAAGATCCAAGTACTTAAAGCACTGATCGAAGATCTCAAGTCTTCCAAAGATGCTAGTGAGAAAAGTGACACAGGCCTATAGAACATACTAGAGGAATTTCCTTGTGATCTCACCTCTAGAGATAATCAATTACTTTTAGCAAAAGAGATGATTCGAGAATTTAAAGGCATGATCAGAAGGGATTTTGAAGAGAAAGCATTTTCAATGACTTCTATGGATAACATCTTAGATACTTAGCTGACTCTGGAAAATCTAAGATCTAGGTTAACTAGTCATGCCAAAGAAATCACAACATTGAAAGACTCTACAATCAAAACCAAAGTGATCTTAAAAATACCATTGCACCAGACGGTATAGGAATTTAGGCATCTATCACCATGTATGATGCTCATCTAAAGAAGTCTGGTAGCAGGAGTTGAATCATTTCTCCATTCTCTCTTCTTCCTCTCTTCTCATGTACTTTTGTCATGTAAAAGTACCTGCACTTTTGTAATATGTAATTACATGTTAAAAATCCAAAAAATATCTCAAATTCAAAGATGACTCATCTTTGACTAGATATTTTAATATTTTTCCAATTTTGAAGGTTTCTTCGTATATATAGAGGGAACCTCTTTTGTAAAAATCTATCTCTGGATAATTAAGAGTAAAAACTCTATTGAAATTGAGACACTTCTTGAGACTTTGTGCTCAACTTGTAAATCATATTTTATCAAATGAATGAGAAACAATTTTATTTCAGACTTTGTGTTGGAGTAATTTGTGCTACTTAGGAAATAGTTCTTATGTTCCCTTTCCTAATAGTCTCTCATCTGTTCGATTCAATAAGCAAAGTGTGTGTATTGAAATTATCTAAAGATGATTCTAAAAGATAAAAGAAAGACTTTGAGTTACTTTTATCTTTGTAACCTTGTTATTCATTGTAGTTTTAGGTGAAGACTTTGGGCTTTTGTTCACTTTACTATTACGTGTGTTTCGAATCAGTGAAGGAGGCAACGAAAGACTTTATGATTTCATGGGTTTTCTTGTGGACCTTGTTACTACTTCAGGGGATTTTTTGCTCTACACTAGATACCATTCTTAAAAGAAGAATGCTTTTAGCCATCGACTGTGATTTCCCTCTTTGTTCCTCAGACATCCTCTTTGAAAAAAGAGAGATGGATGGTGTTATATTACCCTGAGTATTATTTTTTGCTTACTTATATATATATATATATATATATATATATATATATATATATATAGTGATTCATAGGGAACCTCCCCTTGATGAGAGGAGAGATTTATCTTGTTAAGATGTGGTAAACCTACAATTTTTGTGGCATAAATCTCCTTATACTGTGGTTGATATACCCATTTTGTCATCAATTAGTTGATGACAAAATATTCACCCAACACATATGATTAATTAGATTTTTATTTTGAGTTGGATGACCTTGAATGGGATTATTTTAATAAGGACATAGAGGGCCTTAAATGGTAACCTTGGAACATTTGTGTGTGATTGCATAACCTTGAGTCAATGATATGTTACTATAATTAAAAGAAGGGGAATACTGGCTTAAAATGGTAATTCTTGGTTTTTTATTAGTGTTTAGACCATTAAGAACCAAAGGAGGATTAATGACATATGGGGGTGGAGGTCATATAATGGACATCAAATTCCTTCAAGTATTATTTGGATTCAACTTAGGATTGGTCTTAAGTGTGGCATTATGTCTACTCATAATGTGACCTAAAACAATGTAGTCATAATGGAATTTTTTGTAATTTACTTGGTTAGAATTGGAATTTTGACCTTGATTCTAGTTTTTTTGTCCCTAATGCTAATTTTGAGGAGGCCTATTTTGATTGCTAGTAATATGTTATGTAAAAGGGTTCTGATAGATACCCAATTCTTGATTAGATGTTATGCAAACATTATCTAATGTGATATCTCCACTTTTGAGAAAATATTGAATAAGATGATGTAGATACACACATCTATGAATATAATGGCCTTTTACCTAATGATAATCACAAAAGTCATTCTCATTATACCAATCTAACATAGGCTAGTTTATAGGAAATGGTCTTGGTACTAGGCAAATGATCATGTTGGTGGCAACTAGATTTTGGAGGACCATTTCAATGGGCTCACTAAGATTTCTAAAAAAACCTATTACTATAATGGCATCGTCTTAGAGGTGTAATTTGAAAAGAAAGAGGTTGATTATTTGGGTTTGGTTGCAGAGGTGTTGGTTTCACAATTTTTAAGTGACATGATTTGGTCACCCTATATCATATAACATTCACATTTTTGTTAAATGGGTTTGACTTTTTTTATGTATTTTCTTGTATTGGTGTGAGAACTTATGTTGGAGCCTTGCTTTGAATTTTATTTTGAGAATAAATTTTAATTATACCTTTATAAATAATATATATTTAAATTTTTATCCCATTAGTGATAAATTAGTCAAATGTACTAGCACTAATGAGTTTGAGGTTGTGAGCAATGGAAAATTGAAGATTTATAGTAAACATAGTGGCCAATTATTTATAAGGGAGACTATGTAGAATTTAGATAGATAAAGAGTGTTGCCATTGTAAATAATTGGCAAAGCCTTCTCAACCTCTCTATTTAGTTTAACATAGGTCCACCATTGTTAGATCATGTTCTACATTGAATGAAATGTTGATTTGGAGGGAATTGAGGCCTTAATGGAAGAATATTCTATTCAGTATTAAATGAAACTTGATGGGATTGAAGGGAAACCTATTATTGATTCCTAAGAATTTAAAGCCTTGGAGGAACTTACTAGTTAAATGGCATATGTTTTTGGCTTGAAGACTCCCCTTTTTGGATAGGATTGGTAATTGGTTGACTTATAGAAACATGTTACTGGTTAGACAATGTTAGTTGGGGATTAATTAGTACTTGTTGAAATGGAACATTTGTAACCACTTTTTGAGGTTGGGGATTAGTCACCACTTATTAAAGTGGGGGATTTATTTTCACTTCTTGATGTGGAGGATTGGCAATGTATTGTTATGGTTCAAACAGGTTTGTAACTTATTATTTCAATGCATTCGAAGGAGCAGGTCATGCAGATGATGGAATAACATTTTTTAACATTGGATGGTACTTAATCTAGATTAGTTATTAGATTAGGTTTGATTAGGTGTATGATAAACATGTCCATAACTAAGGTCTTGGTAACACATATTTTTAATATAAAATGGGATAAATAGATAAGTCTAATGGTTACTCTGTTGGAGTATTAAACCCCTCCCCCCTACTAAAGATGGTTTTTGAATATCCAATGTAATGAGGGAGTTAGTGAGACTATCCAAAACATGTTTAAGTTTGTTGGATTTGGTTCTCAAGAAATTGGCTTTGGGAATTTTGATCAATGAGTCAAAATTTACCTTTATTTGACACAACAAGATCTTGACTATAAGTTGGCATAATATTTTATTCTTACGCTAAAGGTACTTTGGTTATCTATAAAAGAAAGAGGTGTTGTTTGGGTGACCTAACCAAGTATCACAAATAATCAATGGGAAAATTGGGGGGAATTCACAACCATCTCAAATAGACTAACAATATGTTCATATTTCTTGTCAGATTATTGGTGGTCAAATTGTTCTTATCTATAGTGTGGTGGTAAAAAGTGTAAATAGGAATACAAGGGGCCATATCTTGTATGTGTGTTAGCTATAAGGAAAGTGACCACATGGGTTTATTCACCTTGGTCCCAGGTTACTATGTGCCAAATTTGAGGTCTTCTATCAAATCAAAAATATAGTTATCCATGTTCAAATATGGGTATCTAGGCATTTTTTCTAAGTTCTCCATACTTAGTCATTTGAGCTCAACTATCACTAGGACACCATGCAGAAGTAGTTATGAACTAGCCATCTTGAACTTTGAATATATTTATTACAAAATCTCCTAGGACTAGTGGATCAAATGGGTTTGTCCCTTTTGACCTTAACAACATCTTTTGAAAGTTTCATGCCTCCATGATTATCATGCTTAAAGATCCAAACATTTAAAGTTGGTTAAAAAGTATAAGATGTTTGTATGAACATCAAAACAAGGCTCAAGAAAAAATCTACCTATGATTGAATTTAACGTTCCACAAGACTTCAATCACATTATATGAAATGATGAATGATGGTTGTGCAAATGTAAAATTTAAATATAGAGAAAGACAATAATTTTGAGCTTAAATTTGAGTTGCATGAGTGTCAATGACGGTCATGTGAACATCAAATGTTGTGAGTGAGGATGTCAATTTTAAAACCATGGAATTACCATTGGATTTAAAACAATGGGTCTAAAAAATAGATGAATGGCTCATGCTCAATCATACATTAGAGATCCAATGGAGTGTGATGAACTCAAATAGTCAAAAGGAGTTCCATGTGAGCACATAAGTGATAAGTGTCACATTCACATAGCTCGTCAGATAGAGACCCAATGAGTGTAATCTTTTCAAAGTTAAAGATAGAGCTTATTATAAGATCTAATGACATGTGAGATCTAGGATCTAGAAATCCAATGATGCAAGATGAGTTAAATAGTCAGAGAGCTAAAGAGGTTGATAAATGGCATAATTACATGAAGCTATAGATATATAGCAAGATAATATGGATTGATTCACATTTTCCAAGAGGCACTAGTTGGGACAAAGTTGATAATTCAAAGGTGGATCAAAGGGCTTACATTTTTATATCTAGAAGATCTGATAAAGTAAATAAGAGTAAATGTGTCGATGATCCAAGTTAGATTTTGATAGCCAATTAGAGTGAAGTTGAGCCCAAAGATCTGAATGGGGGTCAAGAATCCATTTTCAACCATAGAAAGAATGGTCTTGTAGGGTTTCCCAATGCCATTAAATCTCATTTGATTGCCATGGATAAGTCTAGAAAATACATTCAAACATGTGTAATATAAGGGAGTGTCATTGGAGCTTATATTGATATCTAGTTCAATAAGTTAGAGCTTACATGGTTCTTTCTTTTGACTAGTTTGCCAATTTAAAGAAGGATACCTATATAATGCATTCTCAGTCCCCATAGAGATATAATAGATTTATTTGAACATATCATAATATAGAAGGTGATAAATAATCCATGGGCATATTTTAATATAAATAATATAGGAAAACCAATTTCCCTAGATTGGTCTTCCAACTATAGGTGGGGCCTATGATACAAATATAGAAAAGGATCAAATATGAAATAAGTGAAAAGTTGTATATCATCAACAAAGCAGGTATTCTACCACCCAAGGCATGGAATGATTATTTGTATCAAGACTCAAGGATTTTATCCTCATAATTAGGGAAAGTGGACTTAGAGTCCTGAGATGGTGAGCTGGTACTTAGAGAGGTAGTTTTCTAAGCCAACAAAGGGATTTTTATGCCACATTTCAAGAGATTCATGATTTAGGGTGACACTTGTGCTTCCTTAAATTGCATGGTAAATTTCACATCTTCTTCTCTTGCACATGTAACCCATTTTCTTATCTTAACAAGTTTCCTTGTTACCTTTGGACTTATTTCTTCTCTCTCTCTCTCTCTCTCCTCTCTCTCTCTCCTCTCTCTCTCTCCTCTCCTCTCTCTCTCTCCTCTCTCTCTCTCTCTCTCTCTCTCTCTCTTCTCTCCTCTCTCTCTCTCTCTCTCTCAAGTTTTATAAGAACTAGCCATTTTGGCCTTTATAAACTATGCTCCACTTGAGTATGGCAAAGCCATACTCATTTGCATACTATGGATCAATAAAGACTATTTCTTTTTTAGCTCTTCCATTATTTTTTATAGTGTGTTTACCATAACGATGGATCTTTATTAGTGATGTATATAGTTTCCTTAGAATTGTTGTCTCATTCTTCCACCTATTTGCAGCTTGAAGGATTTTTCTTCTAGGTCATGCAAAGTGTTTTAGGAAGTGTCAAGGTTTAGTGAGTTAGCCTATTGAATAGTGACATTAGAGGCTTATTCTCTAGTCCTTATAGACTAAACATTCATCACAATCTTATAATGAAATATTGATGTGAGAATATTTAGTTTGGAGAAGTGTATTTTTAGTTAGTCCCCTTGTTCTCATGTGCAACATGTAGGTAGTTGGTAGTCATCAAAAAATTTGGTGTATCACCTCCTTTAGGATATTTTAATTTCAATTTTCTCTTCCCTTTCCCTAACAACCATAGGTCTAGTAGTTATCTAAAAGTGGTACATCAAGGGAGATAGACTTATCTAGATATTCACCTCATTCTTAGGCTCACACATAGCCTAGATGTGTTTCAATGGTATCACTTGGATGAGGAAAGCTAAGACATATCCTCAAAGGGTGAAAATCCAAGTGATAATAATTTTTTTCATGCCCAATGAGACCAAGTCTAAAAGAGTGAAAATATTTTAGTATGTATTTCCTTTGATCAAATTTTGGAAGCATGCAAGTTAGCACCAATGGTGACTCTAAACCAAAGATTTTGGTTATGAGGAGACCAGGTATGCCTCTTTGAATATCTTATTAAAATTTTGCATCTAATGTGCTATATGAGGTAAAACTGAAAATCTATGGTGGTTACCACTATTATTTTCCCCCTTATTAGTAGCCCTAATATGATCCTCATGATCCATATGAATCTTATTAGCCTTACTATGATCCCTATTAGGGCTATGAAGATCCAAGTCAAGTTTTTCATGGTCTTTATCATCAAGGATATCACCTTCATCCTTCCTATGGAAAACAAGCCCATCATAATATTGCTCCTTATCAACCCTATCATGATCCATCTATAATAAAAACTTAAGTAGACTTTGATAAGCCTTGACAAGCATGCACTAGAGTTGAGATCATAGAAATGTTATGGCCAAGATGTCCCTACTCACCTGATTCATCATGTGAGACATTAATTATAGTGAATACAATAAAAATAACACTTACTGAGAGAGAAAATTAAAACAATATCATAGATGACATGATGAATGTAGGGGGTTACAATTAGAGCATTGAGGACAAGCTAGAAAGACTTGAAGAATAGTAGGTTCAACCTTGCCAACCTTTTCTTCCTACATATACACCACCTTAGCCTTCTTATATGCCATCCATTCCTTCTCAAGAGACCATTCCAAGTGTTCCTTTAAATGTTTCAAGTTCTTCATATGTTCCTTAGACCTTTTCTTATTAGAAAGATAACTAGTGGATCTATCAAATAAACAAATATATTATTGTGGAATAGCCTATTATTTAGGTCCAAGACTTCATCCTTCCTCAAGAATCCCTTATGAAGTCCTTTAAGGTTCCAAGCTCAAATAAAGTG
Organism: Torreya grandis; assembly: GCA_037957365.1. NCBI lineage: Eukaryota > Viridiplantae > Streptophyta > Pinopsida > Cupressales > Taxaceae > Torreya > Torreya grandis. The sequence continues at coordinate 230,725 of JARHVA010008867.1, read as the reverse complement.
GGGAAGTCATGGGGTGAGCAAAGTAAGGTATATCTAGAATCGAGAGCCCAAGATAAATAAAGATATAAACTTTTTCAAACCTCCATCATCCCTCTTCAAGAGCCCTCTTGTGTTCATAACCACCTTAAAGAGAATCTAATTCAAGAGAATATAGCAAAGTAAATCAAAAATATGGAATTAAATACAATGAGGGAGGAGGAGAACCATGATCAAAAGGTCAAAGTATAAATTTTAACTTCCCATCTTGGAGCCAATTCATGTAGTCAAGTGAATCATAGGTCATTCAAGCCCCATCCATCCCTCCTCAAGAACCTAAGTCATTTCCATCTTTTAAATCCATTCAACATAGTGGGTAGAAGAAGGAGGAGGAGGTGATTGATGAATTCAAACAAGAGACCTTATAGCCTCTTCTCTTTTCCCCTCAAAATCCCATAGCCTTTCCTTGATGAAGAGCCATTCAAGAGGCAAATAATTAGGAAGATGAGGTGAAGGTGATCTAAGAAAAGAAAATTCAGGTGTAAATCTAGGTACCTATGGTAACTTATTTGGACCTCTCTCATCATGATAAATATTTTCAAGGACATTTTATACCACTCTTTAATAAAGAGATTCTCCTTTATGAGGTAAACTAATAATATTCATGCAAAGAAGAAAAAAGTGAAGGTAACTTGAGTTACCAAGAAGAAGAAATCATGATTGGGATACCTTTTGGAAAGAACAAACATGCTTCAATTTTCCATGATGATGCAAAGGTGGAAAAAGTGCACAAGAAAGATAAGGTAGAGGCTAAACAAGTGCATGAGGAATAAGTTGCTAATGTATAGCAGAAAGATGTCCCAATTGGATAAGTTGATGATGTTTTTCATGAGCTCATTGATAACACAAAAATTTCCATTTATCATGAAGAATAGGATTTTGAAGGAGAAGAACAAGCTAAAATTGAGAGCATGCTCAGTCATCAGCTTGATATTGAAATGAAGCAGTTCATGTTTTTGGTTAAGAAGCTGATATGCTTGATTCTAAATTTTAGTTTGAAAATGGTCTTATTAAACTAAAACTTCATGAGAATAATTTTTTTGATTTGTTTAATATCTTGATATTAGGTTTTTATTTACTTGAATGGGGTCCATTATAAGATAAGAAGAGTACTATAATAAAGCAAGAGGTAGTTATTCTCTTAAGATATGACATGTTTAAATTTTTAAAACATGGTTATCAACTTTTTTCTCCAACTTTAGACATCTCTCTAATATTAGAAGCTGATAAGGAGCTCAAATGGTCTCAAGAAGTCACAAGATCAGGTCCATCTCCCTTATAGGTCAACCTCATAGATATGTCCAAGGAGACACATCAAGATGGTTGATATGTTCATGATCAATAGTTAAAGAATGAAGAAGAAATAAATTTATTCCTAAAAATTCCACAAATTTAGGAGTATGATTGGGTCTTGGACTCATGTCTACAATTCATGTACCTAAAATTGGTAGTAGAGGAACTAGTTGCTTCCCCAAGAAGACATGAGCATCCGATTTCTCATAGCTACATAAGATATCTATCAAGAAAAATAAGTATGCTTCAAATATCGAAAGTGCACAAAATACTTTCCCATTTGACCTAGGTGGACAATACTTATAGATTGCAACAATGTACATGTTATAATAATTTTCATGCATTCCTCTATGTGTTGTTTGTAGCACATTTGTTTATTGTCCCTATTTAAGGTTAGTTTACTTTTCAATAAGTTCCTTGAACACTTTATTCTATTTTGTTATTTTTTGGTCCTTGTATTTATTTCAAGAGAGGTTAAATCAAAATTAGTAACATGTTATTATGTTGGATCCAATTAGAGACTCCATTCCCAACAGAATAGACTAGGCACATGGTCTGAGCTCTTTTGCATATATAGGCATGAAACCTTGTGAATCACTAAATATGTTGGCTAATTTTGGCCCAAATAAGAATCTCTTGCATGGTTTGATGAATTACTAGATGATATGCTTAGAAAAGGGGTCCAAGATAGTAAATTGGAAGAGACCATGCAGGTTATTATGTTTTTCAACATTTGTAACATGGTCCATAGTTAAAAATCCCCCTATAAGGTGTTGAAAGTTCTTGAAAAAAGTATGGAATTTCATGGATTTCATTTATTCCTTCATTTTATTCATCTTAACATTTTGGGTCCAATGGTAAAAAAGTGCAAATAGGTAATTTACAAGGGGCCATATCTCACACATGTGATAGTTATAACGGAAGGTGACCATATGAGTTTGTTCACCTTATTCCCAAGTTGCTATTCACAAAATTCTAAGGTTCTATATCAAATTTAAAATAAAGTTATCCATGTGAAAATATGGGCTTCTAGGCATTTTTCCTAAGTTCCCCATACTTAGTCGTTTAAGTTTGGTCATCACTAGGACATCACATAGAAGCAGTTATAGACCAACCATCTTTAACATTGAATATATTTGCTTTGGAAGATATTATGACTATCATATTAAATTGGTTTATCCATTTTGACCTTAAGAAAATATTATAAAATTTTAATGCCTCCATGATTCTTTCACTTTAAGATACACACTTTCAATGTTGGTTAAAAAAGATTAAGACATTCACACGGATGTCAAAATAAGGCTCAAACAAAAATCTACCTATGATTAAATTTCATGTTATGCAAGATGTCAATCATGTTTTAAAAAATTATGAATGAGGGTTGTGTTAATTTCAAATTTAAAGATAGATCAAGATAATCCTTTTGAGCTTAACTTTGATAGTCACATGAACATCAATGATAGTCACGTTAACATCAAATGATGTGAGTGAGGACATCAATTTTAAGACTATGGAGTAGTTATTGGATTTGAAACAATGGTTCCCATCAAGATAAATGGATCACACTAAGTCATACATTAGAGATCCAATGGAGCATGATGAAATCAAATTGTGAAAATGAGCTCTAAGTTAATGTATAAGTGACAAGTGTCACATTCATGAAACTTGTCAGATAAAAACCTAATGATTATAAGTTTGTCAAAGTTATGTATTGAGCTTTTAAGAAGATCTAATGACATGTAGGAGATAAGTTATATAAATCCAATAGTGTGATATGATTTATGTAGTCAGAGAGATTAAGGGGTCAACACATGGCACAAGTGTGTGAAGCTAAAAACTAACAACAATATCCCATAGATTAACCCACATTTGCAAAGTGACACCAGTAGGGACAAGGTTGAAAATTCAAAGGTAGATTAGAGCGCTCATGTTTTTTCATATTTAGAATATTTAATGGAGCAAATGAGATTCAATGTGTTAAATAGTGAAGTCAAATTTTGATAGCCAATTAAAGTGAAGGTGAGCCCAAGGTTTTCGATGGGGGTTAAGAATACATTTTTGACCATGGAAAATAGGGTATTTTAGGGTTTTATTGATGCCATTAAAGCTCATTAAAATGACATGGAGAAGTCTATAGGATAAAAATAAGCATAGGGAACATAAGGGAGTGCCATTAGAGCTTATATTGATCTCTAGTTTGATAAGTTATAGCTTATAGGGTTTATTATTGTGACTGGTTCTCCAATTTAAAGAAGGATTTATGTATAATGAATTATCAATCCTCACAAATATATAATAGGTATATTTAAACCTATTATAATAAATAAGGTGCTAAATGATCCATGGGTATATTTTACTATAAATACTATAAGAAAACCAATGTCCTTATATTGGTTTTCTAACTATATGTGGGACTTATGATCCAAATATAGAAAGGGAATGAATATGAAATAAATATAATGGTGACCATCATCAACAAATAAGGTACTTTACCACCCAATGAATGGCATGATTATTAGTATAAGGACTCAAGGATTTTATCCTCATAAGTATGACAAGTGGACTTAGAGTCTTAATATGGTGATCTGGTACTTAGAGATGTAGTTTTTTGAGCTACCAAAAGGAATTTCATGTCACATTTCAAGATTTTCATGACTTGGGGTGACACTTGTGCTTCTTTAATTTGGATGGATAGTTTCACATCTTCTTCTCATGCACATGTAACCCATTTTCTTATCTTGACAATTGTCCTTGTGAAATTTGGACTTCTTTTTTCTCCTCTCTCTCTCTATAGTTCTATCATAACTAGCCATTTTGGCCTTTGTAAACTATGCTCCACCTTGAGTATGGTGAAGCCCTACTCATTTTCATACCATGGATCAATAAAGACTACTAATGTTTACCTCTTTCATGATTGTTCATAGTGTGTTTACTTGAATGATTGATCTTGCTTAGTATTGACTATAGCTTCTTTAGCATTGTTGTATCATTCTTACACCTATTTTTATCTTTAAATATTCTTCTTATAGGTCATGTTAAGTGATCTATGAAGTATCAAGTTTGAGTGATTTAGTCTATTCAATGGTGCCATTATAGGTCTCTTATCTATTATTCATATCCTAAACATTCATCACAACCTCATAATGAAATATTAATGTGAGAAGATTCAAATTGGAGAAGTTTATGTTTGGTTAGTATCTTTTTATCATGTGTAACATGTAGTTGGTTGGTATTCATCAAGAAATTTTGTGTATCACCTCATTTAGGATAGTTTACTTATAGTTTTCTCTCCCTTTTCCCTCACAATAATAGGTGTACTAGTGATAAAAATGTGGTATATAAACGGAGATATCCCTCTCTAGAGATCCATCTAATTTAGGCTCACTCACAACCTAGAGGTGTTTCATTTATGCTACTTGTATGAAGAGAGCTAAGACATCTCCTTTAGGGGTACAAATCCAAGTGATAATAAGTTACATTGAATATTGGAAGGAATTACCTCGGGTTACTTTCCTCAAACAAATTTTTGGAAGCAATAATTTATGTCTTCATGATGGCACATTCCTGAATTTATATACCCCATTAGATAAGATGGGTTTGATACAATGTTAGGATGTCACATCCTAGGTAAACTCACCCCTAAACAATTATAGAAAACTGATGAAATCAACTCCACTAAGTCAAATGAAAAATAGAATAAAGGTAAATATAAAATTTTATGTTTTTTATTCACCTAAAAGGGGAGAGAATATGGGAGAAAATAACTCTACAAGACAATCAATAAGAAAAGTAAACTTGCAAGAAATTAAAGAAATTTGAAATTGAACAAGTTTTGTTAAACATAAATTGAAGTGTGAATTAATTTTAGATTCCCAAGTTTAAATGTGTTTAGTATTTATTTTTTTGACTCAAAACACCACTTATTTATCTAATTTCCTATGTCACAAATAGTTAAAAGTTTGAAAATGTGGTCTTTGATAAGAAAACCTTGTAACAAACAAGTTAGAATGCTAACTTTTAATAAAATACATTAATAACTTAATTTTATCTATTTTATGAAAAATATATGTAATATGAAGATAAAATAATGAAATATTCCAAAATTTCAGGAGAAAACATATGGTTTTAAAAAATCATAAAAAGTAGAGTTCGGATGACCCCAAATGAACCTCTAGAAGTTGGGTAGTTTTATGTAAAATGAATTCACAATTACATTGGATTATTTCATAATTCCATTAGATGTTTTCATGATTTGCCAAAATGATTTCATTGATAAGAATGTCAATTTATCTATTCAACCCTACATAAAAAATCATATAAAAGGCATAAATTATTTTGAAATTATGGTTAGTGATTTATCTATTAAATGCTTCAATTTTTTGATTACATTGAAAAAATGAATAAAAAGTAGTGAAGAAAAACATTTTGTTGTTTGAGATTACAATTTCACAATTTGCCTATATGATTTCACTATAGTTGTCTCCAATTTCATTATTATACAAAAACAACATTAGAATAGGAAAATTTATAAGATTTATTTCATAACTTTGAGTTAGGATTCCATTAATAGAGGCACCAATTTCATAGTTTGCTCCTATGTAGAATAAGGTAAAGGCATAAAGGATGATTTTGTTGTTGACAAAAATGATTTTAATGAATATCCTACTGAACTTACAATTATGTATTCATAAATTTTTTGTTTTCTCTTGAATGGGTTTTGATGTATTTTTATAAGAAAAGAGAGAAAATTAGCTTGATATAAGGGGGATGCATCCAATCCTTCAATAGGTTCCATTATGCATGCCATTATATATATAAAGTATCTAAGAGTGGCTAGTCAATTTTTAGTGAATAATTATAAAACAACTTGAATACATAACTACTCAATCCCAATCCTTATGCCAAGTTATGATAATAAAAAAATGAAATGTAAATTACAAGGATAAAAAAACATTTTTACCTACCGCTTAAAAATTGGTCTAAAATAGTTAGAGCTTAGCTTACATATGTAAGATTAATTTTTTAATTCTTGAATCCTTATGTGGGTTTCACCTCTCCTTATCTACACTTGATCTTAACTTTTGGCTTGGAATGAGAGAGAGCTTCTTCAAATAATGTAGGAGAGTAAGTTTACATTCAAAAGCTTAATGGAATGAGAGGTGAGAGGGTTATATTTATAGATTGTTGAAATGATATGGACCATTCATCTCATATTAATATTGAGGGTTGGGTATCAATCCTCAAATCCATGATTACACCTTAGGAGTGTGTTAATATATGCCATTTAAGGTATTTTAGAGTATGGAAGGAAAATTAGAAGAAAGTGTAGTAATATGTCATATTATGTGTAAGAGGGGTGTAAGAGGTGTAAGAGTGTGTGCAAGTGGCTATGTCATAATCCACCTTTTCCACACTCCCATTTATTCCATTGTCTTACCCCTATGACATCACCTATGTGAGGTCATAATTACATTTTTTATTTTAGGAAAATAAATTATTACAAATCCATGGAATTTACTATTAGAAGAAAGATTAGGATAATTAATCAAAGTAATTAATCGGTAATTTTAAGAAGGGTAAAGTTTGCAATGTTTCTATATCAATTAATTATTCACTTAATTATCTTGTGAAGACACTTGTAAAGGTTTGATTAGAATAAGGATGAATCAGATAAGATAAATTAATTAAGATTATTCATTACCGATATTATATATTTATCATTGAGATTTAGGTTTCAAAAAATTAGCTATGTAGGTGAATTAGTTTCCAATTGAATATTATTAGTTAAACCTACATGCAATTGCAAAAATTTGTACTAAATGCAGTTTAGACATGGAAGTGGTTGAAATTAAGGGTCTACACAAAGAGCTACAAGCATTTGGGGATTATGAATTAGTATTCAATCACATAATTATTAATTTTTAGTGTAATATATCTTACTTTAGTAAATATAAACATAGAGTGTTGGACTTGATAGAAACATTCAATGTATTCAACTTCATCCATATTCCTAGAGAAGAGAACTAGGTTATGCAATCCCTATAATATTTGGCTATTAATATATATTGTTTAAATGTCTCAGGGATATATAAATTTTACATAGAGATTCTACCTTTCCCTTCAATCTTAGAGAACATTAACAAGTTTTAGTTTTCTGATGATGATCATCACATATTAGTATTTTTAAATAGCTTTGGGGTCCTTAGTGATCATATCATAGATGAATAAGGATAGAGAACAAACCCTTTAGGGAGTATTGATATGAATATGATATTATGAATTTGATGTAAAAATTTCATCTTGAAGGGTATGATGTCATTAGAGAGTGTTTAATCTAGATAAATAAAGACATAAGCTAGAAATACTAACTTGTGATGACCATCAATCACTCACTATCAACCTAGGATCAGTTGATCAACCCAAAAAATGTCTACATTGGTCCCAATTATACCATTATTAAGATAAAATAACTTAGGATATTTCTCATGTGATATAGAGAAATTGTCACTTAGACATACAAAGAACTCAAGGTTTTTTATCTGTGTGTGATAATTTTTATCATCCTACTTAAGAAAGGATAACATATATTTAGGTAGAGATAATGACCTATGAACCACATCTTATATCCCCCCATTCATATAGAGGTTCACAATTTGATCTCAGCTGGGATTATTTTCTTACTTTTTAATTCTACATGGGTGTCCAACTTAGTGTCCATTCATAAGAGGAGTCCAAATATTAGACTATGTCAATTTTAGGAACATGAATTAGGGCTTAGATAAAGATAAATATCCTTCTACCTAGTTATATGAATTCATATATATGGTGAGTGGGTCTTAGATGATGCCCTTCTTATACAAATTCTCAGGGTATAACTATGTCTTAGATAAACCTAAATGACACAGTCAATACTACTTTCACTACAAAATGGGATACCCTTCACATCTAAGAGGATTCCATTCAGCCTCATCAATGTTGAAGACAAAATTTATTAGATACATGGACTTTGAATTTTATGGAGTTATTAGTAAGTGAATAATAACATATATGGATGATCTAAATATATTCTCAAAATGTAGGTCTGATCATGTTAACCACTTGTAAAGGATATTTGAAAGGTGTAAAAGGTATGATATCTTCCTTAATCCAAAGGAAAGCATATTTGGCATCATGGAAGGTAGGATCCTTGATCATATGTCATAAAAAAGGTATCTCTATTGATCCCAAATATAATAATGTAATTTATAAAATACCTCTTCATTAAAAATAAGAAATAATTGAAGTCATTCTTTAGAAATTTAGACTTTGTACATAAATATATGTTTGGTTTTATTAAGATTGTTATGTCTTTGAATGAAATCTTGAAATAAGAAGATAATGTGGATTGGAATCCTATAGATATACATGCCTTCCATGAAATTAAAAAATCTACATTGTAGGAAAAAGTCCTAACCACCTAGACTATATGAATTATTTCCACTTTTATTTCTTCACCTATGAACTTACCATAGTTTTTGTACTCACTCAGATAATTGATAGAGAAGAGAATGCATAAATTTCATGAGCACAAAATTGAAAGATGTATAATTTAAGTAATCCAGCTTTTAAAATCATTTTTATTATTTATTCAAATATTTCAAGAAGTTTTGACACTATATTCTCTAGAATAAGTTGCATGCAATTATCTTAGACCCAACTATAAAGCTCATGTTGGGAAAGGATGAATCAAGAGAACACAAAGGTCAATGGATGGATAAGTTGAGAAAATATGATATAGAGATTAAAAAAATTAATTATGATGAGATATCAAGGTCTCATTTATTTTATCATTAAAATTGACCCAAGAATTACTATGGTGTAATTGGATCAATCAAAAATGGCCAGCCAGTACTGGCATGACCCAATTATCAACTATAGGAGACTTCTTCTGGGATTGAACAAATCACATAAAATAGATATGAAACTAAAATAATATCATTATATGTTTCATATATGATTAATCTACTAAAATAACTATGAGGTCATATATCTCAAGTTCCTATCAAAAGAGGAGGCAAAAGAGGTCATGACCAACTTTCAAGAAAATTTGAGAAGTGACAACCCCTCAGGAATAAGAAAAACCCATAAAAATTTATGATCCAGGTATTATTGGACAACCATATATAAATATGAACACACATATATTTACACATTCCATTAGTTATAGACCTTTTCCATTAATTAATTCCATGTGTTGATTCCCCTCCAACTTATAATATAAAAATATTTGTTTACTCAATGGGGATTTGAATTCATATGGGTCATCAACCCAAACTCAACAACTGGTGATAATTTTATAATCATGGAAAATTATTATTACAAAAAATATATGGAATACATATCAACTAAGAATATCATATCCAAATAAGTGATCATGTTCCTTTAATATAACATAACTACATAATTTGGCACACCAATATCTCTTGTTTATGATAATGGTCTTGAATTCCAATCAACTAAACTCATTAAATAGGCATATTAGAATGGTTTCACCCTAAATTTCCCATATATATACTATCAATAAATAAATGGTTGGCTAAGTTTATTGATAAAAATTTAATGCATGCAATTAATAATTATATTGAGAAGTGAACTATAGATTAACACTCACTACTTAAGTGTACACTATGGGCTAATCTTACTAGATACAAGTGGGCCCTCAAAATTTCACCTCTCCTACTAGTATATGACCTAGATATAGTATTATAATTAATTATTATATTTCACATGTACAAATTTAGGTATAAATACAATTAGAATCATAGGAATGTGAATTAAAGACTACTGGATATTATTCAAATTGAAGATGCATGAGAAGAATCCCTAAAAATTTTGAGTAGACATTAGGACACTATAAAGATGTGGTTTGATAAGAATTAAAAATTAAAATCCTTAATAATATTTTAGTTTATCTTATTATAGGAAATATCTCATGAAAATAAGGGTCAACACTCTAAGGTATATCTACTATAGATTGGCCCATAACAAATTACTGAGTTACAAAAGTATAACACTTTTAGGTTGAATGACCTCCAATGGAAGGATATATTTTTTTACTTGAATGGATAGTAACTAATTATTATCTAAACCATCCATATTTTACTCTAAGTATTCTTATTATATAAATGAACCCACATTGTAGATATTGTTTAGAAGTAGAGTAGTTTAAGATTTGATTTATTTTGTTGCATGTTTACTTTATACTTGTCCTTTATATGTTGTTTTATTTTTTTTAACTGGTACTTATTATGATTTAATTTATATTTCATCTCCATATCATTTTTTCCACATACCCCAAAAAGTGTGACCCAAGTTTGAGAAGATGAAAAGAGGAAATTGGTGCTAATCTTTTGTCCTATATTCATAGTTTAGTCACCTCAAAGGTTGACAAAGCATTGAAAACAGAGTCCATGAAATAATATATAGAAAGTGGGATACCATTATTTAAAAATATGATATAAATGGAAACTCCTTTTTTAGTTTCTAGTAATAAATAATCCATTTATTAAAAAATGATTAGGAGAATTAAGAAAAATAATTCGACCAAGAGGTCATCACCACACTTAAAGAACATCAAAAGGTCACCATAAATTCATTAAATGGGAAAAGTATACCATTGATGTGATTAAATAAATAAATTAATCATTCACCTTGGTTTCATTGATTCCAAATCCTCATGGATTATAAACAAATAAGGACATCAAAGCAAAACAAAGTCTAAAATCTCAAAGTTTATTATTAAGAAAGGGTGATTTGAGCAACCTCCATTACAAAAATTTTATACTAGGTGGAAATGGATTAAGGCCTAAAGTTAAATATACATACATACATACATACATACATACATATATATATATATATATATATATATATATATATATATATACATATACATATACACCAAGGATATAGCCACTTGAATTATATTATATTAATTCCTAAGTCTTCCCTTCATTAGAAAAGTTGCACAAAACAAGTACCTTTCAGGAGTTGTAACACCTAAGTCACACCTGAGCTTGATCAAGGAGTTTGAAAGGAATTATAAATCAATGAATCACTCTTCACACAAGATGACATATTAACGGAATTAGATCTTAGTATGTTATGTGTTGAATCATAATTAATTTATCCTTTCTCCTCTTATTCTATTAAAATAAGTTTTTGACATCTTATCCACTTGTTCAATAATGGAGGTTTACAATATGGCATATAAATGTTGGATAGTGTTTTCCTTGCATAGTTAATTTTTTTTGTAACTAACATGTCCCTTTTTATAGAATAAAATGGGACATATAAAATATGTAATTTTTGAAAACTATCAGATCTCTATTGAAATCAATATGGTCTTTATCCATTTCTAAATCTCATACACATGTTTGATTCCCAATCTTTAAAAGGATTCCTTACAACTAATGATAGCATGTTCATTCATTTTTGAAAACATTTCATAGTTTTTTCATATAAAAGTATTATTTACATTATGATTTTGAAGTATTTTTCATACTTAATTTTTTTGGGGTACTAACTATTTGTTGTAGAAAGTCCTTATGCATGCAATTCTCAGATTCTTTGTCCTGGAATCCTAGCTAAAACTCCTCCAAAAGTATTTTTTTACTAGATAATTATAATTTTATGATGAATCACTTTAAATTTTACTTATACTTTTTATTCATCTACATGATCTAGAGATTTTAGATTTATCATAGCCTCATGAGGCCCAATCTAATGGGAGAGTACCATGTGTAAGAAGTAAATTAATATGTGTCAAAGGTATTAAAGCCATGATAGGATTGATGCAATGGGATAATGATAGATATAAAAATTACACTGAAATGATTTAGAGGTGTTAGATCGTTGAGAGGCCCAACAAAATGGGAGTGCACCTCATGTATCAATTACACTTGGAGTTGTTAGAAATGTCAAATCCCTAGGAGGTCCAATCTAATGGGAGAGAACCACATGTACCAAGTACACCCAAAGGTATCAAATCTATTACAAACCTAAGAGGTCTAAACCTATTAGAGAGTGACATGTGTAACAATAATACTAGGAGGCATTTTAGCTATTAGATCCCTAGGAGGCCCAAAATAAAAATAAAATACCATGTGTACTTCTAAACACCTAATTTCCAATAGGTCTTGAAACACTACCAGATGAATCATATAATAGTATGGATCAAGATCACCCAATCCAATGATAAAACACTACATGTAATCATTATACTCAAGTGGAAAACTCACATAATTAAAGCCATCAATATGGAAGTCCTAACTATACCCAATCATCATAGTACATATTTATCCTAACATGGTTTGAATAACATGTGGCCAATCTCACAGACATCCATATCATCATGAGGGATAAAAATAGGCATGAGCCTACCATAATCCTAGTAGCTATAAGCTTATATGGGACTAAATTTTGATTTGACACCTAAAATAGTCCCATCTCCATTATCCAAGCTAAAATTAGGATCTTTTTCAAAAATCAAATTGGACCCAATTATATAAATGGCTAATTATAAATTAGGCCATCAACTAAGAGTTTAATTTTTATGGCACAAGCCTCTAATTTCATTAATAAAGGATATACCCATAAATTCACATAATGTTCCATTAAATTTGAGTTCACCATTATCTATCCTTGTGTAGTTTGAATTATTCAAATCCCTCTACCTTGATTTCCTCTAGACCCCATAGTACACCTCTAATAATTATTACACATAGAAGAGATAAAAATTGAGAAATGACCACATCAACCTCAAATCCTAACCCTAAATAGGGATTCATGGATACCATATTCCTACATGGGATCACACACTTTAACCATTATAATGATATCTTCAAAACCATTTAATATATTTAGAGACTAGGAGTGATGATGAGCATGAAGAATATGGCATTGATTTTGTAGATGACTTGATATCCCTTAAATCCTAAAGAATGCCTAAGGTGTAAAAAAATATATAAATCTTCACATGTATTAAAATTTTTGGTAACTTCATATAAACCTTCAATTGCAGTAAAGACATTGTGCACTCTCCAACCAAGGGATTCAATATTGTCTAAATCTGTGTGGCTAACTTCAAATAGTATTTACTTCTCCTAAAGTTGTATATCCTTTGCGATAAATATGTCACCACTAATTTAATGAGAACCCATGGTATATATGAGGTCATTAGGTTTTAGGATGAAGACTCTAACTATTGGGTAAACAAAGATGACCCTAATTCCTACATGATAAAAGCATTTTTAAGGAGTGTAGACTAACATGTTTCTACTCAACCATTTATATGGGGTGAGAGATGTTGTGCATGTAAAAAATATTTGGGTCTATTTTATTATCATCATCCTCAAAATGGAATAGGTCCCCATGCTTAGTTACATCATCACCTTAAACATCTCGTACCAGTTCAATAGAGTGGAGTATGGGAAGAAATTCTACATGATATCATACACGGTCAATGCCACATATGCCAACCTATATTTATTAGGCACAATATTCACTCCATAGGTCCTAATAGGGTTTTTGGTGCATTTATTATTTTTTAAGATATACATTCAACACTACACATAACATATTTGGGACGTCTATAACCATGTATAACCCTAATGTACTTTAGCATCATGAAGTTGATGCCTATGTTTTTTGAGGAGATGTGAGACTCAATTATTCCCATTAGCGCTTATTGGTACTATTGACACCATACTCTGCTCTAGGTGGAAATAATTCATGGACATCCTCCTAAACTATCCTAAATTATCCCAAATGTTCGGTATGGATCAAGGTCATCAAAATTGTGAAGTCTAATTGGCTAGACACATGTACAAAGTATATGAGTTTATCTTTTATATAGTCTTTCAAATGTATTTAACCTTGTAATATTAAGTAATAGTAGAATAATGTGAATATTATTTCCCGTTTGAGTATATAAAATGGAAAAATGTGAAGATATAATTCTTTGAAAGATTATATATAACACTTAGATGTAATGAAATTTGGTTCTAATGTGTAATAGAGATTGATAGAATAGTCTTGATATCATTAATGTAATTATATTGTATCATTATACTATGTGTAGTGATTAGTCTATTTTAATTTAACATATATTATTCATTTTGTATATGTTATATTGCTCTATATTTATTGTTTCTATTATTATTCCTTTCATAAGTACATCTATGTTTTCACGTAACAATATAGAATTGTTGACCAATTTTGCTCACAGGAAAAATTTTGGTCACCTTCTTCCCCTGCTATTTAAATGCCAGTCATCTTCAGATTGCACAAGTTCAATGAGTTTGATTCATGGCCTGGTTCAAGTGGTTCAACAGCCTTTGGTTCAAAGGGTCCATCTTCAAGTTCAACATTACCAAGCATTGAATCGTTGAACCAATTTTGGCTCAACAGCTTTGGTTCAATGAGCTTGGTTCAAAGCAACTGGTTCAAGCACCCAGTTCAACACTAAGTTCATCAGATTTATTGTATTTGGAATCAGTATGCATGGTTGAACCTTTGAACCATTGAACCATTTTTGGTTCAACAGATTGGTTCAAGGGTATGTCCTTGGCCGAAGGGGAGTCTTCAAGTTCAAAATGCCCTAGCGGAGGGCAGGCGCTTCAAAAGAAAAGGACCCAGGTATGTTTAGTTCAAAGTTCAATTTTGTTCAAAGTTTAATTTTGTTCAAATTTGACTAAGTCTCAAATTCCTTCAAACTTTTTGTCTAAAGGAATTCCTTCAGACAAAAAGTCTGAAGGAATTCGGGCCGCATATAAAAGCAAAGACAGACCCAGGGAGAATTTCTAAAGACTTTTTGTCCATAGGAAAATGTCTGTGGACAAAAGTCCACAAAAAATACATGGAGGCAAAAGTGACCTGGGAAAATATCGCATGGGAGCCTGGGAGACCGTCTGAATCATCAAAGGACCCACCAAAGGACTCGAAGGGCAGATGCCCTCACGGGGAACTTCTAGCCCAGATACAAAGGGGCGTAGTGTTAAGCAAAGCCAGGAAGGTGTTAAGAGGAAGCTAGGCTAGAAGCAAGGCCATGAAGACCTAATGACATTGTGATAGGGACAAATATGTTCTAAAGGCTGTCAAGTTTAACAAAGCAGTTAGTCATTGGTTTTCAACTAATGACATCCGCATGAACGTCAACTTTCATGAAATGAAATGGCCATTTGGTTTGAACTAGAGAGAGCTAACCAAGGGGCCAGAATGCAATGACCCACTAAGAAGTTTTCCCCTAAGGGTTGAAGGAGCTAGAAGAGACAAGATAGGAAAAGGACAAAATCCTAGGTGACAAAGCAGGAGAATGACAAGGTGCAAAAATGAAGCTGTCCAAGTGGCAAGGGGAAGGTGATTTATTACCTGATAATCCCCAAATGGTGAAAATATCAAATGGCATGGTCTATGAATTTAAAAGGGGACAAATCTCAATTTATTGGTAGAGGAGAGGTGTAGCCTATGTTTCACATTAATTCTTGAATGCCAAAGTCAAATTTGGCAAGTATACAACATGGTTCTATTAGGCCTCTTCTAGAAAGATGACATTGGCAATAGTGTTTTCCTCTTCCCAATGAAGGGATGCATGGGCCACTTGTAAAAATGTAGCACCAAATAGGCATCCTTGCTTCTCCTATATATGAAAGACTTATCATTTGTAAAAGAGATCTTCCACATTTGTAAGGCGTAGCCCTGGCAAAATTTCCACCTGAATCAATAAATGCAATTTTTACCTCTATCTTGGATAGATATATCCAAGTATGTCTTGAGTGTTTATTTTGTGTTCAGTCATTGTTTCTTGATGCTTTCATAGGTTCAACATTAGCATACCTATTATCTACAAGGTGCCATCTCTGCAGCTAACAGGAAAAGAGAAGTATTTGGAAGTGCAAAATGAAGGAAATTACTACACAAGTGTGTGTCTCATAGTACCATTGGTGATCTCTATTTTCTGTATTTTCCATTAAGGCCTCCCTATCAGTTTCTAGTAGCTTGGTCCTTTTGCCAAGTGTGAAGAGTACATATGCATTTTTTTGATTTCAAGAGTGGATGTGAGAAGCTCAACTTTTTTTTGGTGCATCACCTCTTTAGAGTAGTTTATTTTCCTGTATCTCTCTCCCTTTTCATCCCCCCCATTATATCTATATATATGTATGTATTTTCACTTGTTGGAGCAAACACAATGCATCAAAGGGAGCTAGCCCTTATCTAGAGACTCTCCCTTCCAGCTTTGCTGGTCCCACAGGTGAGAGGGGGGTTTCCATAGTTGCGAGGAGAAGGCAGGAGCTCAGTCTCCTACCAAAGGGTGCAATTTCCTGCATCAACAATTTTGGCATGCTTGATGGGACCAATTGGGACAAGTTTTGTCCAAAGAGTTAAAGAATTTTTTGGTGTGTTCTTCAACCAACCAACCTTTAGAGGCTTTGCATCAAACACCAATGGTGACTCCGAGTTGAATCTACTAGTTAAGCAGCTTGGTGCCATTTAAAAATCATTTTTTGTATGTATAATTCCTTTGCACAGAATCATGGGTCTTGTGTTCCTTCATATGACTTTGATCAAACCCAAAATTTTTAGAGAATCACCTTAAGTAGCTCTCCTAGTTGCCCTATAATGTTAAGAGAGGTGGCGCTAAAGTTTGAGAAGCAAACAATGGAGATTGACAGATTAGAAGAGCAGTACGGGTATTAGTAAGAGTGATGTATAAAGAGAAGTGTTTGTTTAGGCAAGCATAGGCCTTGCAATCCATGAAAGAGGAGCTAGAAAAATGGAAAAATCCATTTTTTCAAGGTAGTTAGCCTTGTGCACCCCTTCTTATTCTAAAAAAGCCCCCTCTTTTGCACCAAATCCTTTCTATTAGATAACACTTACTCACTCCAGCTCATCAAATGCATCTGCTCTCAATCCCGTGTACCTGGCTTTCCAACACTAGAGGGCATCAAAATAACCTCCCATGGAGATGAACCTTCTAATCTCCTTAGATCATGAATCTTCCATTGGGGGAAATTCCATCGGCCAGCACGTCCCTCTTCTAGAGACTCTTCCAGTGCATCAACAGTCTCTTCCTTGCATTTTTCAGCCTCCCCAAGTCTTTCAACATGATGTGTAGATTCCAAGTTGGAGGAAGGAATGCCAAGGACCAACTCAGAGCTTTGAAGAGGATCATGCTGGTGATCTCTAAGAAAGGCTCCTTTAAGAAAATATAGCCAAGAGAATTATAGAGTTGGAGTCCCAAATGAGATTCCTCAGCCAATGTGTGGTGGACCTATCTAAACCTAGCCCATCCACACACCTCCAAGAGAGCTATCAAGCCACACCTAATATTGATGAAGTGATGACGAAGTGGAAGGAGGAGAATCATTCGATTCTAGCTCAAGGACTACCTCCTCTTCCACATGTTTTTCCCACTTCACCTCTTCTTAATGAGGAACCTATTTTGCAAGAGGTAAGTGAGGAGTAGATCTAATCTATAATTCCCCAAGAGGCTATCATGAGTGACAATGAAGAAGAAATCATCATTGATGCTTCTTATGAAGATCTTATCAATAGTGGAAAAGATACAGGTCTTGCATATAGGTAGATGTTATAGCAATATGAGGAGGAACAAATGCACGGTGAGTTCTCTTCCCCTCTATTTGATGAACTTCCTTGATATTTCGATGATGAGGATGACTACTCTGAGGAGCTTGAGTTGGAGGAAAGAAAGGAGAGGTCTGTCTTCTTGGAGGAGCGCCTTGAAGAAGAGAGTTTTAAAGACAGAGATGATGTTCTATGGGATGACCAATCTTTTTGTGAGTCCATTTCAGACATCACCATAGTCACCCTTCTTCAAGAAGGCCAAGAGGAAGCAGAGGATGAGTTTGATAGGATTTTCAATGAAGTAGAAGGAAACAAGTCAAACCATGATACATTGCAGAAGAAATGTGCAGATCAAAGGGCTTATGATGATGAGCCACTAGCCATTGATTTCTTGGTGAAGAGCACCAATATGAAGGACCAGCATTCAACATGCCTCCAAGGACAAGAAGAATACATGTATGTTGGAGACATGTTTGAATCTGATCCACTTAGATTTTAGCCAATGCAAGTGACAAGAAAGAAGATCAAGTCACAATTCTCTTTTTCATTCAGCTACTTGCCTGGCACCATAAGTCTTCTTGCTAAGAAGGGGACTTAAAAAATTTTCCCTTTGATCTAAGAGGGAGGCAAGCATTCCTAGTTAGCTATATATAGTAGTTTGCTTTTAGTTTTCTTTCCCTATTTTCCCTAAGTGCAGTTACATAGGTAGTGTTTTTAGCCTTGTGTGTTTCCCTTTACATGTGGGGTAAAAGCTTCGTGTTTGATTCTCAAATTTTTTGGGCTGTTGCTAACTCTTTCATATCTACAATCTGACTCTATGCCTAATGGACTACAAGGCAACTTGCTTCTAAGCATAGCAGGCATGCTTCCCCTATGAGTTGCCAATTTGTTGATCAATTTTGCCCACAGGCAAAATTTCTATCACCTTCTTCCCCTACTATTTATATGCCAGTCATCTTCAGGTTGCACAAGTTCAATGAGTTTGATTCATGGCCTAGATCAAGTGGTTCAATAGCCTTCGGTTTAAAGGGTCCATCTTTAAGTTCAACATTACCAAGCATTGAACTGTTGAACCGTTGAACCAATTTTGGTTCAACGGCTTTGGTTCAATGAGCTTGGTTCAAAGCGGCTGGTTCAATCTTTGATTCAAGCACCCGATTCAACACTAAGTTCATCATCTTTATTGCATTTGGCATTGGTGCACATGGTTGAACCTTTGAATTGTTGAACCATTTTTGGTTCGATGGATTGGTTCAAGGGTATGTCCTTCGCTGAAGGGGAGTCTTTAAGTTCAAAATGCCCTAGCAGAGGGCAGGTGCTTCAAAAGAGAAGGACCCAGGTAAGTTCAGTTCAAAGTCTAATTTTGTTCAAAGTTTAATTTTGTTCAAATTTGACTAAGTCCCAAATTCCTTCAGATAAAAAGTCTAAAGGAATTCGGGCCACATATAAAAGCAAAGATAGACCCAGGGAGAATTTTTGTGGACTTTTTATCCACAAGAAAATGTCTGCAAACAAAATTCCATGAAAAATACACGGAGGCAAAAGCAACCTGAGAAAATAGCCTATGAGAGCCCAAGAGACCATCTGAAGCATCGAAGGACCCACCGAAGGACTTGAAGGACAGATGCCCTTGCGAGGAACTTTTGACTTAGATACAAAGGCGCTTAGTGTTATGCAAAGCCGAGAAGGTGTTAAGAGGAAGCCAGGCCAGAAGCAAGGCCATGCAGACCTAATGACATTGTGATAGGGACAAAGATGTTTTGAAGGCCATCAAGTTTAATAGAGCAAATTAGCTATTGGTTTTCAACCAATGACGGCCGTGTGAACCTCAACTTTCATGAAATGAAATGGCCATTTGTTTTCAACTAGAGAGAGCTAACCAAGGGGCCAAAATGTAGTGACCTACTAAGAAGTTCACCCCCAAGGGCCAAATGAGCCAGAAGAGACAAGATAGGAAAAAGACAAAATCCTAGGTGACAAAGTGGGAGAATGATAAGGTATAGAAATGAAGCAGTCCAAATGGCAAGGGGAAGGTGATTTATTGCCTGATAATCCCCAAATGGTGCAAACAACAAATGGCATGGTCTATGCATTTAAAAGGGGACAAATCTCAATCTGTTGGTAGAGGAGAGGTGCAACCTATGTTTCACATTAATTCTTAAATACCAAAGTCAAATTCGGTGATTATACAACATGGTTCTAGTAGGCCTCTTCTAAAAAGATGACATTGGCAACAGTTTTTTCCTCTTCCCAATGAAGGGACGCATGGGCCACTTATAAAAAAGGAGCACCAAATAGGCCTCCTTGCTTCTCCTATATATGAAAGACTTGTCATTTTTAAAAGATATCTTCCACATTTGTAAGGTGTAGCCTTGGTAAAATTTCCACCTGAATCAATAAACACATTTTTTTACCTCTATCTTGGATAGATATATCTGAGTATGTCTTGAGTGTTTGTTTTGTGGTTAGTCATTATTTCTTGATGCTTTCATAGGTTCAACACTAGCTTACCTGTTATCTACAAGGTGCCATCTCTACAACTAATAGGAGAAGAGCAGTATTTAGAAGTGCAAAATAGAGGAAATTACTACACAAGTGTAAATCTCACATCACTTTTGGTGATCTCTATTTTTTGTATTTTCCATTAAGGCCTCCCTGCTAGTTTTTATCAGCCTAGTCCTTCTACCAAGTGTGAAGTGTACGTATGCATTTGTCTGATTTCAAGAGTGGATGTGAGAAGGTTGAATTTTTTTTTGGTGCATCGCCTCTTTAGAGTAGTTTGTTTTCCTGTATCTCTCTCCCTTTTCATCCCCCCCATTATATCTATATATATGTATGTATGTGCACTTGATGGAACAAACATGATGCATCAAAGGGAACTAGCCCTTATCTAGAGACTCTCCCCTCTAGCTTCGCTGGTCCCACAGGTGAGAGGGGAGTTTCCATAGTTGTGAGGAGAAGGCAGGAGCTTGGCCTCCTACCAAAGGGTGCAATTTCTTGCATCAACAAGAATTATGAAGTATATGTTGTGTTTATATTTATTCATGTATTTTTCAATCTATCCATATAATTAGAATGTTCTAGAGTCTTCCAATAACCTATACTAACAATGGTGTGGTGAGCTTATAACCTCATTTAAATAAACTATTTTGAGATGGTTGTTAGCACAAAGGTATTTATAGAGATGGATGGATGAGAAAATCCATAATTTTTTAAAAGAAGGAAAGTGGGAGGAGCTATGAAGGATATTATCCAATACCATATTTATGGTAAAATTTATGAAATATTTTGGTTTGAGTTTCCTAGATTGTTATCTATATGGCTATCTAGGATGGAATATTATTACTTCTACCCAAGGAGGAGAGAGCTTATAATTTAGATAGAAGAGAAGTAAAATAGACTACACAACTTAGATATAGACTAGACCCAAGTAGTAGGCTATTAAATGAGGATTATGATTGATGGTTATATTACAAAATTTATAATATAAGGATACATATATTTTGAAGATGCACAAGACCAATTTGTCCAAGTAATTAGTTAATTTTTTTTGAGTGACTACTTACATTGATTAAAATATTGGTTATGGAAAAGGCCATGGTACCTACTCTACCCAACATGGATAGTCACTTCAGGCACCATAGGGGAGCATGTAGTATGGATTGAATTATGTGAATTTGAGTAAAATAAACTTGAACCTAATCTCAAAAAATGGAAGATGAGAAGACTCATAGTGAGAATAAAATTATGGGACTAGAAAGGGAACTATGATAATAGAGATGGTGGAACAAAACAAGAAACCCAAAACTAATTATAGATAGGAGTAGAAGTAGGAAAGAAAGTGATAGGCATAGAAAGATAAGGGAAAAAGATGATAGAGATGGAAATATGCTGAGAGATGATGTGGGAATTAGAGACTGTGCATAAGGGCCTAATGTATACATAGAATTAGATAGAAATGATTCAAATATGGAGATAGTACAATATGAAGAAGAAGATAAATTATCAATAAAATAGCTAGATGGTAGAGGTACATTATAGTTAAAGAAAGGTTTTTTTATCTAAACTTGGGAAGGAAAGTTCCTAGGAAGATGTTAGATTTGAATGCAAAGCTATCAAGGTTCAAGTTCAATGTTAGAATAAATTTAAACTGGAAGTCATTAATTTCAAGAGTATGCACCTCCTAGCCTAATTTATTATTAAAAATAAGAAGTACAGGAGAATATAAAAATATATATTGATTTGATTGATTTATGAACAAGTTTGGAAATCTAATTGAAAATATAAAGAAAGCATTATACAGGAGTAAAATAGAAGTATAAAAATTCCTTTTTAAGAAAATAGAGAAGACTAGTGTGTAATCACTAGTGCATAGTCAATAGTTCACAATCATAAATACAAAGTTATCTTTAGTCATAGTTTCTAGTATTTATCAACCTAGGGTACCAATTATAAGTGCACAAACTATGGTCCTTAATGTGGGTATGTTTGTTTTTTTAATGCAATATGATAGGTCTATAGATTTTGAGAAATATTTGGTAACTTAAAATCTGAAATGGAATGTAAAAGAGCTAACCTATGATGATTTTAACATCATAACCACAATTTTTTTCCTTATAATCTAAAAAAACAACTAAAAAACAAAGTTTCAATCGAAGTTTAACATGGAGACATGTAATGAGATCCATAACTGTGTCATAGCAAACACAGGAACTAGACCAAGTACAAAATTCATCAACAACTTCATTAAGAAGCATTTTAAACACTTAGTATTCAAATAGAAGTGAGTCAATGTGGTCTTACACACTCACCCCTATCTATGTAATATATTGTTTCCTTCATAGTAGATCCATCACTAACATAAGCCCTTACTTGAGTACTTATACAAACCATGAAATAACCATTACCTCATGGGATATTTCAACAAAGTTTAAAAAATAGTGTTAAATTGAGAATAGATTTAATATAAGAATCATCATACTAATCTCGATTAATAAAGATCTACTAAATCACAAACAACATATAATATCAAGGGAAAAGGACTATTTTAAAAATTAATATAAGACATTAGAATGCTTTTTTTATTTCACAAGAAAATAAAGGCATGAAGTTTGGCATGAACTACTTTAGGAAGTGTTCAAGCTTCATGGGATGTTTCAAAAACCATGATTATGTTATATTTAATAACATCTTATAATTCTAAAAGTAGTGTTATATGATTTCAATAGAATCGATGCAAATTAGTAGTCTCATTGATTAAGTGTACTGATACGAAGTCTTGTTTTAGATCTTGTTTTAAATATTTAAACCTTATATAGGTTCATGACTTTAGCCTTGGAATATTTTAATTTCTTGACTTAATATTAACACTTATTTCTTCCTATAATTTTAAGTATATTATTAATAACAAATTAATAATACAATTCCATTAACTTCCCTCATGATCTAAAGATATGAATTAAATTGTTAAATGTTCTAATGGCCAATTCCAAGCATGGATCATTTGAGCCTAAAGCAAAATATGCCTTAGTTGGGATTAACCATGCTCTTTCTAAACTTCCATAAAGTATACTATTGAAAAATTAATTACAACATATGTGTAAGAGTTATATAATCATATGTAATTCAATTTCAATGAGTTAAAATGAGCTACCCATAATAGTCCTCTACACTTGATAGTGCTTATTAATTTCAAAGTGAAATTATTTTTTTCTAATAGAATTTAGAATATTTATTCAATTTTACTTAAGTAAATATCTCATTTTAATCCTTAACAAAGATTCTAATAGTAATTACAACTCATTCATAAGTATTATGATGATTATAATCTATGTAATTCACCAAATTATAAATATAAAGATTTCATTTCATTAACCCATATAGTTATTATCTTAATATATTTAATAAAGTCTCGCATAACTCTCATTAATAAATTAATCTCCTAATGAAGTTTGTATAGATTAAGGTGATTTGAAAAGTCATTAAAACATAACTTACAAGCTACATCATAATAATGTATTATAATTCTTAACACAATTGAACTTATTCAATGATTAAAATCACTTAGTTTGTATAAGCCTAATTTTAATTTAATAAGAATCATATAAGTAATTTAACTATTAAGTTTACTCTTGTGAAGAAATCCTAACATTCTAACAATACTTTATAATTCACATTCACTTATTTTCACTATAAGAATCATGTAAAAAACACAAATAGATTTTATAAATAGGTTCAATATAGTTATTTACTACTTCGATTAATCAATTAGTCTAATACTACTAACTTAGTGATGTACAATTAAAAGCCAATCTATGAACACATTTTTAATAATAAGTCAACTAATGATCAAATAAATATAGAAACTAGAATGCCACAACTTTTTAACCATAGTTATAAAATTACTTATTCCAAAATAAGTGATGAATTGCAAGTACATTGTTGGGGATCAACCAACAAACTTGATTACTTTTATGTAAGCAACTAAACATGGAAGTAAACCAGAATAATAAGTAACTAGAATCAGAAACAACAAAGAATAAGAGATACAAGAAACCACCCTAAAAACTTGTATTAAACTCTTCCAGAAGGAAATACAATGAAAAAAATTACACTTTCTTCTCACACCTCTCAGATGTACAAATCTCTTTTCCTCAAGAGTTCTCTCAATCAATTCGAACAACCTAGATTGATACGCATATATAATATGTTTGTTACTATTCTTTCTTACACACAAGCTATGAAGATCTATCCCTATTATATAAGATTAGGGATCATGAGCAATGCATTAACAACCATTAGATACACCTCCTAATCAAAGGCTTAAAATAGTCCTACCAAAAATAAAAATCCAGACTTATGACTAACATCTAAACTTATCATGCAAACAATTCGTTCATCCATGAAAATAGACTTTTTAGATGCACAGGTGACCGACATCAGTCCCTATTTACTTACACATGACTGATGTCAGCTGATACATAATTGATGCCAGTAGCTACTAGTCGACTCCTTGCCATCATCGACAACTGTGTAAATCTAGCAACTTCAGCATCTGCTCATCTAGTGAAGCCTTTAACTCCACACCTCAACAATCTCCCACTTGGAGATAAACAGTTGCACCATTACCTATATAGCAACATCTTCTAGCTTCTCCTCCATCTTCAAGCTCAATCTTGAAGACCAACAAAAGTTGAATGAAGATTCAACTTCTCCTTTGTTACCGGCTTTGTTAACATATCAGCAGAGTTCTTATCTGTATGGATCTTTTCCAGCTTCAACTCACCATC
Organism: Torreya grandis; assembly: GCA_037957365.1. Classification (NCBI taxonomy): domain Eukaryota; kingdom Viridiplantae; phylum Streptophyta; class Pinopsida; order Cupressales; family Taxaceae; genus Torreya; species Torreya grandis. Next base: position 205,484 of record JARHVA010008867.1, on the reverse strand, counting down.
CTCCAATACCTATCTAATGAAGTGGTACCTAAGCTATATATGTTTGGTTCTTGAATGAAAGGCTGAATTCTTAGCCGAATGAATTGCACTTTGACTATCACTATATAATCTACAACTCTCTTACTTCTTTCCTAGCTCTTCCATGAACCGTGTCATCCATATCATCTCTTTACTAGCCTCTGTGACTATAATGTATTTTGCCTTTGTAGTAGACAAGGAAACAACCTTTTACAACTTTGAAATCTAGCTAACTACCATTCCACCAACAGTGAAAACATATCATGTGGTGCTTCTCCTACCATCTAAGTCTCCTGCCATATCTGCATTTACATAACCATGTAGAGAAGTGTTTGACCCACCAAAGCATAAATGCCTACTACTAGTCCCTCTCAGATATCTAAGAATCCACTGGACTACTTTCCAGTGCTCCTTCCCTGGATTGGCCATATACTTACTGACAACTCCCACTGCTTGGGCAATATCCAGTCTAGTACATAACATTGCATACATTAAGCTCCCAACTCTGGAAGCATATTGAACTCTACTCATGTACTCTACCTCATCATGTGAATTAGGACACTATTCTTTACTCAACTTGAAATGTTTATCCATAGGTGTACTCACCAGTTTTGCATCCTGCATATTGAACCTCTCCAACACCTTGTTCACATAATCCTCTTGAGACAAAATCAACCTGTGATTTTTCCTATCTCTCTTAATACTCATGCCAAGGATTTTCTTTGATGCTCCCAAATCCTTCATGGAAAATGTGTGAGCTAATTTCACCTTAAGCTTAGAGATATCCTACATGTGTGAACCTACAACAAGCATATCATCTACATACAACAATAGGATAATATATCTACCATTATCTAATCTCTTAAAATAAACACAATGATCAGATTGACATCTATTGTAGCCATGCTCAGTCATAAACCTATCAAATCTCAAATACCATTGTCTAGGAGCTTGTTTGAGACCATACAAGCTTTTCTTCAATCTGTACACAAATTTCTCCTTACCTTTGACCTCAAATCCTTTGGGCTGATCCTTATATATTTCTTCATCCAAATCTCCATGAAGAAACGTTGTCTTAACATCAAGCTGCTCAAGATGCAAATCCTCAATAGAAACTAAAGACAATATAGTCCAAATAAAAGTCATTTTACTACAGGAGAAAAAAATTCACAAAAATCAATACCTAGTTTCTGTGCAAATCCTTTCACTACCAACCTGGCCTTATATCTCATCCGTCCATTCCCTCCTTCCTTCAATCTGTAGATCCATCTATTTTTTAGTGTTGTTTTTCCCATAGCAACTCAACCAAATCCCATTTTTGGTTCTCTTTCAAGGAATCAATTTCCTCATTCATGCCAAGCTCCCACTGATTCCTGGATTCCACCTATATTGCTTCATCAAAACTCTCTAGTTCTCTGCCATCAGTAAGAAATAAATAGAATAATAAAGGGGAATATCAAATTGGAGGTTTACTTACCATTGTTGACCTCCTGATGGATGTCTGAGAGTCATTTTCTACTTTTTGTCTAGCCAAATTTTCTAACAGTGACCGATCTCGTTCATCTCTAGGCCTGAAACTGACCGATGTCGATTCCACATGACCGACACCAGTTCATTCCTGACCAATATCGATCACTGTCTGACCAACGTCAATTCCTGTATTGCCAATGTTGGTTCCTTCCTGACCAACATTGGTCTCTGTGCTTTCCTGTATGTGATTATTCTTTCTTGCGAGCTCTTTTTGGATCGTCACCCTGTCTAAATCTTCATGGCCCTGCTCAGAATTCTTCAGCTTCTTGAGCTGATCACTATACATCACTTTTTCATTGAAAACAACATCATGGCTCCTAATTATTTTATTAGTTCCTAGATTCCAAAACTAGAATGTAAAATCTCTAGAGCCATAACTAATAAATGTGCACCTCATAGACTTAACATCTAGCTTCTTTCTATTTTCTTTATCAACATGCACAAAAGCTTCAGAACCAAAAACTCTTAGAAATGAAATATCTACCTTTTTACTTGTCTATGCCTCTTCTAGAATTCCACCATCTAGAGCTATAGAGGGTCCTCTATTAATCAGGTAAATTGTAGTATCTATAGCTTCTGCCCAAAATTGTAAGGGCAAACTAGCATGCAATCTCATACTTCGTGCATGCTCCAATATTGTTTTGTTCATCCTTTTAGCAACTCCATTTCAATGAGGTGTCCTTGGAACTATCCTTTGACTACATATTCCATTCATATAACAATACCAGTTGAACTTATAGCTACAAAACTCACCACCATTGTCAGATCTAAGGCACTTCAATCTCCTGCCTGTTTCATTCTCAACAAAGCTTTCCAAATCTTAAAAGTGTCAAAAACATCAGATTTCTTCTTTATGCAATAAACCCATACCTTTCTTGTAGCATCATCAATGAAAGTAACATAATACTATGATCCTCCAATAGAAGCTACCTGAGTTAGTCCCCACACGTCTGTGTGAACAAGCTCTAACTTGTGCTTCCTCTTTGTTGACCCAATTTTGATAAATCTTACTCTCTTCTATTTTCCAAAAACACAATGCTCACATAAATCTAAATCTATGCTTTTCAAATCTAAAAGCTTAACTTTTGACTTAAGAATAGTCATTCCCTTCTCACTCATGTGGCTGAGCCTATAGTGCCACAACTTTGCATCCACATCTGAAGTAGATAATACAGAAGGAGAATAATCAGTAATATAATTACATAAATAGAGATTACCTACTCTCTTACCTCTGACTAATACAAGTGCTCCCTTGGTAACCTTTCAAGATTCAGTTGTGAGAGTGACTGTGCAACCCTCATCACCCAACTTTCCTACAAAAATTAGATTCTGCTTCAGGGCTAGGACATGCATGACATCCTTCAACACCCATGTGTTGCCATTCTAAAATTTCAGCTACACTTTTCTTTTGCCAACAATTTTACAAGGCTCATCATCTCTTAAATAAACTTTTCCAAAATCTTCCTAGACATAATCATTGAAAAATTTTCTATTTGGGGTAGCATGGAAAGAGGCCCCATAATCTAAAACCCAAGATTCTATTTTATTATGCAAAGAAAGTGAAAGAGCATCTTGTGCAACAATACCTACAACTTTTTCTTCTTCATTACCTTCATGTTGATTCTCTTCATTAACCTTCAACAAACAATCTTTCTTTGCATGTCCTCTCTTTCCACAATTCCAGTAGGTTATCTTTCTTTTTCCATTTCTGGATTTGGATCTATTGCTCATCTTTGACTTAGACCTTGATCTCCCTTGCTTTCTCTTCTCTCTTTGCCTTCCCCTACTTTCAATACTTAAAGCATTACCTGATGTTTCCCCTCTACTTTTCCTGCAAGTTTCTTCATTCAAGATTACACTAACAACATCATCTACTTTCAAGATATTTGTAGCAGATGCAGTATTACTAACTACCATTACCAAACTATGCCAACTTTTAGGTAAAGATCATAATATTAAAAGAGCCTTAATTTCATCATCAAAAACTATTTTGACTGAATTTAATTGATTTACAATTCCATGGAAATCATTAAGATGATTAGATACAGATCCACCTTTCTACATTTGCAAATTAAATAACTGCTTCATAAGATATACCTTATTTGAAGCTAAGGGTTTTTCATATAAATTTGCTAAAGTAGTCATTAACTCTACCATTGTCTTTGCCTGTGACAAGTTAGAAATCACAGTAGATGCCAGACTCAATCTTATAGATCTAAGAGCCTTTCTATCAAGAACTTCCCATTATTCATCTTCCATATCTATGGGATTTCTATCAACCCCACCCAACTATAAGTATAGATCTTTCTGATACAGATAATCTTCTATCTGTATTCTCCATAATTGGTAAATCTTTCCATTAAACTTCTCCATTCTCAGTTTACTTTCTTCTGCCATTACTTCTCCCACTCAAACAAAAACCCCTGTGAGTGACCTGTAATCAACAAACACTAACTAGATCTGAAACACCTATTAGTCAACCTGAGCTCTGATACCACTTATTGGGGATCAACCAACAAATTTGATTACTTTTATGTAAGCAACTAAACATGGAATTAAACCAGAATAATAAGTAACTAGAATCAGAAATAACAAAGAATAAGAGATACAAGAAACCACCCTAAAAACTTGTATTAAACTCTTCCAGAAGGAAATACAATGAAGAAAATCACACTTTCTTCTCACACCTCTCAGATGTATAGATCTCTTTCCCTCAAGAGTTCTCTCAATCAATTCCAACAACCTGGATTGATAGACATATACAATATGTCTTGTACTATTCTTTCTTACACACAAGATATGAATATCTATCCCTATTATATAAGATTAAGGATCATGAGAAATGCATTAACAACCATTAGATACACCTCCTAATCAAAGGCTTAAAATAGTCCTGCCAAAAATAGAAACGTGAACTTACAACTAACAGCTAAACTTATCATGCAAACAATCTGTTCATCCATGAAAATAGACTTTCTAGATGCACAGGTGACCGACGTCGGTCCCTATTTGTTTGCACATGACCAACATTGACTGATACATAATCGATGCCAACAACTACTAGTTGACTCCTTGCCGTCGTCGATGACTGTGTAAATCCAACAACTTTAGCATTGGCTCATCTGGTGAAGCTTTTAGCTCCACACCTCAACATACATGATAAAATAATATAACTATGTTGATACTACCAACTATAATAATTAACAAATGAATTTTACATTTAAATAATAATACAATATTACATGGATAATCAAATGCTCAAATAAAATCATAATCATAAACCAAACTTACATGATAAAAATTGCATTATTTGTATAAAATATAACTATAATGAAGTATACCATATTGAATCAAATGGATTACATAAACATTTTTTTCATCTACATCCATTTATCATAACTTGAGATAAGAAGAAGTGAATTAAAATATTCAATTCAAAGCAATTAATGTAAACCCACCTTGTCAATCCCAATGATCCCAACCATAAGTGGCCCTAGACCACCCTAACCATCAGTTGAATATGGATTAGGAAAACATAGAAACAATGAAGAAAGGATAATGAAATGAAATGAGCTTAATAATATACAAAAAAAAATAACAATGGATATAAAACAAACCACATAAACCAGCCCACCAAGATCCATTAACTTGGTACGTAATTATGATTGTAGTTCTTTTTTTGAACTTCTCAATTTATGTGCCATATTTTATTTAAGAATATAATATCACCCATAAATATTTATGCCATAAATTTATTAGATAGGAATCCTTATATACTAATCTAATAGATATTAATGAGTTAAATTGAAACTCATAAAAAAAGAGCAAGAGTTCTAGCCAATTGTTAAACATAAATTAAAACTTAGCTAATGTAATGGGTCACATTTTGACCAAAATGGACTTTACTAAAAATAAGAAAATATTTAATATCAATTGCAATGATATATTTAATTAATTAATAAAATAATTCAAATATCATTCAACTAATAATAACTTTCAATAATTCAAATATCATTATCAAAATCATGCCAATAATTTGAATAAGTTTTGACAATCTTGAGTCAACTAAATAATGACCAAATAATTAAATAACATTCAAACATAATCACGCATACATTTAATAATAAAAAAATATTATTTTTTATACAAAATCATAAACTCCATTTCAAACCCCATGGAGACTCAAAACTTCTTTAGCTCCAAGTGTATGGCCATGGGTTTAAAATAAATAGCAGGCTAAAATAACTAAAACATCATTACTATATGAATTTATATGAACCCAGTTAAGATTTTTAAAATATCAAATATAATTTTAAAAATATTCAATTAAATACCCAACCATTTAACCCAACTATGTAACCCAACTAGGGTTCTCAGAAATACAACATAGTCACAATAATACACAACCATTGCCAATTTAAATGAAATAATAAAGTAAATAATAATACCCAGTCATTTCCATAAATAAAACAATGTAAAAATACTAATAAACCCCATCCAAATAAACAAATGAAATATATATATATATATATATGTATATATATAGACATACATGGTGTCCATTACATGAATCAACCATGGCTATGTTAGATGTATATATATATATATATATATATATATATATATATATATATATATACATCTAACATAGCCATGGTTGATTCATGTAATGGACACCATGTATGTCATAGAAAATAAAATAGAATCCATTGACCCTAGTTAGGGTTTTATCAATAAACACCATAATGAAGGCATAATCTAGTGCTAGTGTCTATGGATAAAACAATAACCTAGTTCAACATTCTTAAACCACTTTAGAATCCAAACACAAAAATTTAAAAACACCACTTACTTTAAATTTGGAAGTCGACTAAATAATTTTTTATTCTCTTTTAGTCTCCAAAAATTCTATGCAAAACTAACATCCAAAATCCACATGCCTTAAATAAAACTAATTGAACAATATAAGCCAAATCTAATGCTAGTTATCTCTACTAAACTCCCACATGGATCACAAGATTAATAATTTAACTCTAGTCCAAGATTCTAAAAAAATCATACAAGAGCTTCATTACATTCCCCTTGGCCTCCATGCCAAAATTTTTGGCAGGGTCTCTCCAAGTCACATAGCTCTTCAAATAAAAAAGTTTAAATAAACATAATAAAACCTAAAAAACCCATGGAAGTGTCTGAACCCTTTTCATGGTAACTTAAACCAATGTCACAACTCTAAATTCATATCGATTTATAAAACAAAACATAAAATAATTACCAATGCCCCCAAGGTGGGTCAAAAACCTAGCAACCTAAGCACAAATCTAATGCCAACTTGCATATGATAACCAATGCATTCCCAATAAACAAATAATAAAAAACTTCCTTTAATGCCTAAACCTTAACGCACAGTTATTTTAAACATAGATCAAGTACAACATGCTCACAAGAGTCCTCAACTGAAACATGGTTGATGTTAAACATTAATTTGAACAACATCAAGACAAGCCAAACGATGTGATAAAAAATTAACAATCAAAATCACTACAAACATAAAAAATAATATGTGAATGAATACCATGTAAAATTCAATAGTCATTAATCCAAATAAACCCAAAATACCAAAATAATGAAAATTATGACATCAATAATTAAACAACATTTTCCAAACTAATTACAACTTAGTAAAGTGATACTTTCCAAAATTGATAACATCATGTAAAGTGATATTTACACAAACATCCAAATGAACTAAAATTGACCAATAATGAAATCAAACATAAAATGATAACACTAAACATTAAATTAAATTAAATTACTTAACCAATAATGCTCTCAAGATCAATTTATACAATTGAATTTAGTATTTCATCCATCCCTATTATTTATCCATATTTCCCTGCTACTCAGGTCTAAACATAAACTAGCTTAAATACTTATCATTGGCATCAACAAAATAGACCATCAATAGTATCTAGAAATATAAATATAATGAACTCAATAATACAATTAAAATAACACATCTAACTAAGTATTATATAAATACACATTAAGCATAAATATCTAATATTGTAATGAAAATGTATCCATAATTATCTGAACAATTATAACAATTGTAGATAAAAAAATTGTAACACCAAAATAAGAAAATAAATATATGTCTTAATTAGTTTAAAGTTGATAGAAATATGAATTAAATGTAGGTAAATAGGGTCATTCCATCCTCACCCACTTGGAAAAGAGTCATCTCAATGATCAAAATAACTAAGGATAATGTTGCCTGAAAATACTCTCATCTTCCTAAGTAACACTTCTTTCTGATAAAGGAGTCCATTAAACCAACACTTGAGAAATCTCATAATTTCTTAATTTAATGTTTTTATGGTCTAAGATCTTCATTATATCCAAATACACAGTTTCCTCTTTCAAAACCTGAAGATGAGTCCAATCATAAATATGAGATAGATCAGGAATATACTTTCTCAATAAAACAACATGAAACACATTGTAAATCTAAGAAAGGATGGAAGAAGGGCTATTTGGTAGATATTAAGACTATTTTTCTCAAAAATTTCAAAGTATCCTAAAAATTGAGGATCTACTTTGGAACACTTTCCACATTTAATTGAACTTTTATGTAGTCTAACATACACAAAAACTTTATTTCCCACTTACAATTCACATGTTGTCCATTTCAAATCAACATAACTTGATTGCCTATCAGAGGTAACCTTTAAGTTTTTCCTTATAATTTCCATTTTCCTATCATATTCTTGAAAAACATTAGGACCAACAATAGTCCTATTTTTTAAACTTTCCAAACCAAGTGGACTTCTACACTTGTGTCCATATAAAGCTTTAAAAGGAGCTATTTTAATCACTAAATGGTATGTATAATTATAATAAAATAAAAATAGGTGTAAAAAATATTCTCATTTAACTATTTGATACATCACATACATTTAGCATATCTTCCATAACCTAATTTAATCTTTCTATCTAACCATCCATTTTTGTGTGATAAGATGAGCTAAAATTTAACCTTTCACCAAAAATGGTAGTCAAATTTTTCAAAAAACTCTAAGTAAAAAGTTTATATACATTTAAAATAATAAATTTAGGGATGCCATGAAACCATACTATCTATTTCATAAACCATGAAACAAATAAAAATTCATCATTAGTCAAGTTCCCAACAATGAAATCACCAACTTTAGTAAATCTATCTATCACAACTAGAATAGTATAATGTTTGTTTTTAGATTTTTGCAAACCAACTATGAAATCTAAAGAGATCATAACCCATTTACCTTGTGTTTCATCATGAATATATAACATTCCTCATAGATGGAAATGCTTCGCCTTTAAATGTTTTCATTCCAAACATCTTGACACAAAGTTATCAAGTTTATGTTTCATTCTAGGATAATAGTACATCTTTTGTAGTTCATGGTTAATCCTCATGACACTTGGATGAGAAACATGAGGTACTTCATGCACTTATTTCATCAAAATATTCCTTAATTCACTAGACTCAGGTACATAAATTGTGTTTTTATGTCTAATTAAACCATTAAAATCAATAAAAAATTTAGAATTTTTCATTTCAATATGCTCATTCCCCAGATTCACACTTTCATCTTGGAAAAATTTATCATAATATTGTTATTTAAATAACTTAGTTATAAAATTATTATGCAAAATAGATAAGGTAACAAGACATGTGCATCGACTAAGTACATCAACAACATGATTCTCCTTACCTTTCACATTAGAAATATTCATATCAAAATTACTTAAAAATTCTATCCATCTATGATTGTGCACATTTAGATCATCCTAGGAAAATAAATATTCCATTTTATAATGATTAGATTTTACCTCAAAATACATACCGAATAAAAAGTGTTTCCATTGCTTCAAATAATGAAAAATGGCATCAATAACAAGGTTATGAGTGGTATAATTATTCTCATGTTCCTTCAATTTTTGTGACTCATAATCCAAAACTAAATTGTCCTGAGTTAACATGCCACCTAATCCTTCTTTAGAGGCATCAACCTATATTTCAAAATCTCCATTTATATCTGGTACAATAAGTACATGTGATGTATTTAATAATTATTTAAGCTTTATGAAATATTGTTCACATTCTGAAGTCCACACAAACTTATTACCCTTGCAATGTAAGGAAGTTATTGGGTTAGCCATTTAATTTTTTTTAATCAAATCTTCTATAATAATTAGCCACTCCCATAAAACTACATACTTCATTTACTTTTTTAAGAGCATGCCACTCTTGAATATATTTAATCTTTGTTAGATCAATATAAATATCAATCTTAGATATAATATGACCCATATATTGGATATTAGAATGAAATAAAACACATCTAAATAGTTTATGATACCTTAACCTTTATAAAACTAATCATAAATGTTATTCATGTTTAGTTGAATTCTTAGTATAGATCAACTTATCATCAAGGAATACTAGAATAAACTTGTCTAAAAAATACCTAAATAAACTATTAATTAAGTTCATAAATACATCAGCTACATTAGTTACACCAAAATTCATTATTATAAACTAATAATGTTTGTACTTTATTCAAAAAGCATTCTTATGGATATATTATTCCTTGATCCTTAGTCAGTGATAACCTGACCTCAAGTCTATCTTATGAAATATAGGTAAAATATAAGAACATCCTTATTTTTATCAAAAATATCATCTATCCTTGACAAAAGATAACAATTATTAATGGTAACCTTGTTAAGCATTAGATAGTCAACACATAATCACAAGGTTTCAACCTTATTTTTCAAAAAGACCACTAGTGCACCCCTAAGGTGACATATTTGGCCTAATACTTCCGTTTATTAATTTTTTTATCTAACATTTTAGCTCCTACAAATCTAATACATTCATATGATAAGGTGATTTCAATATAGGCATTACTCCTAGAGCTACATCAATATAAAAATTAAATTCACATTTAGGAGGTAAACTATGCAATTTATCTATAAAAATGTCACAAAATTATTGCAAAAGTGGATATTATTTAAACATTGATTCTATTACAGGTGTATTTTCTTGCATCTAAACATCATATACCTTACAACCTTTACATACTACTTTCTTTAACTATAAATTTGATAGTATCTTATGTACTTTTAATTTCAACAAACTTTAAGTTTTCTTAGGTTTACCCAAATCATTAAAACAATATATCACCTTGTTACAAAAGTCCAAATTTGTTTCATTATATTTCAACTAATCCATTCCTAAGATAATATCAAAATATCTAAGAGGAGATAAAAATAAATTAACTTAGCTTTTAAAAATGCCTAAGTTTAATATTACACTCTGAAGACAATAACTAGTACTCATTTACCTAAGCCAAACTCAACATCCCAACTATCATTCAAAGTCATTGGATTCAACGTACACCATGTTACTAACTTAGGATCCATAAAATTATAAGTTTCTCATAAATCAAACAAAATTGAAATATAAAAATTATTTATTTTACATTTGATTTCGATAAGAGTTATTTGGAAATATGTGTTTTTATTATCCATAGTTATACACACTCTATGATTACTTAGTTGATTGGCCTATTTTTAGCTTAGGGAAATCTATATGGTAGTGGTTATCACCACATTCCTAACAAACTATAGTGCTTTGTGGCATCATCAAAATGATATTTTCTCTAGTATCAGGCATATTTTAACTACCTTAGGTCAGATTTATTTTAAAAATTATGGACTTAGGAGAATGTAGATTCTTATGATTCTTATTATGCCATTGAAATTTATTGAAACCACTCATACTCCTAGTAAATGTGGTTAGAATTATATTTATTAAAATTATTAGGAGAAGGGGACATGTTTTTATTCTTAAATTTCTACCTATTATGTTTAAAATCTTATCTTACCTTATGACAAACATTTTCTTTCTCTTCTACCTTATGAGCAAATTTGATAGCAAAAATTAGAGTCTTAAGATTGGTCATATTCACATCATGCATTATTATCCCTTTCAAACCTAGATTAAACTTAGCAACTTTAGTCTCTTCATCATTCATGTAGTTAACATGACATAAAATATTTAAAAACTTGTTTTCATATTCAGTCATAGTCATATTCTCTTATTTCAATAGCTAAAAATGAATGATTTTTTGTTCCTTAAAATTAGAATTAAGATACCTCTTCTTGAATTGTCTTCCAAAATTATGCCAAGTAAGATTCATTGGCCGGTAACCTTATATAGCACATATATGGTTTCACCAAAGAGATTAAATTCCTACTAACTAATAATAAAATACTTTTTCCTTCACATTAGAGGACATGTTATGAAGATTAAAATATTTTTGTAGGTGTACTAATAATGCATTTACTACATCACTTGATTCCTCACCTGAAAAGGCTTGTAGAGGTAATTTATTTATTTATTTAATGATATGATCAGCCACATTATTAGGGTTATTCTACATTTTTAGTTCAACAACTTGCCTTTCACCTTTAATTAGAAGATCTTTATCTAGAACATCTTCTAGATTGTTCAACCTTCAATCTTGGTTGTCTAGTTTACTTTCAAGTGAATTCAATACCATTAGAATTCTATTCAAAAATACCTCCCAATTAATTTTGGGATTATTTTCCTCATAGTAAGGGGCTTCAACATTATTATCAACATTATTGAGAGGTGTTTCTTCTCTTTTACTAATAGTGTCCCTACAACCTTAACCTCTTCCTCTACCTGAGTTAACATTCCTTGGGTTATTATATGCTACTCCAAATCTTATCTTGTGGAGTAATAAATAAAAAATCAACATAAAATCATTAATAAAAATTTCCCAAAGTTCCCTAGAGTAATAAATTGTGCTTTGATACCAATAATTCACAACCATAATTTTTTTCCTCATGAGCCAAAACAAAAACTACATAACAAAGTTTCAACTAGATTTTGGTACAAAAATACATAATGAGATCCATAACTATGTTATAACTAAAACAAAAACTAGACCAAGTACATAATTCATCAATTGCTTCATTATAGAGTGTTATAACCACTTAGTATTTGGATAGAAGTTAATCATTGTGGTCTTACCCACTCACCCCTATCCACATATTGCACTATGGCCTTCCTAGTATAACTTTCAATGAATTATGCCCTTATTCAAGTACCTTTAAAATCTATGGAAAAGTTATCACCTCATTGGATAATTCAACAAATTTTAGTAAACAATGGTATAATGAGAATAAATTCGATAGAACAATCATCATACTAAGATTGCTTAAGCAATATCTACCAAATCAAAAGTAGAGGATAAAGATCAATGAAAAAATATTATTTTCAAAATTAATACAAGGAATTGGAACACCTTTTTGATTCTAAAAGAAAATAAAGGCATGAGGTTTGGCATGAACTTCTTTAATAAGTGTTCAATCTCCATGGGATGTTTCAATAACCATTCTTATGTTGTATTTAGGAACATTTTACAAATTTACAAGTAGTGTATAATTACATGACAAGGCATGATTGAAGATTTTACATTATCTTAAGGTTATCCTTTTAATTCCCATTATTACTGATATGAGTGTTGTATGAGTTTAATAGACTGGATGAAAATTAATAGTCTCATGGATTAGGTACATTGATACTAAGTTTTGTTTTAGCTCTTGTTTTATTGATTTAAACCTTTGGATAGGTTCATGAATTTATCCTAAGTATATTTTAATTACTTAACTTAAGATTAACACTTATTCTTATATTTTGAAGTAGATTATTAATAACAAATTAATAATATAATTACATTAACTTTCATTACTATATAAGGATATGAATTAGATTGTTAAGTGTTCCAATGACCAATTCCAAACATGGAACATTTAATCCTCAAACACAATATGCCTTAGTTAGGAATAACCACTCTATTTTTAAACATCCACAAAGTATCTTACTTCCAAGTTACTTACAACATATGTGTAAGAGTTATATACTCTTACATAGTTCAATTTCAATGAGTTAAAAGGAGTTGCCCATAACAATCCTCTACAGTTGATAGTGATTATTAATTTCAAAGTGAAATGATTTTTTCCTAATAAAATTTATATAATTTTACTTAAGTAATTCTCTCATTTTAATCCTGAATAGAGATTCTAACAATAATTATAATGTACACATAAGTATTATGATGATTATAATATATGTAATTCACCAAATTTTAAATATAAATATTTCATTTCATTAATCTGTATAGTCATTATCTTAAGATATTTAATGAAGTCTCAAAAAAATCTCATTAATGAATTCATCTCCCAATGAATTTTGTATATTTTAAGGAAATTTAAAAAGTCCTTAAAACATATATTACAAGATACATCATAATAATGTATTATAATTCTTAACACAAGTGAACTCATTTAATGATTAACATCACTTATATTGTATAAGCCTAATGTTAATTTCATAATAAGCATATAATTAATTTCAATTTAATTTTACTCTTGTGAATAAATACTAACATGCTAACAATACTTTATGATTACCATGCACTTATTTACATCATAAGAATCATGTAAAAAATCACAAATAACTTTTACAAATAGATTCTAAGGTAAATATTTACATCCTCAATTAACCAGTTAATCTAATAATACTAACTCAATGATTTACAACTATAATCTAAACTATGAACACATTTTTAGTTATAAGTCAACTAATGATCAAATAAATATAACTAGAATGCCACAAATTTCTAATCATAGTTATTAAAGTAATTATTCCAAAATAAGTGATTAATTATAAGTATTGATAAAATCATATAGCTATGTTCATACTACCAAATGTATTAATGAACCGAAAAAAATTGTATTTAAATAATAATACAATATTATAGGGATAATCAAATGATCAACTAAAATCATAATCATAAGCCAAACTTATATGATAAACATCACATTATTTGTATCAAACATAACTATAATGAATCAAATGGATTACATAAACAGTTTTGTTTATCTGCATCCAACTATCAAAACTTGAGACAAGAATAAGTGAATAAAAATATTTGTACACAAATCAATGAAGGTAAACCTACCTTTCTAGTCCTAATGAGCTCAACCATAATTGTCCCTAGACCACCCTAACCATAAGTTGGATATAGATCAGGGTAGTAGAGAAAAGGTGGAGAAAGGAAAATAAAATTAACTGAGCTTAATAATGGACAAACAATAAACAACATATATAAAATGAATACATAAACCAACCAACCAAGATACATTAACTTAGTACCTGATTATGACTGAAACTCATTTTTAGAGATTCTCAATTTATGAGGCATATTCTATTCAAGAATATAATATGGCCCATGAATATTTATGCCATAAATTCCTTATACAATCATCCTTACATAACAATTTAATACATATTAATGGGTTAAATTGAAACTCATAAAAAGAGGACAATAGTTTCATCCTACTATTAAAGATAAATTAAAACTTACATAAAGTTATTGTTCACATTTTGACCGAGATAGATGTTACTAAAAATAGTAAAAGATTTAATATCAACTATAATGATATACATAATCAATCAATAAAATAATTCAAATGATCATTATTATCAACTAAAATTCAATTAATAATAACTTTTAATAATTCAAATATCATTATTAGAATCATGCCAATAATTCTAATAAGTTTTGACAATCTTGAGTCAACTAAATAATGACCAAATAATAAAATAACAATCAAATTTAATCATGAAAACATTTAAATAATAACAAAATATTATTTTTCCACAAAATCATAATGTCCATTTTGAACCAGATAGAGACTCAATTCCCCCAAGTGTATGGCCATGAGTTTGAAATAACTAGTAGGATAAAATAAATGTAACATCATTACTTTACAAATTTGTATGAACCCAATGAGGGTTTTAAAAATAACAAACCAAATTTAAAACATAGTCAATTAAATACCTAGCATTTAACCTAGCTATTGTAACCCAACTAAGGTTTTTAAAAATATAACATAGTCATAATAACACACAACCATTGCTAATTTAAACCACATAGTAAAACAAATAATAACACACAACCATTGCCATTACTAAAAGGACATAAAAGGGATAGTAAACCAAATCAAATCAAATAAACAAAATATATGTGCACACTATATACATCAAACATTTCCATGGTCAAGTTGTCTAATTTTTGCCACATATGTCATAGAAAATAAAATAAAATCCATTGACCCTTGTTAGGGTTTTATCAATAAATATAATAATGTGGACAGAATCTAGTGCCAATGTTTATGGTTAAAACCATAACCTAGTTTCCCATTTTTAATCCAATATAAAACACAAGAATATAATTTTAATAACACCACTTGCTTGGAATCTAAGTGTCAACCACAAAATAAGTTTTTCTTCTCTTCTAATCTACCAAAGTTTTATGCAAAATAAACATCTAAAATCTACATACCTCAAACAAAACTAGTCAAATAATATAATCCAAATCAAACCTTAGTTAAAATACTAAAATCCCACATAGATGATAAGATTAATGGTACAAATATAATTCAATCTCATTAAAAACTTCATATGAGAGTTAAAATACATTCCCCTTGGATGTCATGCCAAACATTTTGGTAGAGGCTCCCTAAGGCATTGAGATACTCAAACAACCAATTCTAAATGAGCATAATAAAACCTAAAACCCCATGGGAAGAATATAAACCCTTTTAATAGTAAATTGAGCTAATTCCATAGCTCTAAAGTCATATAGATTTAAATAATAAAACATCAACTAATTAGCAATGCCCCCAAGGCTGGTTGAAAACCTAACAACCTAAGAACAAATACAATGCCATGTTGGCTATGATTACCAATGCATGATTAAAAAAATAATAAAAAAATAAATTTAGTCCCTAAAACTTAATGCACATGAATTTTAAACATATATTAAATACAACATGTTCACATGAGTCTTCAACTAAAACATGGTTGATGATAAACATTAATTCAAATAGCATCAAGATAAGCCATACAAGATGATAAAGAGTCAAAAACCTAAATGAATGATTATAAAACTATTTAATCCACTATTGAAGTCAAGATTCATTAATATAACTAAAAATAAAAGACCAAAATGATGAAAATCATGACATCAATACGCAAACAATAGTTGCCAAACTAATTATGAATCAGAAAAGTGATAATTCTTGAAATTGATAACATCAAGTAAATTGATGTTTGCACACATGTCCAAATTGACTAAAGTCAACCAAAAATAAAATCAAACATTAAATTTTAACACTCAACACTTAAAATTAAAAAAATTACTTAACCAATAGTACCATCAATCTCAATTTTTATAATTAAATTCACTATTTCATTCATCCTTGTTATTTCTCCATGTTTCTCGATTGCTTAGGTTCAAATACAACCTTGCTCAATTACATATCCCTATAGTAAAAATATATACCATTAGTATTATCTAGATATCTAAATACAATAAATGCAATAATATCATTAAAATAACACACTTAACCAAGTAATAAATCAATACACATTAAGCATAAATATATAATGTTTTAATGAAAATGTATCCATAATTGTCTTAGAAATTATAATAAATGTAAAAATATAGATAACAAAACTATAACATCATAGAAAGTAAACAAAAATATGTCTCAAATAGTTCACAACTAACAATAATAAAAATAAAATATAGGTCAAATAGGGTCATGAGAGTTAATAGGTGTGAACTCATAGGGGTTTTATCAGGATGAGCCTTAGAGTTCATTTGTAAAAAGAAATGTAAAAACCCTTGATTTTATGTAAGTCATAGATTTTTTATTATCAACATTTAAGGTAAATAAATGTACATGCCAAACTATTCAAGACCTAAAGGATATTTTCCAAAGGTCTGGCAAATTAGTTGTAGAATATGATCAAATATTTTTTGATGTTATGAAAAAAATTGATTTCATTCTAAAAGACAAGGATAAGGTTTCTCGGTTAATAGAAGGGATCCAACAAAGAATTATATTTTTCATTGCATAGACCCAATACCTAAGCAAAGTTGATGCTCGATCTATTGATTTTCAAGTAGAATAAATACAGAATTATGGGGATGCTCCCTTAGCTAGTTCTAAGGTTGAGGACAATAAAGATGCATTACTGAGAAGAATGGATGACATGAATGAAAAAGATAAGACTAAAATAAGCCTATGGTGCATATAATTCAAATAGAAATGACATCATAGAAATGGTTTTCCTAATCTTAATAATGAGTTTTTTGAGTTATGTAGAGTAGTAGGGTATGCAAATTTCATGTTCCATCTTTTACAAAACTACATACAAAAATTAAAGGGTTTATTTTTTAATTTTTGTAAGTCCACTAACAAAGAGGAAAATAATTATCAAGCATTAAAATATTTTAAGGAAGATATTACTAATAATGTCTTCATAGTGGTAGCACAACAAATACTAATTACAAACTAGGAAATTCTAGGATAAGAAGTAGAGGTGATAAGTGTGACTTCAAGGTAATCCTATATGGATGCCTTTGTCACCCTAGTATCAACTTTAGGCTTTGGGAAGTTGTTATAATACATCATCTTAATATTATCAATATTATCATCAATATCAAAAACCTTATACCAATATGAACCTTCAACAGCAATCATCAAATTGGGTTCTAAGTTATCCTCAACACCAATATGGGGGGTATGATAGGTAAAAAAACCAATAAAGATGGTATGTTAGATAAATGACAAAATTTTGAGGATACCAAAAAATAGAGGTGATATGAGGGAGGTTACAGGGGAGGATATCATAAGGGATATCAAGGAGGAAAATAATGAAAATAGTCAAATCTGACCACCTATGCCATTTTATTTATGTGGAACATACAATCACTATGTGAGGAATTGTCATACTAATTTATAGAGGTATACTATGTACACTACAAATTTGAATGTTAGTACCAAATAAAATATTGTTTAGTGCTTCAAAAACAAAGGAAGGAGAGGCCAATGCACAATGTAAACATGATTAATGCATAACTAAAAGATAATGCCTTTATATAAGAAGGCATCATCTATAAGAGTAGAACAAGGGTTACCACCTTTAGAAATGTATTAATATCAAGAAATTTGAAAATTATAGTGGGAAAAATACCCTGATCCTACTAATGAAAATAACTTGATGTACGAAGTTGTGCAAGTTGTGTAAGTTATGTAATAAATCCAATAAAAACTACTTATGAAGGAAATAAAGCAACCATTAATTCTCAAATGTATGGACAAATTGTAAGAATAATGAGATAGGAGGGTTTTGTGACCACTTTGATAGACCTAATGAAGTTACTCAAAACCCAACATAATGAAGATATTTATAATAACATCACTAATATCCTACATAAGTATTTGGAGTGAACACAATAAGGTCAACATATTATTAATAAAGTAGTGTGGTATGTTAAGACTAACAAACCTTGGGATGTTTATTCTCATGTGGACATTGAGATGGATAGATATGAGATTCCAAATGTAGTGTTTGACTTTTTTAGCATGGTCAATATGATTCTACAATCAACTTGGGATGCTAGTTACTCTTAGTTTGGTTGATTATGGTAGGGTCGAGCCCATTAGAAGGCTAGAGGATGTTAAAATCAAACTAGTTGATCTTAGCTTGCATGGAAATATTGAGGTTATTGATATGAAGATATTAGATACCCAATAACATGCCTTAATTAGTAATAAATAGGCATATGATGGCCAAATTACTATTAACACTATGTGCAATTAGGTAGAAGTGCATCAAAGAGATAAGATAGTAGTTATACCCATTAATAAATCTGAGCAAAATTTGTATATCATCACAAAAGAGCCAAAGTATGATTATTACTATGGGGATAATAGTTCATTTAAGATCAACATATATGAAATACAAAATGATTTATGACCTATAAATTATCAAGTTGGATAACCTCACACTACATAGTAGAAAGATCGACTAATGTATGCCTATTATAACAAAGTCTCTAGATGAGTAGGTTAAAAAAAAAGAATAAATTTATGCATTAGTGTTCTCTACCATGAGATATAAATTATATTTCCTATATAAAATAAGTGAAACAATGATGGATTACATAGAACATACTCTAGTTTGTGTTCTACCTTGGGAAATTACATCATCCATACGTGGTGACTTGGATACTCATATGTGGAACTGGGATCAGAGAGATCATGAGATATGACTTTTGCACATGATTTTCACTCCTAAATTTAATATAACTCAATTATTTATGATAGAGGACCTTAATCCTTTCATATTAAGGATTAAACACCATGTGATGGAGGTGGATCAACAAGTCAACACATTCAACTTTACACTAAAAGTACTTCTATAATTTGGTGGGTGTTATGTTCAACATCCCCCACCTTAAATTATTTATGGAAAATAAGGGGGACATTTTTTTATTATAATTATTATTAATTGTAGGGTTGTACATGCATGTTTATCCTATCCTATTATCTATGTAAATTTGGGATTTTTTGGCATTAAATTATCTTTGTTTCTTCTATTTTCCTCTTGTAAACCATTTTAATAGAAATGAATTATTAGTATTAATCCATTCATAAAAAATTTAGAAGATTACTATGTATAATAGGTCTTCATAATTATCATTATTTGGGTTCACTTATTTGGCATTATGAGCATTTTCATATTTGGCATTTTAGTCTTTATTATTTTAGTCTTCAAGAACTTTTATTTGGGAACTTTAGTTAGGATATTTTCTTTGGGATTCTTTTATTTGATAACTTTTGTGTTAGTAAAATCTTATTTGGATAGAATAGAATATAGAATACATGGAAACCAATGAGAGGATATAATCCAAATTGTTAGATATCATAGAAAAGGAAGACTAAGAAACTAAATCCCTACAAAATTTTAGCAGGCATCAAGATAAAGTCAAAATATGCTTTGATAAAAGAGAAAATTTTAAAGAATTTAGAATATTTGACCTAGTGCTCTTATGGGAAAAATCCCATGAAAATAAAGGACAACATTAAAATTTTACCTCACTATGGATAAGAACCTATCATATCTTTGAGATCCTGGGTAATAATGCTTTCTATTTAATGGACCTTCAAGGTAACAAATTAACATATTCAATCAATGGATATTTCTTGAAGTGCTACTTCATGGCTTCCCCATCTGATGATGTCTTTGAGTAACCACATATGTTTCGATAAGGGTGTGTTAGATTTAATTTATTATTTAGCTTCATGTTTTCAATCATTTGTTTTTATTAGAGTAACTCTTGATTTATTGATTAATTATTATTACTTTTTTGCATGTTTTTCTCAATCTAGTTTCTCATTTATTCTAGTTAATTTATTGCTTTCTAGACTAAATTTCCTTTTGATTTTGTATCAATCTAGTTGATTACTCTTAGTATAAATAAGTAGTAGCCTATTTTAATGGTTTCTTGAATATGTGTTTTGAATTTAACTTAAATCAATGGTTATTACTCCTTGTACATCATAATTCCTGATCTATGTAAGCAATGATAGAGTTAACTATGACAACATTATAAAGTGAATGATTCTATCAGGTATGTAAAACTTCATCCCATAGATCCATATAAATTTATAAAGATTTTATTATCTCCTTAGATTAAATTTACATTGAATGTTAATAATTGTTTGAGGTAGTAACCATTGATATGATTGAAGTTGATAGGAACATTCTGATGAACAAAGTCTTAGCAACACTAGCTCATGGTGGTCACCTTCTTCTTTATTCCATTTAAAAATAAAAAGGTGGGGGGATGATCCAAAACTATATAAAAAAATAAACATGGATTAAAATTCTACATGATCAATTAAGATCAATGTATCACACATCATGAAAAAGTATGATGGAATGGAGGAAGGGTGATCAAAGGTATATCTATTGGGGGTATGATGCGTAGATTACAACAGAACAATGCTAGAGATCACCAATTTTTTTGAATTAATACCAAATTATAATGAAACCTACATCTCATCCCATATATTTTCTATTATCCTTTAACAAGAATTAAATAGTATCACTTTGTCACACACTAGTCCAAGGTATCAGAAAATAAAGTATGTTTCATAGAATTTCTAAGAGTCCCTTTCATGTTTCTGATCTAATCATTTATTTTATAGCATGGTTTGTGGTTGATATTGGGATTGTGAAATGATGGATTTTGGTTTCTTAAAACTCAAGATTTTTCATCACTATGAGTTTTTATTTGTTATACTCAACACACCCCACCTTAAATTATTGATAAATAAGAGGGGGTCCATTTATTTATTATAAGGCTTGTTCATTATAGTGTTGTACCTTCAAGTTTAGCCTATCTTATTATCTATAGAAATTTACAGGTTTTTGAATTCAATTACCTTTGTTGCATCTATTTTACTCTTACAACCCATTTTTATTGGAATGACTTATTGGAACTAATCCATTAATGAAAATTTTAGAAACTTACTATGTATGACAGGTCTTCATAATTATCATTATTTGGGTTCAATTATTCAGAATTATGAAAATTTTGATCTTTGGAATTTTTGTCTTCAACATTTTGGTCTTCTATAACTTTGGTCAAAATATTTTCTTTATGATTTTTGGTTTGGGAAATTTTGTGTCGGTAAACTATTCTTAAGATCCTCTTATTCGATAGCTTTCATTCAACATCTTTAATTTAGCAACTTTGTTTTTGGAACTTTCCCTTTGGATTTTGGTCTTTGGCAACTTTATCTTTGTAAATTTCATCTTCAATAACTTTATTTGATACATTTTCCTAGATGACAATTTGGCCTTTGTTAGCATTTTGTCTTTTAGGAAAAGCTTCACAAATCTCCCTAAAGAATATTTTGGTCTCTAGAATATTTTATTTAGAACTCTTGGATAGAAAAAAATAAAATGATCTAAACCAAACACAAGCATCAATGCATAACTAAACCACACATTTATAGGTGTCAAAAAGAGAAGCACCATGTCACCCCCATAATGAGTAAACATCCTACATGGTATGTCCACTAGGCCAAGGTGGTCAAGTTCAGATTAAATGAAGATGATAAGCATGTATACATTGATGATTAATGGTGTACAATATAAACTCTAATGTTAAAATGATATAACATCAAGATTATAACCAAATTTATATTTAATTTATTGAAAATGAGCTTGAGATTATACTTCTCTCTAAGAATTCAATCCCTAGTTACATTCAATCAAGATAAAATTTGCATAGGAGAGTGCCAAATTACCATTACATAAGAACTCACACTTGCATCTTCATTTATAGTATACAGGGGAGCTTAGGAACCATCCATATTTTCTATTAAAGATTTAATTAAGTATATGGATACACTTTTTGATGCCTTTGTATTCGATTGTACCTACACTAACTACTCAACTCTATAGGAAGCTAGAGAAAGTGTCTACCCATTCATATATAAGGAATATGCCTCACCATAAGAATTAAAAATAGAATTTGAATTAATTCCCTTCAATCACCAAGAACTTAACTATTTTACTACTAAAACTAAGGTCATGCCATACATTAACCTGTTAAATGAATTGTTCTTCAAAGGAAGGATTGAAGATAGTGGTTTCATTCACTAAGTCAATAACAACACCATCATCACCTAAATTTTAAGAGAATAATTTCAAAGTTATTTATGGTTACCAATATTATTTTCCATATTTTATTTATATAGTGTAGGTATTTGGAGGAAGATAAACAATATAGAAAAGATAGTGAGCAAATGGCTTCTCCCTAGAGAAGAATTTTCATTCAAGGTAAAAGTCATATGCCTATCACTAAATTCAAGATGGGAATTAGCATTGGTATGGCACTATTGAATTTCCTATATGGTCACTTGAGCATCAACTTCTTTCACTTGGAATGTGTATCATTTTTCAACCCATTGATCACCTTAGAATGCACCTTTATATTGGGATAGATTATCAACACCCAATTACATGAACTAATATGCATAAAGACATAAGGCTCCAATAAGGAAATTTTTACATGATGTCTTACCTTCTTGATGCTATCATGGGTACCATCTATAGACATAATGGGTCTCTCTAGAACCCAAATCTTTAATATATCAAAAATAAGATGTGACATCTATTCAGTTGTTAATATTTATGTATATGTAATGAGTATATTGAGGATTATAAAATATTTGTATCCCTAGGTTTAGAGGAAATCCATGAGGAACCTATGCCCAAAATATCTAAAAATATCACCAATTCACTCATATCTTTTGGAGACTACTAGTTATATCTAGATTACACTATGATAATGGTCACTAGGTATAGGGTCAATCATTTATACCTCCCAAAATAACTCCTTGACAAGATGGTTAAGAAAGAGTTTGTTTTTCAATTATGGAAGTGGATTGATGAAGATTTAACTAGAATAAATAACAACAAATTTATTGGCTCTCATTTCAAAATTGGGAGGATGTGTTACACCTTTTATGGGCACTTTAGGGAAGCTACTATGCTAGATAAGCCTATGAATTGGACACCGTTTCCCATAGATATTGGGACCCCCATGGTAGAGTGAAACAATGTGCCCATAATCTAGGAATTCACTATAATCATGCACCTTATGACCATGATTTCCTATTTATAAATGCAAAATATGATGTAGAAGTCTTGAAAAGGGCTAGGATAGTTGGAATAAGTGAAGACTTAATCAAGGTAATTCAAGTAGATCATTTCATCACACTTAGAGAAAGTACAATAAAAAATCACACCACCTTAGGGATGGACCTATTTAGAATTTTGGAATAATAAAACTCTTAATCAACCATAGGATCAAATTAAATCCCCCTAAAATCCACCCACCATGATGATGGTTGTAGAGAAATAGTAGGGTGACTTAGAAATTTTTGTTGCCATAAGACAAATAGAAGAATAAACTACTCAAGTTAAAGTTCTCATAGTTGAATTGAGGAAAATAAATGAGGAACATATATAATAAATATTTCATCCAAAGGATAACTCTATTAAGAAGGAAGAGGAACCTATTTTTATTGGCTCTTCTAATTTAGAAAACCTCAAACCCACTGTGGTAACTTTGGTAACCACAACATTCAGTATGAGATTCCCTCTTCCTACACTATAAGTGACTACTCCTCTGACTGAGAAGGAAAATATATGCTACAAGAAGAAGTTAAAGGTAAGAAGGCCTTAGGAATAGTCCACAAAGGGACTAAGTGAGTAGACACCACCCTTAATTTAAGGTAAACTAATGGATGAAGTAGATGAAGAATAACTATAGGAAGCTAAAGTTTTGATCTTGTAAGGACTAAAAATAAAGGTACCCCTTGGGAATGACCAATCAGGTAAGGGTTTGCTACTTACTACTCCCTTAGGCCACTCTCTTATTATCACATTACCATTTTTCACTTATTTTATTGTTATGTCTTTATCATCATCTGGACCTATCTCCACATCCATTGTTATAATTACTACTTTGGTTACAACCATTGTTACTATCACTACCAACCATCCTAACACCCAATTACCAATATCCTCTACTTAGTTTAGTTCACCCATGCCATATTTAAGAGTAATTTAGACCATAGAAATGGTATGCACTAATAAAACTCTAAAGAATAATCATGTTTAAATTATCCACCTAATGCCACATTTGGTGAATGTATACTTGTAAAAATAATATTTCCTTCCATGCCAAAGCTAGTTCTTGAGACTGGGACTTCAAAGGATACCTAGATATAGGCACAACTAGTAGACCCATCATAGTTGACACTTCCATATTGGGGTAAGGAATTAGGAGCATTAGATTTTAAAAGGCTATACCTAAAGATAACTGAGCTATCTATTATGAGTTCATTGTTTGATAAGTCTATTGGCTCTATGCAAAGGTTGAGGAAAATTAAGGTAGAATAAGATATTGGGTGAAGATTGATTTTAGAAGAAAGATAATAAAAATATTCTCTTTCCAATTTATAAGATATAATAATGGGTTAATCCCCTTTCATTCAAAACTTTAAGTCTTATATAGAGACCCATATTAGAGCCTTACTATAATTCCATGATGGTACTAATCAGGAAAGGAAAGAACTAAAGAAAGAATTAGAGAACATCAAATAATAATAGTAGGTTATTCATGTTCCCTATAAAATTGATAAAGATGTTTAAAATGCATCCCTAAGGCTATTTTAAACATTAGAAATTCTTGGCTCGTTACACATGTAGTTGGCCCCTCAAGAAATTATAATGACCAAATTATTCAAAGATATAAAATAAGATGAGATCAAGTTAATTTTTTTAGTTTTGTATAACCCAAATAAGGCTTTCAACCATATAGACTTAATATCACCCTTAAAAGTAGAAAATGCATTAAATTTAGTGGTCCTATAGACCTAATAAGTAAGGCAATGGATAAAATTTGTTAATGCTTTGGTCTTAAAGATAAATGAATAGGAGAAGTAAGAAATACAAATTTTTAATGAAATAGATTTGATGCATGCATGGGATGGTGCTAAATATTTGGTGGTGAGGTCTAATTTTGATCAAATACTAAAGCAAGCCTTGGTCAAGTTCAAGTAGAGTATGCATAGTTTACCTTTAGAATACATTGTGGATAAGTTAAATTTTTCAAGGAAGAATGCCAAAAAAGTGGAGATATTTTAGGTAAGCTTTAGATCTATAAAATTCAAGCATGCAAGGCTAATAACACTAGCTAACAGGGTGAATAGACCATATATTATTTATATGGATATAATAAGGTCATAAAACATTTTTATATATAAAACTATGAAGAGCTAGAGGCCAATAAAAAATCTAACTCCACTCCATTTACCATTTTAGCAAGTGTGCCAACTTTGATATTGCCATAATCTACTAGCTCAATAACCTAGGCTCCATCTATGACCAAACTATAGAAATTTTAAATTTTGTATGTAATTTCTCATGTAATATTTATTTAAAATAACTACATATAGTAATTATTCATTACATTCATGTTATAATTAACTGAAGTGTTTTTTATGCATTGAACACATTTCATGATTATTGTAATCTATATGTTGTAACATGTAGTTTTTCATTAAACTAGAACTTAAGTTATATTTATTATGAAATGTAAGATAAATCATTAATATATTTTGAGGATAAGGAAAACCCTTCACCAAGTATTTAAATAAATGGAAAACCCTCTTTCAAAGGGTTGGAGTTTTGATCAATATAAGAAGAAATCAAGTCATTGATTATTATTCAACTGTGTTGGTTCTTTCTTCTCCTTTTATGTATTATTGATATTTCATTTTATTTGTCTCTATCAATTCATTAATTTTGAAGTATGCAAATGCTATAGATAATATTTGTTGTTTGTTTGTGTGTGTGTGTGTGTGTGTATGTGTGTGTGTGTGTGTGTGTGTGTGTGTGTGTGTGTGTGTGTGTGTGTGTGTGTGTGTGTGTGTGTGTGTGTTGATCATAGATGTGTAAAATCTATTAAAATTTAGTAAATTTCATTGATTTAAATTAATTAGTTTGGATTGCATTTATATTCAAAGGTGTGAAAGAGTATTTCCTTTCAGTATAGTCTTTAAGTTGTATGGTTTGGATACTCTAGATACCTTCCTGGTTCGAGATGTAATCTCTTAAATAAGGGTGTGAAACAACAACTATAAAGAGTGAAACCTTAAGCTAGAACCAGTAATTTTCCTATACATACTTCCCTAGATTACTTAATCATGTTTATTTGTGAGTGTGCAGTAATTAAAAATGACAAACATTGGTTTTAGAGATAATCATCCACTAAAGGAATAACCTTGGAATTGACACTTTGAGAACATAGGACCTTATTTTATACCTTACCTTTCCCTCATTTTTTGATTTTATTTTGAGATATACCCATCATATAGTAATTATACACTTAGTCAACTCACTTAATATTTACTTTCTTTTAGATTTGACACATCTATGCATATACCTAGTTAAATGATTTGCATGTTTAACCTACTATTCCACTAGCTAGTTGTTTTAACCACATACCTAGAACTTGTGCCTAGGAGTGTAATTCATTTCCATGGAGATATTAAAATATAGAGGCTACCTCATTCAAGTTTTGTGGTGTGCATAAAAGCCACAGTAATATAAATAAAAAGTTGGCACTATAATTAGGGCACACTTGTGTTTTTAATCAATAGTAGAGGTTATTCACTATGAAAAGTTGTACTAGAGATGATTATAAGAGTGAAAAGGTATATGACCCAAGTTAACCTTTTGGTTTAACCTTTTTCAAATCT
This sequence comes from Torreya grandis, assembly GCA_037957365.1. Taxonomy (NCBI): domain Eukaryota; kingdom Viridiplantae; phylum Streptophyta; class Pinopsida; order Cupressales; family Taxaceae; genus Torreya; species Torreya grandis. Next base: position 177,587 of record JARHVA010008867.1, on the reverse strand, counting down.
TAAGGGACATTGAATGGCATTGATCATCACTAAGGTACACTGAGCTAAGACACATTCCCTAGTGAGAAATGTCATGCTTATCAACCATCCTATGGCTCAACCTTGGTTATTCAGATCTATTATTTCCATCCCTAGAGACAAACATAATTTACCAAGGAATACAAACAAATTATTTCCAATATTTTCCCCCTCAAGTGGAAAAAAAAACATAAGAGGATATTATATATTTAAATGTTGCTATGAGATTAATGATTGTAATAGATGTGGATGTTACATACGAACCCTTCCCATTCACTTTACATTATTATTCTTATGATTGGTATCTTAACTTAAAAAAAATAAAATCCATCACCTAATGGAATTCATGTTGAAATACTTTCCTTTCATAATTTAGGCATGTTACTAGTCCAATTTTTATGTATTATCATTTTACCAACATGTACACTTGGATGATTATTGCATACAAAATGGAAGCATCCTAGCATTAAAGATGTAAAATAATTCTTTGGATCCTATAATTTTAGTATTTCTAAGGAGAAATACCACCAAAAATACTTTATCCTTGGTGTATGAAAAAGATATCAACATTGAGATGTAACTCAATCCAAATATCAATCCTCAGATATCAGGCAGCCAAACACTCAATAATAGTTTTCTATATTTGAATCATATTATGTATGCTAATCAAAATGTCCCTACATTTAATCAAATAATTTTTACACTCTACCTCTCATGACACATCAAACAATGAATCAAAATTATGGTTTCTTAAACAATCAAGCATAAATGACTAGCCATCATCAGAACTAGTAAAACCAACATCTAACTCATTCCAACATAGTAGTTGATTACGGTGTAGAATCCACCAAATCTGAATTAGAATCTATACAAATAATGGTCCAAAATTTTATCAAGAACTTCTTGAATATGTATAAAATGATGAACAATACTACTAATCAAAACTATGACTAAAATCCTAGCTCTCCAAGATACAAAAGGCCTTTCAATATATCCACCAATAATGCATAATAAAAACACTCCACTAAGTTATGATAAATAAATATCATGGAGAAAAATTTATCTAATTGGTGTATATTTCATAATTCATCACAATTGGGGAATTGGATTGTGTGGATTTCTATGCAACATTAGAAATTTTCCAAAGGGGAATGGTTAGAAATAATGAAATGATGAATCCCCTAGACCTCCCTCATGAATTTGGCCCCTCAAGTTTGGTTATGGTATTTGAAACTTACAAATTTCACTTCCTTAGTGAAGATGATAACATTATAGAGGATAATTCTTATGAAGTACAAGTATTTTAGTAGATTAGTAGGAATAATTACAATCTAAGGAATAAATATCTTATCACCACTTCTACTCCTAATAATATAATTATTTCCTAAATCTTAAAGCTGATAATAGTACTCTTCCCCCAAAAGTGAATGATTACCCTCAGCATATAAAAGAATAGATTAAGGGAGGATATAATATTGTTGAGGATATGAAAAATATCAAAGATAATATTAATCTCCATGAACTAGCACAAATAATCTAATATAAGGATATCTTATAGAAGTCTATTATAGGGAAGTTTATTATAGAAAAGGCCAAAATGGCAACATAAATGTCATATATACAATAAATATTGAGGTTTCCCCTTTCTTGATAACCATTTAGGCATTTGCAAAAAACTATGCAACTATTTGGTGGATTCCAGAGCTTCATCCACTATGATGCCAACATCCATTCTATAGAAGCTTGGTTTAACCCTAAGTCCATCTAATAGGGCTATTTCATAGTTGGATAAAATATTGGTACCCATGATAGGATAAATTAATGATGTATCAATCCAAGTTGCATCAAAAACTTATGTATAAATGACTATAAACATACTAGTGGTAGATATCACTAAAGAATATGTGATACTATTGAGCAAAGATTAGTTGAACATGCTCAATAGATATTTTTCCATAGACTTCTCTCATATTCAGCTACAATGGAGAGGAATTTCCAGCCAAAATAGAATTGATCAGAAGTAAAGGTTAAATCACCCTATCATAGAGTAAAATAATACTAATGAATAAGTAAGATACAAATCTCTTAGTCTTGTAATGTATACATCTACTACCAAACATGAAGTGTAGGAATAAGTATAAGGCCCTTCCCAATTATGGACCCTTCATTTCAATAGAGTAATATCCAAGCAAGGATTGGGTTTTGGAATTTATTTGGTTAATCTATGTGGTAATAAGTACTTAATGGCATATAGGATCTAATTTCCATGCATTAATAATAAAGCAGAGTATGAATCCCAAATTTTAGGATTGTAGTTTGCTCTCATGAACAACTCAAGACACTACTAATATATGGATACTAAGAACTAATGATAAAATATGTCAAAATTAAGTACCAATTCAAGTTTTCATACTTAAATAAATACAAACACAAAGCCTAGGATTTAATTTATTCATTTGAGTCTTTCAATATATTAACCATTTTAAGAAAACAAAACCAAGATGTTAACTAACTAGCTACTTCAATAACAAATTCAGCACCCCTATAGGAGTCAAAAGTGTTGAATTTATGTATCTAATTTTTACCTTATCTATCAATACCAAATAATATCAATAATTTTTTGGTGTTCGATAATGATCAATAAATCATCTAGTTTCTAACCAATTTAAGACAATTCAAGTCCCAAATACTTTTTGATGAAAAAATAAGTAATTTGTGCCATGAGGAATTAAATGAAGAGGATATCATCCAAATAAATTAAAATTACCTCTCACTAGGTATGGTTACCTTAGAAAGAGCCTTTGACATAGATCCCCAAGCACAAAAACAAAGGTAACTTAAGGCCAATGAGTCTAAGTTTAGCTCAGATAATTTTGGTAATGAAAGAAACTTAAATCTTATCAATATTATTCTAAGATACACTCTAGATGAGAGATAAAGGTTTAAAAACCTAATCATTATATATAACGATGTGATTTCATGGATGTATGATGATTTGAGGATATTTAATCCTAGGTTCATCACCAATATAATTCCACTTAAGCCAGAGCATAAGACATTCAGGTAGAGATAGAGACTGGTTAATCATATCCTATAACCTTTGATATAGAAGGAGGTAGAGAAGTTACTAAGTGCCAAGATAGTCATTCATATCAGGTATTCAAATTGGGTGTCTAATCTAGTTCCTATAAAAAAAATTAATGGTGGAGTTAGGCTAGGTGTCAATTTTAGGAATATTAAAAAATCTTATAAAAAGATAACTATTTTGTACCCTCATTGGATGAGGTGATCCAGAATGTGAGTAGCTCTATAATGATGTCTTTCTTAGATGGATTTTTAGGATATAATAAATTGCTAGTTGAATTAGAGGATAAAATTAAAATTGAATTTACCATAAAGTGGGGAACTTATTCATATAAGTGGATTCCATTTGTCTTGATAAATGTAGGATCTACTTTCAAAGAGCCATAACTCATGCATTCCAAGGGATACTAGGTAAATTAATAATCATATACATGGATGATCTCACCATTTTATCAAAAATAAGGATGATCACATAGACTATCTTTAGTCCATCTTTGAAATATGTAGGAAGTTGGGTATCTCATTAAATCCCAAAAAGAACATATTTGGCATTATTGAAGGTAAATTATTGGGACACATTATCACCAAATATGGGATCACCATTGACCTAGAAAAAATTCAGGGAATTTCTAAAATAATGTTACCAAATAGAAAAAAGATCTTAAGTCCTTTGTCAAGATTAATTTCATAAGAAAATTTATATCAAGATTTGTAGAAATTGTTAGAATTCTAAATGAAATCCTTAAATAATATGCCAAGATAGAATGGACACCAAAATCCAAGAAGTCTTTCCAAGACATAAAAAGGCTATATCACAGGCCCTAGCATTAGTAATCCCATATTTCACTAAGTAAATCTTCCTATATTAATTCACTTTAGGACATACAATCATTTATATACTCATAAAAAATAAGGAAGAGAGAAAACATCCTATTTATTTCATGAGCACAAACTTAAAAGATATAGATCTTAAATATTACCTGATTGACAAGTAAATTTTTTCTCTTGTCAAAGTGGTAAAGGAGTTATAACACTACATTCTTAGGAATAAGACCATTTATATTGTATTTAATCTCATTGTAAAGCTTATGTTAGGACATAAAATATTGGAAAAGTGTAGGGGAAAATGGATGGAAAATTTTCAAGAGTTATCCATTTAGATTAAACCTACCAATATCATTAGAGGATATTTGATGACTCAACTAGACCCACACATCACCATTGTATAAGTCTACCAAACACAAGTTTCCTAAGAAGAATAGTATTCAAATACCACTCAAATATTACTCACTAGAGCATGTCCCCAAGAACTCAAAAGAGATAAGAAGAGAGCCTTGAGGCTCAAAGCTATACATTATATGATTAGGATGGGAATTCTCTATAACAAGATCAATGAAGGCATCTATTTGAGATGGGTATCATGTGATGAAGCCTAAGAGATTATAGAGAACTTACATCAAAATATTATAAGTGGCCATCCATCTAGAAATATTACAACCCATATAATACTCTTAATGGGTTATTATTGGCCAACAATCTTTAAGGATGATCATTCCCAGTTAAGGATATGCCATAAATTCTAGGTTTTAGTGAAAAAATAGGTGAAAACAACAATGCCACTACAAATTTTTATTGATGGTAATCTAATTACCCAATGGGGCTTATATTTCATTGGTGTTATCAACTTGAACTCTTTATATGGACATAAATTTATGCTCACCACTATAAATTATTGGATGGGATGGACTGAAGTAGCATCCACCAAGATTTATAAAGCATAAGATGTGATAAATTTCCTCAAGGATCATATCATGACTAGGTTTAGTACTCATATTTCATTGGTTTGTGATAATGGGCTAGAATTTCAATCAACCAAATTTACATAATGGGCCCTGACAATCAGATAACCATTTAAATCAACCTGTAATCACTACCCACAAGGGAATAGATTGGCTAAATCAACTAATAAGAATCTCATTGATGCTATCAATAAATAGGATATATATAAACATAGAGAGTGGCATATCTTAAAAAAAAGGAACTATGGATAGATATAACTCTATACAAGTAGGATCTCAAAGCCTCAACAAATTTACTAGTCTATGGGAGGCAACTAGTATTCCTAATCATTCTTAAGTTGCCAACATAGTACATTAAAGAATACATGGAATCTAATGACATGATAGAATATAGATTATTGAATATCATATAAATTAAAGAATAAAAAATTGAAGCCCTATAAAATTTTAGTAGGCATCAATATATAGTCAAAATATGGTTTGATGAAGGAGCAAAATTATAAGCATTCAAGATATTTGACCTAGTGCTCTTATGGGACAAATACCATGAAAAGAAAGGATAACATGAAAATTTTACCTCACTATGGATAAAAACTCGTCATATCTATAATATCCTAGGTAACAATGCTTTTTATTTAAGGGACCTCAAAGATAATGAATTAACATATCCAATCAATGGATAGTTTTTCAGGCACTAATTCATGGCTGCCCCATCTAAATATGTATATAAGCAACCACAAGTGTTATATTAAGGGTAGGTTAGATTTAATTTATTATTTAAATTCCTACCTTTAGTCTTTTTTTTTATTATAGTAAATCTATAATTTTATATTAATCATTCTCACTTTATGCATGTTATTTTGCTTAGTCTAGTTTCTCATTTTTTCTAGGTAGTTTCTTGCTTTCTAAAAAAAAATCCTTTTGATTTCATGGTAATTTGAATCATTACATCTATTATAACCAATAATAAACCTATTTGAGTGTTATCCCAAATATGTGTTGTGAATTCAACTTGAATTGGTGTGTGTTACACCTTGTACATTAGAATTCCTAATATAGGTAAGCAATGAGAGAGTTAACCATGATAATTTTATAAAGCATATGATTCTAGTAGGTATGTAAAAGATGATCCCATAGATCTATGCAAATGTATAAAAAAATTATTATCTCCTTTGATCAAATGCACATTAAATGATATTACATGTTTGATTTAATAGCCATTTATATGAGTGAATTTGATAGGGACATTATGATGAACCAAATTTTAACAACACCAGCTTGTGGTGGTTACCTTATTATTTATTATATTCAAAAACAAAATGGGGTGATATTGCAAAATTATAAAAGAAAATTAAAATGAATTAAAATCCTACATGATGAAAAAATATCATTGTATTATGCATCATTTAAAAGTATGACATAAGGGAGGAAGGGTGATCAAAAATGTCTTTGTTGATCCTATGGATGCCTGGACGGCAGTAGAGTAATGACTAAGATCCCCAATCTTTTCCTAACTTAATGCCTTATAAAAATGAAACCTATAACCCATCCAATGTCTTTTATAAAATACTTTAACAAGGAGTAAATAATATCACTTTGACACACAATGGTCTAAGGTATGAGAAAAATAATTATGTTGCATGAAATTGCTAAGAGTAAATTTCATGTTTCTAATCTAATCATTTTTTATGCCATAGTTCATGGTTGATATTAGGATTGTGAAACTATGGATTCTTGGTTCTTGAAAACTCAAGAGTATTCATCTCTGTGAGTCTCTATTTACTATATTAAACACACACCACCTTGCATTATTTATGGACAATATGGGTCCCATTTGTTAATTAGAAGGCTTGTTCATTGTAGATCTATCCATGCATGTGTAGCATATCTTATTATCTATGGAAATATGGGGGTTTTGGAAATTAAATTACCTTTATTGCATATATTTTTTGATTATAACACATTTCCATTAGAATGAATTATTAGAATGAATCCATTAATGAAAATTTTATAAGTTTACTATGTATGACACGTCTTCAAAATTATCATTATTTAGGTTCACTTATTTGGAATTAGGAGCATTTTGGTCTTCAAAATTTTGGTCTTTCGAATTTTGGTCTTCTAAATTTTGGTCTTTAAGAAATCTTCATTTGGGAACTTTGGTCAGAATATTTTCTTAAAAAAAAATTATTTGGGAACTTTTGTGTTGGTAAAATATTATTTGGATCCCCTTATTCGATATCATTTGAAAACTTTATTTTAGGAAATTTCCATTTGGTATTTTCATCTCTGATACCTTTCTCTTCATAGTTTTCATCTTCAAAAACTTTATCTAATAAATCTTCTTGAATGACAATTTGGTCTTCAGAAAAAGTGTTCAACATTTTGGCATCCTCTATGGTAAGTCTGCTAAGCCAAGGTCATCAAGTTCAAATTAAATGAGGATGAGAAGCTTGAAGACATTGGTGATTAATGGCACATGAATTGAAATTTGATGTTAAAAGGATATAACATCAAGTTAGTAACCAACTTCACATCCATTGATTGTAAATTAACATGAGCGTATACTTCCCTCTAAGAATTTAAGCCCTATTTATGTTCAATTGAGCTAAATTTTGCATAGGAGAGTACCAAACTACCATTATAAAGAGCTAGAATTATATCAAAACTAAGAACTAAAAATGGCATATTCATCCAGAGCATATAGGGGAGCCCAAGTGCCATCCATATTTTCTATCAAATATTCAATAGAGTATATGCATATAATTTTTTATGCCTCCATATTTGATGGTACCTATGCTAACTACTCAGCTCTATGAGAGGCTATAGAAAATGTTGACCCATTCACCTATAAGTAATATTCATATCCTCCCCTTTAATATCTAATTAATTCACTATGAAACTGATAAAATTGAGTTCATGCCATGTATTGACCTATTATGTGACTTATTCTTCAATATAATGATTGTAGATAGTAATTTCCTCTACTATGTTAATAACAACACCATCATTTCCTACATTTTAGGGGAATAATTTCAAATATATTTATAATTTAAAATATTAGATTCAACATTTTATTTACATAGTGTATCCCTTTGGAGGAAGAATAATAATATAGAAAAGATGGTGAGCAAATGGCTTCTCACTGGAGAAACCTTTTTGCTCAAGGACAAAAATCATGTGTCTATCACCTATTTTTTCCTATGTTTTTTCAAGCCATAAATATGATTTAATGGTTTCAAATACAAGAGAAGATAAATAATGATTTATATGTTACCAAACCCTAGTGTCTATATCTCAAATTACTCAACATCATACATGTAGAAGGAGCAATAATTAGTTTTTATAAACATAACTAGGACAAGTTTATTATCAACACATTGGAGTGAACTATGTTTCTATCCATTTATAGTGGTATTGTCTATAAATATCTTATTATTTTTATTTTAATGTCATATATAGATTCCTAATTTCTCTATGTTTTTTAGTTAACATCTTATCGTAGTCAACTTAGACAATTGTGAAATGAATGGATTAAAATGCAATGCACCATTGTCCACTTACAATGGACCTATCCATATTCTATTTTTTTCCTGATACTAATCATGAGCTGATAAAATCACCTTTTATTCTAATTTATAATTGCAAAAATCCATAATAGTCAACATATTTTAGTGTTTAATCTAAGTGAATTTCTTATTTTCTTCCCAAAATAACAACTTTCCATATTTATCAATTTATTAAAATCATAATAGTTAATTATTACACATCTTTAAAATTATAATATTTTCAATTTTACACATATTAGAACCCATTAAAAATTTATTTATTTTATCAAAAATAAGGTAAAACATATTTGTGAAATTGAACTATTATTTTTAAGCCCTTGATTTTCTCATTTGTTTTTGAGTTTCATTTTTATTTTTTCTTTGATTTTTTTTAAAGTATGTTTTATTAGTTTTAAAACTCATAAGATTTTTAATTTTGGGTAAATCATTCATTATTTTTACCTTATCCATGATGTGTTGGGTAATAACCAAATACTCAGGCCATTTAATAACACTATTCATGGATTTTAGTTTCTAAGTTCCTCATGGTATATTGAAAATTTCCTATGATTTTATTTTTAGCCATAAGAAGCCTTCAGTCATTTGTTCTTATAGTGCACTATCATGTTGTTATCCTTTAGAAGTTACTCTCAACATACCCTAGAGACAAGATGGTATGAATGGCAAAATCCTTTTTATTTATTTCCTTTGTGGTTATTTTCATTATTCATGATTAGGATTAGTATATCTAAGAGCCTACAAATAAAACACACCTTTGAATAGTTTCACCCTTTTCCTTGTTGCAAATTTTCAAAGTATCTCATTTTAGTGGTAATTTTATTTCACTCTTTTATATATTTTAAAATTCAACATCACAATTTGTATTACTTTCAAAACTACTATTTGGATTCACTATATATTGACATTAATAAAACCCAAATATCACACAAAGGATACAATGACTAATTCACAATCTCAAGCCTTGCTTAATTTATAAGTACCATTGATATCCGTCTTTGTAAAGTCTAGGTCTAGCATGACCTAGGAACAAGAATAATTATACATTGAATATGTTATAAGGATTACTCCAAATCCCATTGATGGAATTATAATGGTTATCGAGACTAATCATGTTAATACAAAAAAAAATGAAGATAATGATAAAGAATTCACTGGTTATCTAAATGTGAACACACATAAGATTGATGCCTTCCTATATAATATAAGAGATTATCAAAATAAATTACTTCCACTTCCACATCTAAATCAAATACTCTAGTTACTACAAACTTTTCCATTCCTACATTAAGCTCAATAGTTAAATATGTGACAACACCCATAGGTATGGGGGAATCCCTTGGTTTAGATTAAATTAACATGGCCATTTCTATAAGGGCATCATATACACCTCTCTTTATCACCACACAATGTCCACTGCTAACATCATCTAATTTATACTCTCTTGAGAAGTTTTTTATAGCCATACATGTTAAAATATTTTAATAGATCAAGGTGTGTCCAAAGATACTCACTCAATGGACTCTCATACTCTTTTTCATAATATTTTGGCACCTAAAATAATGTCTTACCTAGTACCAATAGGTTTTGTATCACCTAATCTATTACTTTATGAGGGTAAAGTTGACTTTAAAAAACAAATTTGTTCATTCCATGTTGCATGATTGGATTATGATTATAATGATAATTTACTTTAAAAACTATTTCAAATAAGTCTTAAAGACTATGCTCTTTTATAGCTCTATGACTTCCCACTTCAATCAAATAGAACATTTAACCCATTAGTAGATCAATTTTTAGCACACTTCTCAATCAACATTGGTGAAAAGTTATCTTATAATTAAATTTCAAAACTCAAGAAAGGGTCAAATGAGAAACTCAATGAATATGTTCCATGGTAAAAAAAATATGCTTGTAAATATGATAAACTCTATGGTAGATAATGAATTATAAGATATCTCTACTCGAATCTTGTTAGCACCACTCCATGAATCAATCCTATTTGATAAAGTAAAAACCTTTCATGATCAATGAAAAACATTCAAGGAAATAGAGTTCAAAATCTTAACATTAAATAAGCTCAAATATGCACCAACTACACCATATATCAATTATCCAGTTTTAAAAAAATCCAAATTATAAGGCCAAATATAATGAAAGCTTGAATGAAACAAAAATGAAATATCACATCCATCAAACCATCTTAAATTGAAAACTCCTCCAAGGATGAAATTTATAAGGTTATTATAACCTTTTCATATCTTATTGCAAAAGCTCATTAATTACAACCTCATATCTCTACCTCCTCTATTTGAGATTTATTTAACCAAACCTTAACCTAAGGGATTTAATATTAATGCATATTGTGACTACCATAGACACTTCAGGTATTATAAATATAAATTTTACAAGCTAAACTTCATCTCCTTCCCTTTAATATCCAATTAATTCACTATGAAACTGATAAACTTGAGTTCATGCCATGTATTTACCTATTATGTGACTATTCTTCGATAGAATGATTGCAGATAGTAATTTCCTCTACTATGTTAATAACAATACCATCATTGCCTACATTTTAGGGGAATAATTTCAAATATATTTATACTATAAAATCTTAGATTTAACATTTGATTTACATAGTGTATCCCTTTGGAGGAAGAATAATAATATAGAAAAGATGGTGGGAAAATGGCTTCTTGCTGGAGAAGCCTTTTCACTCAAGGACAAAAATCATGTGTCTATCACCAAATTTTAGATGGGAATTTACATTTCTATGGAACTTTTGAACTTCCTATATGGTTACTCAAGAACCCACTTCCTTCAATTGTAATGGGTACCATTTATCAACCTATTAGTCACTTTAGAATGCAATTTTACATTGGGATAGATTATCAAGGCTTGATTGCATGAACTAATACTACATAAGGATAAGAGGCCCCAAGGGGGAAACTTTTACATGATGTCCTATCTTCTTGATGTTATCATGGGTACCATATATATACATAATGGGTCTCTCTAGGACCCAAATCCTAAATATATCTAAAACAAGATATGTGACATCTATTCATTTGTTCATATTTATGCATATATAAGGAATATATTGAGGATTGCAAAAGATTTATATCTCTATGAAAGGGGGGAAATCCATGACAAACACATGCCCAAAACATCAAAAAATATTGCTAATTCACTCATGTATTTTGGTAACTACCAATTATATCTTGAGTACACTATGATAATGGTTATTGGGCATAGATTCAATCCTTTATGCCTTGCAAAACACATCTCTAACAAGATGCATGAACAAGAAATTACTTATCAATTATAGAAGTGGATTGATGAAGATTTAACTATAATCAAGAATAACACATTTCATGGCTCTCATCTCATGATTGGGAGGATGTGTTATAACTTCCATAGGTACTTTGGGGAATCTAGCAATGCCAAAAAAGCTTATGCCCCACATACATTACCCCATATATATTGGGACCCCTATGGTAGAGTGCAAAAATATTTCTATAATTTGGGAATTCACTATAATCATGAGCCCTATGACCATAATATACTATTTATCAATTTAAAATATGACATTTAAGTATTGGAAAGGGATAGGATAACTAGAATAAATGAAGACTTGATGAATTTATTTCAATTAGATCCTTCCATAACACTTGAGCAATCATAATACAAAATCCTTTTACCCAAGGGATGGACCTCTTTAGACTTTTGAACAATATACCTCTTTAAAAAATATAGTATCAAATTCAAGCCCACCAAAATATACCAACCATGAATATGGTTGTAGAGCAAGAGCAGGGTGAAGGGGAAATTTATGTTGCCATAAGATAAATAGAAGAAGAAACTCCTCAAGTTTAAGTACCCATAGTTGAATTGAGGAAAATAAATTAGAAACATACAAAATAAATAAATAATTAAAAGTACAACTCTATTATGCATTAAGAGGAGCTTATTTTTATAGAATCCTCTAATTTGGAAGACCTCACACTCACTATGGCAATTTTGGAAACCATAACATCTAGTGTGTGAGTCCCTTTCCTACACAATAAGTGGTTGCTCCTATAACTGAGAAGGAAACTATATTATAAAAAATTAATTCAAAAGTAGGAAGGCCTTAGGCACAATCCATAGAGGGACCAAGTGATAAGACATAACCCTCAATTGAAGTTGAATTAATGCATGAGTTAGATGAAGAAGAATTACACCTCGCTAAACTTTAGAAACGTAGAGGAAAATGTTGGGTGAAGATTGATTTTAGAATAAAGAGAAGAAGTCTATTTTATTTCCAAGAGACAAGATATAATAATGGTCCAATCCCATTTCATTGAGGACTTTAAGTCCTATATGGAGACCTATATTGGAGACTTGCTAGCAATCCATGAGGGTAGTGAGTAGGAAAGTAATGATTTAGAGCAAGAATTAGAGAACATTAGATAAAAAAAATAGGTTATTCATTTTCCCTCTAAAATAGATTAATATGGTTAAAATGAATCCATAAGGCTATATGACATACTAGAATCTATTGGCTCCTTGAAGATTTAATTGGCCCCTCAAATAACTCTAATAACCAAATTGTTCAAATCTCTAAAATAAGATGAGACCAAGTTAATTTTTTTGTATACCCCAAATAAGACTTGCAGCCATTTGGAATTGATGTTATTATTAGAAGTGGTAAATTCATTAAATTTAGTGGTCATCCAAAAATAAAAAGTAAAGGAGTAGATAACATTTGTTGACACTTTGGTCTCAAAGATAACTAAATAGGATAAGCAAGTAATACAAATTTTGAATGAATTAGAGTTGATGAAGGCATGGGATACGGATAGAGAGTTGTTTATGAGGTATATTTTTGATTAAATTATATAGTAATTCTATTTCAACATCAATCAAAGTCTACAAGGTTTAAATTTAGAAGACATTAAGGCTAAGTTAAATTCTATAAGGAAGAAGTCGATAGAAGTGGAGACCTTTTAGGTCGGCTTCAAAGCTATAAAAAAACAAGATGAAAGGTTAATAATAATGGATAATATGAATGGACCATCTATTCTTGATATGAAGATAATAAGGTCATAACACATTATCAGATATATACACTATCAAGATGTGGAGGCCAATAAGAAACATATCTCCACTCTATCTACCAGTTCAACAAGTGTGCTATCTTCAATGCTGCCACCATCTACCAATTCAGTAGTCTAGGATCCAACTTTGACCAAACCATTTATATTTTAAATTTTATATGTAGGATTTTTTGAAACTAAATATGACTAATTATTCTTCATTGTATCAATGTTATAATTAACTAAAATGTTTATTCCATCATGCATACATTACATGATTATTGTAATCTACAAGTTGTAACATGCAGTATGAAATGTTTTATAAATATTTACTTCACTTAGAGTATGAGGTTACCACTTAACTAAGTATTTAAATACATGTAAAACCCTATTTCAAAGGGTTAGAGTTTTGATCAATATAGGAATAAATCATGTCATTTATTGTCATGCAATTATGTTGGTTCTTTGTTCTCCCTATTCTATCCTATTGAGATTTTAATTTATTTGTTTCTATTAATTGCGTAATTTTAAGTGTGTAAATTCTATAGATAATCTTAGTTATATATATATATATATGTATGTATGTATGTATGTATATATATATATATATAGATCATAGATGTGACAAATATATTGAAAATTAGTACATTTAATTTATTTTAAGAAATTATTTTAGACTAAATTTATATTTTAAGGTGTGTAGGAGTATTTATTTTTGTTACAGTCTTCTAGGTGTGTGATTTGGCTACTCTAAATACCTTGCGAGTATGAGTTGTAATTTCATGACTAAGGGTATGCAATGACATCTATAAATAAATCATCCTTCATATGAGACCACTAAGTTTCCTATAACTACTTCCCCATACTAATTAATTATGTTTGTTTGTGAGTGTGCAGTAGCTACAAATGGTAAACATTAGTTTTTATAGATACTCATCCACTAAATAAACAACCTTAAAAGCAACCCTTTGAGAACATAGGACATTTTTTATACCTTACCTTTCCCTCATTTTTTTGGGTTTATTTGGAGATATACCATCATAGATTAGTTATCTAACCATACAAATCACTTAGTATTTTATTTGTTTTATATTTCACACATCCATCCATATACCTGGCTAAATGAAATGCATGTTCAACATGCTATTACATCAACTAGATGCTTTAACCACATGCATACAACTTTTTCTTAGGAGTTGAATTTTGTTTCCATGGAGATATTAAAACATTATAGGCTACTTAATTCAAGTTTTGTGGTGTGTATAAAACCTAAATTAATAGTGGACATTAAACAAAAATATGGAAATTCATTATGAGAAAACATTGAATTTTTATGTACAATATTCCAACTACCAATTAGTGTAAAGTTAGAATGGCTTTTATTTCAATAATGTCAATACCCTAAGTTGTAAATTCATCATTATGTGGATATATGGAATACCTAAGGAGTAGATATAAGGTATTTGGTTCACATTTTTAGTCATACATTAACACCTCTACTAATGGTTTGGTATATGCACCAAGAGTGTAGGAGAGAAACCAAGCATTGGGCACAAGTGCAACAATATTTCATTCAAAATTTTGTGTTCAAAAATGATAATCTAATGGTTCATAATGTCTTATAGAAGACAAAATTATTTATATGTCACATTGGATGAGATGAAGACTTAGACACTACAATTGAATCATCATCCCAATAGGAAGATGTGTAGGATTTGAATTTTGTAGCTCACAATTATAAGGCCAGTCAATAAGAATAAGATATTATTAAGAAATTTAAGATAATAATAGAAGAATTTATAGATTCCAATGATAGTGATGGAGATATAGACCTAGTAAGTTTCTTTGAACTAGAATGGGAAGTTAAACCAAAGCTAGTTAAAAGCATAGAGTATGTTCAAGAAGAAAGACTACATAACATAAAAATCCCATATTGGGAAGGCAAGCACATTTTAAAAGATTCTCTACCTAATATATCAAGAAAAGTATACCAAGAGCCCCTAAAAAATATTGAAGTGAACATTTAAATAGATTTGGATCCTATACTTATGATTGCGGGAGACTATTGTGGGCTAGAAAAAATATCAGAGGCCTTGTAGCAACTAAGGGATCATCAATATGAGTTCTTAACTAAACTATAAAAATTAAAAGGTGTAGATCCATATTGTGGAAACATGAACATATAATTGAAATAATGTTCATATGCTATTAAAAATCATCCCTATAGGCTCAGCCCCAATATGAAAATCAAAGTAAAGGATGAACTACATTGAATGCAAGAAGATGGAACCATTTATCTAGTTTTGTAATTATATTGAGTGAGTTCTATCATTGTGCATCAAAAAAAAAGGGGAGGTTCATGTGTGTGGGGACTATGGCATACTCAATGATGCCTATGTCAATGACCCATTTCCAATACCATTCATAGATGAAGTCCTTGAGTTCATCATAGGGCATGAAATATACATGTTCATATATTAATTGAATAGGTACCATTAGATTCCAATTTTCAACAAAGACCAAGATAAGACTACCTTCACAACTAATTGGGGTTCATTCACATATAAGGTAATGCCTTTTGGCTTAAATAATGCACCTTGAGTATTTTATAGGTCTATAGTAAATGCATTCAAGGACTTCATTCATGAATTTATGTAGGTATATTTTGATGACTAGGATATTTTATCTATTCTTAAATGAAATTTATCAAAACTATGATAAATTCTAGAATGATGTCATGCTTTGAGCATTTCTTTGAATGTAAATAAGTGTGTGTTCCTTACACCTTTTGGTGTTTTTTAGACCATGTAATATATAACTATGGTATTTTTTTATCCAACTGAGATTTATGTAATAGTAGGGATGCTACTTCCAACCAAATCTATAGAAGTGTGCACATTTCTTAGTCATAAAGAACACTATAGAAAATTTATCAAATGGTATGCAATCATATCAATGCTAATGGAGAAACTATTGCACAAAGATACATAGTTTGAATGGATAGTAGAATTTCAAGTGGAATTAATTGATATAAAAAAGGCTTGTAAAATCACCAATTCTATTTTTTTGCTGATAAGATGAATCCATTCCATGTTCATGTATATGCTTCTACTACTATAGTAGGAGCTATTTTAGTGTAAATAGGTGAATGTGGGTTGGATCATTCCATACATTTTAATAGAATAAATTTATCATCTATATATAATAACTATACAACTATTGAGAGAAAGTCATTAGATATGGTGTTTATACTACAAAAGTTTTAGCATTACTTATTGGCTACACCATTTGAGTTCTTTATGGATTACCAAAAATTACACTACTTGGTTAACAAGATAATGTTGGGAGGGTCTATATATAGGTATATTATGTTATTTTAGGAATTTATAATATATATCAATGCCAAGCCAAGTTGATAAAATGTTGGGCTAGATCATATAATCAAGATACATAATGAGGAGGGCTAAAATAATTAGAATATGAATCCCCAGAAGTTCACTTATTTAGGGCTATTAAAATTATAGATAATATGGAGGAAATTACTTACTTATTGGAGTAAGGGAATTTTCATATGCATTATTTAGAAAGGGACAAAAATAAAATAGTCACCTGAGTTATACCATATAATCTCATTAATGGATTTTTATACAATTTAGGAATACATGATGTGTTGTGCAAAGTAGCAATCGATCATAAACAACCACAACTTCTTTAGGAAGCTCATAAAGGATTACAATAGGTCACTTTTTAGGTGAAACCACTACAATTAAAATCTTATAGAGTGGTCTTTGGTGGCATGCATTATTTTAGGATGTGCACAAAGTAGCCCAACATTATGATGTATGCCAACTAATGGGCAAGCTAAATAAACATGATGAGATGTTATTAGTCCCAATGCTCATAGAGTAACCATTAAAAAAATGGGGAATTTATTTTATTTGGACTATATATCCTCTTATCAAGTTAATTTATACACATTATATTATTATTTCAACTAATTAATTCATCAAATGGGTGGAAACAACTATGACCCAAATTAAAGTGCAAAGGATGCTACCAAGTTCTTATATGAAAATGTCATCAAAAGGTTTGAATGTCCTATTAAGCTTATCATCAATAGAGAAACACATTGTATACAAAGTAAAGTTTAGCTAACCTATTAATCAATCATATCTCAAAGAAGATAAATCTTACTTACACTTCTATTTGTTGAAACATTAGATATTCAAGGTCATGACCAAGATAGATCCATTAGACCTAACTAAGGGGTCTTTTACAAAAATAACATCACTAGAAAGGGTTTAATCCTCTACTCAAGCATAGCTATGCAATAACCCTAGTTAGGCTCTATGTTTTCATATTCATTAATTAAATATAGAGTAAAGTAAGATATAATCTAGTACTCATCAAAGCTTGTGGCACAAAGTGGGAGTAAAAAAAGATAAAACGTAAATGTTCATAAATAATTATAATTAATATACGTATATATATAACACTAATGCATGAAGATAGAAATATATTCAAAAGCCATTACTTATTTTGCTTTTATCTACTAAAATAGATAAGTTAGAAGTTGAAGATAAACTAATCAGGACTCAATCTCTCTCTTGGATAAAGGTGCTTTGTAAGAAGTTGTTTTGGTTTGTAAGGATCACTAAGATGGGCCAAGACATCCAAGATTTCTACATAAGATAATATTCCTATCCAAGATAAAACCTAAGTAATAACTCCTCAAGTAGAATGATCAAAGATAAAATTATAAAGAAGCATAAATGAATAATTAAGTTTGTCTCTCTTTAATAAATGGTGAAATTAATGTGTATAAATATATGCATCTAACCCTAAACCTTTACTATAGTTTATTGGAGAAGGTTGGCCCAATTTGAATCTATATTTTTAATTTATAAAAAGAATTAGGTCCAATTTTAGGTCATCTAATGTCAACCTAGACCTAAAATGTGAAAATATCAATTAGAATACAGGGTTGGTCGATGCTGACATTGTTTAGTAAATGTCAAAAAGGGTTTTAGGATTAGTTAGGGGCTAAGTAAGGTGGTTAATTATTTGGAGGAGTGTGTAAGAGAGGTGTCAAATCTTATTCAAGTGTATGTGAGATGGTTTTGTATATATAAAGTGGAAGTATATGGGATGACAATATTATGAAGCAAAAATGGTATATCCACCCTTCTCTAGGTGCACCCTTTAAGGCGACTTAGAGAGATTGAGACTTGACAGGTTATTGCAAGAAATAAAACATTAGTAATTAATCAAGTTTGAAAATATTATATGTATACATATTACCAACTCAAATATCATCACATGTCACTTAGGTGCAACATGGGGTGGTGTTTAGAGAAAATAACATTGCAACACGTAATGTTGAAGCTAACAAAATTATATTATTTACAAGCATAAGACAAATAAAATTAAATGACTGAAATGAAATAATTGAAATAAAAGTAATACCTTAACTTACATTTATCTCTATATGACTATTTATTATGTTTATAGTTTTGATCATGGAAGGTACAGAGACTACTTTGGACAGACCCAATGATACAAAACTAAAGAGAAAAAATAGAACAAATGTAAAAAAGCCAAGATAAGTAAAATGGTGTAGGCATGATGTACTTGTAAATTTTGTACTCTTGGGTGATAAATTCTAGGTTAGGACCAAATAACCAAGTTAAATTTATATTAAATTGAGTAATAGAAAATCTAAGGCTATTAAATGATCAAAAAACTTAAACAAGTAAACATTAAGTTATCTATAGGTCAATTAAGAAAAGGTCTTGAAGAAGATATAAACCTACACCATTACATAGATCCCATTGATACCTTTATAATTATATGTGGAATGTAAAAAATAGAGCTCATATGTTCCTTGTGTAGCTAGTCAAAGTTTCAATCAAGCTAGTTAAAGCAGGTCAAGTTGGTTAAACTATAGAAATTGACCATTATGGAGTTACCTGCAAATAGTTTCATGGTAAAGAGCTTGTCATGATATTTTAATCCCAATTTATGATTCATGAAATAGAGTCCATATGTAAAAAATATAGATGGTCAAAGTTATGGTTAAACCTAGTCAACAAGATGACGTGGAAAAATTTGGACCAGTAAGAATGTGACACATGCACAAGACGTAAGAAAAATAGTGGGTTTTTATCTCTTGTCTTTGATTGGGTGATCTTCAAAAATTGGAAAAAACATTGGAGTTCAAACGGAACATCTATTTGGACATCGACAAGTGGCACAATGAGTGGATGACAAGTGGCATGGTGAGAGGTTGAAAAGTGGCATGGTGATATTGGACCATGTGGTGGGTCCTCAAGCCACCAAATGGCTTTCTAGCATCCAATTTTATTTCTTGAGTGTTCCAAAATAAACCCATATTATAGTTTCCCTATAAATCCACATGCCACATAGTTTCCACATTCCATTCACGTTATATCCATGTGAAACCACAAAACCCTATGTTTCATGCCTTAATTTCCACGTACATGACACATCCAAACTTACCACATGCCTCCATAAATCCATGAAATCTATGCCAATGCCAAATACTTGGCATGTTAAACCTTTAACTTCATGGCATATAAAAACATTAAAGCTACCCACTTATTAAATGTCAAACTAAGGATATGCATTGGCCACCAGATGCATGGATGGAGACTCAAACCCCTATCCTCCCATGTAAAATGGATAAGGTCCAACCACTTGGGATATGGAGTGGAAGAACTATATAAAGTGATAAAAATTGTATTTAAAGGCATTAACAAATCTAAGCAATATAGATAAAGGCTATAAAGGAAGCTTGTACGAGCTAAAAAGAGATTTAGAAACAAAATTTGGGAAAAGTTTGAAAAGGGATTGATATTATTTTTCTTTATAGATCAACTTTACATTTGATCATTTTTCAGTTTAAGGAATTTTGAAGAAATTGTAAAGCTTCAGAAACATTCTATTATGCTAAGGCATAAGGACCTATTTCTACTCCTGCTCTAATTTGAGACATCAAGAGTCATTTTTGGAATTCAAGGTAAACTAATGAAATATTTTATTTTCAGAGTCAATTCCATCAATATGCTGAGTGTCTAGATTTGAAGCCATTTGCTGCTAATTTTGATGCTTGAAATTGATATTTTTTTAGTAGAAGACATATAGAGGTGTGTTTCAGGAAGGTGAAGAATCTGTCTATGGATTCTAAGAGTCTTCAAAGGTCCATAACACTTGGATTCATTATTGTTATATAAGGGTTGCCATTTACTTGTAAACATTTTATAATGAATTGGTTCAACTAGTTAGCGAACCCAGAGACAGGCATTGCCAACCTTTGTAATCAACTCTTTTGTAATGTGATGTGTATTTTATTGCATTATTTTTCCTTTAGTTTATTATTTTAAAAAATAATTTTTAGTATTTAATATTTTTCCTATAAAGTATCCAAACTAAACTTTTTGGATGGAATCCAATGCTAGTTTGTAGATCAAATTTGGTATCAAAGTAGTTGATCAATAGGATTTAAAAGTGTGGTTTACCTATGATTAATAGCTGGTTTGTATTTTTGCTTCCATTTTCAGCATTTGTTTCAACTTTTTGATTGAACAAGTACAATGGGTAAGTTATCAAATAGAGCCAAGCTTGATGAGCTTGAAGCCATTAACCACTAGATCTAGGAAGAAAACTCTTTTCTGAGAGCCAATTTTTACTCCTTGGAAGAGGAGATTGTGTGATTAAAAACTAAGCCATAATCCTCAATAAAAGAGAAAGAGGATTATGCCAATAAGATGATTATATAGTGTAAGCAGTTGATGACATTTGTCAAAGAGTTATAGGATGAGATTCAAGAAAAACATAAGATCCTAGCTCAGTTAAAAAGTGAATAGAAAAAGGAAAAGCCTTTTACTTCAGATGTAGAGACCATGACAAATGAATGCACTTTAAGTTTTTCACCATACGAATCTTCTCCTTCCTCCCATTGAGTTTTGGATTTAGGTAATGACATCTTTGGTTTGTTTGAAAAGCATACTAGAGGCATTGGATCCAAATTATTATTTAAAATGGGATTTAATGGAATTATCCTTGGAAAATATAATCAAGGAATATCTAACCCCATATTGGTTGAAGATTGGCCTCATTTTTCAAGATTGGGGTATCCTAATGTAGGGAAAAAGGAGATTAGAGAAAGCTCTAAGACCGCTGGAAGAAGACAAGCTTCTCATAACAAAGAGGCTTCCCCATTGGCATTTGGTGACTCATCTTCTGAAGAAGGATTTCGTAAGAGATCACCACAAAAAGGTAATGAGATTCCTCCACCTCTTGTTCACCATAATTATAAAAGAAAAGGTAAACATTCTAATCCATTATCCACATTTGAGAAGTTTGTCAATGATGTGTAAAATTTATGGCATGTTTATCCATACATTTTTTGTGGATTGTCTAACCATTATGTAGATTAATGTAGGAAATGTAAATATTTATTGGAAAAAGTTGAGAGAGATTACTCTCCTAAATGTAGTTCATTGAAAATAAGTTTAGGTAAGTTTCTTAAAAAATGGATCATCAAAATGTGGATAAGATATTTTGTGGTCACTATAAAAACAAAGGTCATATAGGTGAAAAGTGTTGGTAGCTTCATCTTGAACAAAAGTTAAAATTTGGTAATAAGGAAAGCATTGTAAAACCAACATATTTGAAAATGACCCATATAGTGACTCAGGTATCCATGAAAGAAAACACAACTAAAAAGGGAAATCTGATTAAAAGGGTTGTTATACATTTTTTCAATTTCATGATGTTGTAATTAGTGGATTAACATTTCAAAGCATTTTTGTAATTTCTTATTGAATATTGATAAAGGAAATTTACCATGCTTTGACATATGCATTATAGAGCTATTGAGAACATTTTGAGATAGGTTTATCACGTGAAGTTTTTCATTCTCACACTTATGTTTTGAAAATCTCTAATTTTTGGAATCTCTTGATTAGCTTTATGATTTTTTGTTAATGAATGCAACTCATTTGACTAGCTTGGGTATTGGATAGTAGTGTATAGGTTGCTTAGGTAGGATTCAATTTTCCTATAGTACTTGTGATAAAATAACTTCTATTTTGAGATGCATCTATTTTTGGTATGTATATGATTGGATGCACTTATAGACCTATTGGGAAATATTTATAATTCTAGACACTATATAGTTTATGTTGTTACCATATTATTTAGCATTTTAAGACCCATGTCAGGTTAATGAATTGTGACATGGTCAGAGACCATAATTGTTTAGCATAATAAGGCCTATGTTTTAGGAAGTGCATTTCAACATGGTTACATCATTTAATGTATTTTTTCTCATTAACAAACTTATTTTGTAATTGCATTCATGATTATTGTAAGTTTTGGTAGTTCATCACTTACAGGATGTGACCAATGGGCAAATAATTGAGAAATGTTATGATCTTAATGATAGTCAAAAAAATTAGTGTAACTCATGCCTTATGTTTAGGAATTTATATTTTGAGTTATGATTCAACATAAATTTTACCATTTATAACATAAACTATGATTTGGTTTTGTATTTGATGTGTTGTAGAGCATTTTAGTGAAGTACCAGGTCTAGTATTAGCTTTTTGAAGACAAAAAACCTTCTTAGTAAGGAGGACTAATTCTAAGGTTAATTTAGAAAAGGTTTTGAATAATATTGAAGCCTACAGCATTGCATATAGCCTATTGAGACATTTCCAATAGTATGTAGAACATATAAAATAAAGCTCATATGTTCCTTATGTAACTAGCCAAAGTTTTAGTCAAGCTAGTCAAAATAGGTCAAGTTGGTCAAACTATATAAATTGACCATTATGGAATGATCTTATAATAGTTCCATGGTTAATATCTCATCATGATATTTTTATCATAATTTATGGTTTGTAAAATAGAGTCTATATGCAAAAGATATAGCTAGTCAAAGTTATGGTCAAACCTAGTCAACATGATGATGTGGCAAAATCTAAACTAGTAAGAAGGTGAAATATGGTATAAGATGTGATAAAAATAGTGTTTTTTAATATTTTTTCTTTGATAGGTGATCTTTTATAATTGATAAAAAAATTGGAGTTTAGATGGAACATCTAGTTGGACATTGACAAGTAGTGCAACGAGTGATCAACAAGTGGCATGGTAAAATTGGACCATGTGGCGGGTCCTCAAGTCACCACGTGGCCTGACACCATCCAATTTTATTTCTTTAATATTCTACAAAAAACCATATTATTTTTTCCTCATAAATCCACATGCCACATAGTTTCCATGTTCCATTCACGTTATATCCATGTAAAACCACATAACCTTATGTTCCATGCCTTAATTTCCACGTACATGCCACATCCAAACTTACCACATGCCTCCATAAACCCACAAAATTTATGTCAATGTGAAATAATTGGCATATTAAACCTTTAAATTTGTGGTATTTAAAAACTTTAAAGCTACCCACTTACTATATGTGGGACTAAGGATATGCATTGGCCACCAGATGTATGGATGGAGACTCAAACCCCTATCCTCCTATGTTAAAGGTATAAGGTCCAATTGCTTGGGATATAGGGTGGAAGCACTATATAAAGTGATAAAACTTATATTTAAAGGCATTTTAAAATCTAAGAAATATAACTAGAGGCTATAAAGGAAGCTTGTACGAACTTCAGATAGAGCCATAATTAAAATTTTGGAAAAGTTTGAAAAGGGACTGATGTTATTTTTCTTCAAAGATAAACTTTGTAGTTGATCATTTTTCATTTTGAGGAGTTATATAGAAATTGTAAAGCCTCAGAAGTAGTTCATTGTGCTAAGGCATAAGGACCTATTTCTACTTTTACTTTGATTTGAGTCATCTAGAGTCATTTTTGGACTTCAAGATAAACTAGTGAAATATTCTAGTTTATGAGATAGTTCTATCAATATGATGAGTGTCATAACTTGAGGTCATTTTTTGTCGATTTTGATGCTTGGAAGTGATATTTTTAGTAGAATACATCCAGAGGCGTGTTTTGAGAAGGTGAAGAATCTGTATGTGGATTCTAAGATTCTTCAAAGGTCTGTAACACTTGGATTCATTATTGTTCTATAAGGTTTGTCATTTACTTGTAAACATTTTATAATGAATTGGTTCAGCTAGTTAGTGAACCCAGAGATGTAGGCATTGCCAAACTCTGTAATCAACCCTTGTGTAGTGTGGTGTGTATTTTCTTGCATTGTTTTTCCTTAATTTGATTGTTTTATAGAATAATTTTTAGTATTTAATATTTTGCCTACAAAGTATCCAAAGTAAAAATTTTGCATAGAATTTAGTGCCATCTTATGGATCATTAATTAAGAAAGTTAAACAAACCAAGTCAAACTTAGAAAATAATTAAAAATGGTAATCAAACATCAATATGAAATTAGTAATAATACTTAAACAAATATGGGAAAGTAATGGTAAAACAACATTGGTGAGTGAGAAGTAATAACCATTATTCATTAATCGAAAAGGACATAAAAAGGAAAAATAAATAATGGTGAGTGAGAAGTAACAATCCAAACTCACTCAACAATGAAAAAAGTACTAGAATTATAAATGGATGTAGTTGTTCAAAAAAAAAGGAAGTACAATAATAAAAATAGAAAAATACATAATTGTCTAAAAAAAGGAGGTACAATAATGGAAAATTTACAAATAAAGTAAGGAAATTATAGAGATGTAAAGAAAAGGTGTAAATAAATCAATCCATTGTCACTCAAGCATAGTATTTTGTTCTAAGGATAGATAAAACCAAAACAAAGTTGTGCTAGCATGTTCTTCAAGATATTAATAAGAGGGAATATATAAGTGGAAAAAAAATTAGAATCAAACTTGCTTGTCAAGGGGGAAATGAAATGGGTGGTGTGGGAAATGAAGGAAAAATCAAGGTAGAGAAATTATTTATCATATTTAAGACACTAAAATTAAGTTTGTCAAAACAAGAGGATTGTCAACATTAAGGAATCTGAAGAACCTTTCTTAACCACACAAATCTTGGGTCATCAAATGAAGTATGAATATTAACCTATTAATGCTATATGAATGAAAAGTTAAATAGACCTACCTTCCCATAATGTGTTATTCATTCCACGGTACCCCTTACAAAGTCATTGGTCTACTACAAAGATTGGGTAGTTTCTTGATAAACTAGGTATCACGAATAAATTATTTTGAATTCTCTTATCTAAATTTATTGTCCTACTACACCCCAATGGACCTTGGCTCTATTATGAGGCCAACTATGGAGTTTGAGTTTTTATTGGAGATAAGAGATGTGCTATGAATCACATATTTTGGTGTGATTTTGAATTTTGACTTTGTATGTTTCCTTTTAATTATTTACTTTTTTCACATGATTTGACTTTTAAATTTTGATTGATTTCTCTATTCTTCCTCTATACAGATTTAGAGAACCAAACATGGGTGCTAAAAATGACTATCATTTGAAAACTTTAGACTTGGTTGTTGAGAAATAGAAATTAGAGAGCATGGTGTTAAGAGTCTTCTTTATTAATTTAAATAAAAGTGATATCTTGACTTTGACATTATTTTATCCAAAGTGGAATGAAATGAAAGGGAATAAAGGTGATTGAACATCAAATAATTTGAAGGACTCCATATTGTAAAGAAAGTGACAAAGGTGAAAAGGAATAAAATGGTAGGTAAGTATGATTCTTAATCATAAGAAAGTATGGAAATCTATGTAAACATGTTAACATAGTTTGTTGTGGAAGTTTTATCTACAAAATAAATAAATAAACTAGAGCTAAGAAAATGGGATCATAATTTTGTAACCATTTATTAACATTATATAAAATGTAAACTTGGTTGGGAATAGATGGTGATTTTATGAGAAGGGCTTGGTCATATCCATGGTCGTACACTGTAATTCATAAAATATAAAACCTAAGTGAGAGAAATGAAGGAAAACGGTATTTGTGAGGAGGGAATAGTCCCATCCATGGTCATACACTAAAAATCACAAAATATAAACCCAAGAGGGTGAATTATTATGGAAAAAAATGGTAGAAATGGTATTAGTGAGGAGGGCCTAGTCCTATTCATGGTTTTACACATAAATCACAAAATAGAAACAGAAGAGGGTCAAAAAAGTATTGGAAAATAGCAAATAAAAGAAGAGAAAAAGGAATTCATGAGGAATATCATGTCCTATCCATGGTATTACAAAGAAAATCATGAAAAAAGGAAACCAAATGACCAAAAGAAGGAACTAGGGTTTGTGAAAAGAGAAACTACTATATAAGGTGAGATCCATATATAAACCATATAAAAAGTGTTAGTAGTATAACATATATAAATATTATAAGAAGGAAAATATCTAAGAAAAGTATTTTTTCAATAATTATGCATTGGTGGACTCTTTAAAAACATGGGCTTCATTAGATTAGAGGTGATAAGTGCTAGGAACAAAAATATCTTTCACTAAATAAGGTTCCCACCATTTTTGGGTGTATTTTCCTTATTTATCATGGTTATAGTCTAATTTAAGGACTAAATCACCTACATTGAAAGTGTATACATTTAAATTTCTTATTATGTTGTTTGGCGATACAATCCTTGTAATACCAATTATGTTACAGAGTGGCTAGATGACATTCATTGAGAATATTAAAAGAATGAATGTGATATTCACATAGATAATTATTAGGAATGATGATTTGAATATATATACATAAGGAGGGAATCTCACCATCTAATTTTAAGATAGACTCAAAACCATAGAATAGTGAGAGTAATGTTTCCCTAGTGGTAGTACAAAAGCTAGTATGATAAGCCCAAAGTGTGGGATATAAATAAAGACGTCAATCCATGTGGGTTTCATGGATGGTATTCTAGATAATTTTATTGAGAATTTTATTTGTGGCCTTAGCTTTCCCATTTCATTATGTATGATAGGGTGCAGAAAATTTGTGGGATATTTTGAATTTATTGCACATCTACTTCATGTCTTTACTCTAAAAATTATTTTCATTATCAAAAATGATAGTATGAGGAAATATTAAATGAAAAATTATTTGGTTAAGGATAATTTTGAAAATAATAGTTCCCTTGATGTTGATGAGAGGCATGGATTCTACCCATATGGTAAAATATTTAGTAGCCATGATGATAAAAACATGTCCATCTTGGGACCCAGGTAGTTTGCCAATGATATCTAATCCCCACATGGAAAATGTCCAAGAATATTCCACAATTTGGAGCTATGTTTGTGGTGAATGGATTAGATCATCATGGAGTTGGCAAGAACTACACTTTGTAGAGAAATTAAGAGAATATTTTTTTAGAGTAGCCTAAAAATATTGCATACATAGGCATTTGCATGTTATAGCATGTATGCTATAGTGACCACCAAAAATGCCTCAATGTGCTTGTTTAAGGATAGGAGGGAACTCTTATTTCATTACATAATAGTGTAGGTGACCTTATGTTAGAGTATCTTATTCATTCTTATTAGGATCTAAGTATTTATGTTTATCTAGATTTGTCTTATATGGGGTTTAGACCCACATTGGCTATTTTAGATTTCATATTGCTTTGCCTTGTTTATATAAGCAAGGGATATTTATTGTAATATACATGATTATTTTATAATTTTACATGCTTCTTTATTTTACATATAATTTTAATATAACAATTATTTTGTCAATTGGTTTCCTTTTGTTTATTCTAAAGCATTAATGGCTATGGTAATGAGCCATTGGAGAGATCTTGGATAAAGAGTTTTGGTAATTCTATCATGATAATAGAACAATATCCAATAATCATTACTCAATGTGCTTCATTTCATTTAATTTTCCTCACAATTTGATTTGGATTTGAGTTGTTTGGAATCTATTGTTGTGATTTTATTTGGTATTTGGTTGAAGATATGAAGTTTTGGTTCATTTAGAAGGAGAATTAATGTTTTTTTATAGATCTAGATTAATGTCATACCATTGAAGTAAAGGGCATCTATATATGGAATTTGCTTGCATATGTGGTTAATTAGTATCACATTTTATTTCTTTCTCATTGGCATGACATTGGATTTACAAGAGATCCTTAGATCTATTGCTAAGAGATCTCTTTCAAACTTACAATTTTAGATATAATAGTAAATCTTGGTGACATATTATCTTTTGCATTGAGATCACATCATGGCATCAACCTTTCCATTATATCTTGGCATCATCATTTTTTTAGAGTAAAGATCTACATTTGCCAAATCTACTATGTTATTAAATTTCCATTACATTTATTTTTGGATCAATGTCTTTGGAATAAAGAGACCTGCATAGGCATCTTACTTTTTTATCCTCATCCAAATCATTGTATTGTTTTCTAGATCTATATTTTCAAGGTGTAGAGGCATTGGAAAGGACTACATCAACTTTGAGTGAAGAGGAATTGAACCTTGGGCTTGAATTGGTTTAAACAACTAATGCATTAGACAGTTTTACAGCATATTTTTTACTAAAAAGATGCATTGAAATCTACTAAAAGGATCTTGGAGAGAGGAGGACAACATGCCATCTAATAGAGCATTATAACTGGAAAGAACGTGTAGAAATATACTAGGTGTCATTTTCTATAAATATATACTAAAAACCTAAATTTTTTAAGGAGTTTGCTATGCTTAGGTGTTGGAAATTTTCTAAAAACCATTCCTAATGTGAGGGATTCCAACGTTGAATTTTTTAGGCCTGTGCCTTCTTTCAGTGGTGTTTTTTAACTTGGCCTTACATTTTGAGGGGTGCTGATCTGATTTCACCTTCCTAGGAGCATATAAGTGAGGTGGTCAACATGGAGTCTATTTCCAACAAAGAAGGTGGAATTAAAACTCTTTTTTCCAAGATATCAATTTAGACTAAGGCATCATTCTCCCTTTTTTGTCTTATATGTTGATTTTTTTCATTTTAGATTGACATGGAATATTGAGGTATTGGTTATTTCTAACTTGGAAAGCACCTCCCCCTATTAAAATGAAAAAACACATTTATCCTCCTATTCTCTTAAAAAATAGTGAAATATTTATTATTTGTTTTCAAGCTATAATATTTCCTTAAAGAGGAAGTATAACTTACTTTCACACATACTAAGGCAACTAGTAAAGACTTTTTTCACTTTGATTGAATTTTCTAAGTCTATAATAAAATTTTGGCTCTAATGAGTGGTTGCATAACTATATTTGTTATAGATTTGATCTCAAATTCTAGTTTTTAGTATGTTTTAATTATTTTGACCTTTTTTTAATGGGAAATCAAAATGCTTATAACTTGTGAACCATAACTCAAATTTGAGTTCTATTTTTTTTTAAGGTGTATGTTTTTTGATTAAATATCTATTGGTGTCATAAATTTTTAAAAACACACTATTTTATAAAGTGACACATTCTTGAGTGGTCTCTTCACATTGGTTTTGTTGCATTGTGCTTACATTTTATGGTGACAGTTTTAGTGGTGATACATGTGATATGTTTTGAGAATTTTATGAAGGAATATTCATTTACATATAGCTTAGCTCTTTAATTTATTAGAGATAAGAGGGTGAGGTCTATTCTGATATGAGGTCAAACCCCCTCACAGGAAACACACACTTCCTTTTTGCTTCTTCTTAATTACATTATCATCATTTGTTGCACTTATGAAGGTATTTTAAAGTGATTCTAATATCCTATTATTGAGTGTAAATTATCACTACTATGGGGTTTCTTATGCCATGGGCCCTATATTGTACTTTATGCATGCATCTTGGATGCATTTTTGGTTGAGCCCAACATCCTTTTGCATGTGATTTACACATTGTTGTTTCTGGTAGCTAATTCTTTTTTATGGTGTGTTTACATACATCATAATTTTTTTCAACATTTGTCACTCTCTTACATCAACCCATGACATGAATTAATACTCTAACATATTGGTAGTTGTGTCATGTCTCCTCGAGGCCCCTTTCTTAGCTCCTCACCTTCTTCTATGGGGACACTTTTTCACTCCCTTATTTGTAGAACATCTGTCTTGATGTATTATTTGATAGGTCAATAGTATCCTCATTTAGAGCTATTCTGGTGAATCCTAGTGTCTTTATTTTCTCCATCTAATTTTTTTTTTTGTATGGGTTATATTGTACTTGCATTAATTTATAAAGTGCCATGGGGGGTTTGTTGATTCAACCTTGTTTACCTTCATGTGTTTGTGTTCTCTTTTTTGGGAAGGTTTTCAATTCATTAGTTTCTTG
This sequence comes from Torreya grandis, assembly GCA_037957365.1. Taxonomy (NCBI): domain Eukaryota; kingdom Viridiplantae; phylum Streptophyta; class Pinopsida; order Cupressales; family Taxaceae; genus Torreya; species Torreya grandis. Next base: position 146,746 of record JARHVA010008867.1, on the reverse strand, counting down.
TATTTTCCATTATCACCATGGTCCATCATCTTTGAGGTAATTTTATATATTTTTTACACCACTTTTTAGATAGTTAATAGTCTCCCATAGCTTGAATGTAACTATTATAATGAATCGTAGTGTCATCTTGTTTTATTGATAGTTTGACAGTCTCTTTCAATGTGTCATGGAGCTATTATGATGTATATAGTGTTGTCTTGTTTTATGTTTGAGGAGTGGATTCAAACCACTCATGTAAACCTTTTCTATCCACTCCATCTAGTCTACAATATGAGGTGTGTGATGTACATTATGATTCTTTGGTGTTGAGCATTATTTTCACATGCAATACTTTTTTATACTTTCATCACAACTAATAGTCTTCTTAATTGATGTTATTCTATTGAATCCCAGTGTTAGTTGTTTTTGTCATCAAGTAGTGAATTCAAACCACTCATGTAGATTGATTCCTTTTGTGTCTTGTGAATACTTAGAGTGTAAACTTATTTAACATCATAATTGGGGGCTTTATAGCTATCTCTTATTATTTTCTATCTTTTATGGGAGGGTTGTTTTTCCTGTGTTTTTTCTCCTTTTATCCACTTTATGAGATTTATATGTATATTTTGCACTTTTTAATGTTTTCTAGATTATTCCTTTGTACACGGGTATCTTATTCAAGCACATTATTTTCTAGAACCCATATGAGGATTATTACTTGACTCCATGGCCTTCTTGGTGATTCTTATAATGACACCAGTGTGGTATCCCCACTAGTGATACTAGTTTGGTATCCCTACCTATCTTTATGCTCACTTCTCACTATCATGTTGGAGGGTGTTCAAAATATGCTTCCTTGGGTTCATCATTCTGCCTAGTACTTTTGAGCATAGTGTTGGTGTTAAGTGATCCTCATATTCAACACCATTCCTACTTTGACTTGGTGGTTATAATGAGTTAATATCCATGTACTCTAGCATGATGGATTTACATCCATAAGGACACATGACATCACATTGCATCCTCTATTATTATCCCCTAGCTTCACTTGAGGGGGATGTTAGAGTATCTTATTCACATTTCTTTATTTTACATATATTTTTCCATATAATTTGAGTATAACAATTATTTTTTCAATTGGTTTCATCTTATTTATGTTGAAACATCAATGGATATGGTAATGAGCCATTAGAGATATCTTGGCTAAGGAGTTTTTGTAACTCTTTAATGGTATAATTATATCTAAATACATTTAAAATATTGGTTATGAAATCTAGTTTTTTTATGAGAATCTATTTTAGAGGAAAAGTTTGATGGTTGAGGAATTAGATAATGTATTTTATACCATGGGATTTATCAAATAGTGGTAGCCTCAATATGATACATAAGATAATATTGCCATTGAATGGAAGATGGAGACATTCTTATTTGAATATGAAACTAGGAATCACTAAGAAATTGATGCAGATGAAATAAGAATGTTGAAGAATCAATAGATTCAACAATAGAGTTATAATCTTTTGGAATGGTTTCAATGGTAAAATAGGAAAACTCTTTGGTAGGTGTAGTATCCATTTGCTGGTAAGTGATAATATTTTCACTTTTACATTGGTAATCACCATTAACTTGACATCAAATGAGTTAGGAATCACCCAAACCATGTAGATATGGAATATATAAGTCTTGTGCCACTCTCATGCCTAAGATTCATGCTTTATAGTTTATCATGTTATTAGTCACATTAAAGGTGATCTATATTTCCAAAAGGATTATTTTAACATGAGGATTAGTTAGAATACAACCTAGCCTAGCTCTTTAGAGATATTTGGCACTGTCAAATTGTAGGGTCTAGGTGTCTTTATGAAAATGAATAATTATTTTATGAAGTTATTCAATAACTAATTTAGATTTAGTATCATCAGGAATGATATAGGTATCTTCTTAACTATTTACTTCTAAATCATTAGTGAAGTTATGAAAGTAATGTTTAAGAGAGATAGTCTGATTGAGACCTTCAATATAGATAATGTTATCATCATGGAGACTATCTTGAAGATGATTCGTAGTGGGTATGGGTGCCTCTACAAGTTTGTCAATAATGAATTTCCATTTGACATATTTTTACATTATGATGTGAAATACATATTCCATTATGAAAACCATACACTTTCCAATTTGATCTTCAATTAAAAAAGCTTGAGATAAAAAGTGATAAAGTGCATTAGAATGAACAGACATAATTATTTTGAAAGAGCATGTAGTGATGAAGATTTTTGGTTGTAAAATAAATGAGGCAATAAATTTCTACCTTGGTATAACATTTTTTTTAATTAATTAGGCCTCAACTAACATATTAAATAGTATATTGTCTACTAATATCATCTTGTTGGGAAAACATTACCCCAACTAAGATGACATTAAAAGAAGCATATAAAATCAAAGGATGATCATCAAAAAATATACAATGGGTAGGAAAATTAAACAATTATTATTTAATATTATCAAATAATTTATGATAAATATCAATACATTCTAAATCATTACCTTTCTTAGGAGGTTAATCTACATAGTATATGTGATAAACCATTTTAGGGATGAATCATCAGATTACCCCAAGATTTCCAAGGTAAGTATGAATGTCTAGAATGGAGAAAGGAATAGGCATGTTAATTATAGAAGTTATTTTAGTGGAATCAAGATAAGTACCATTAAGAGAGACTAATAATCCTATTAATTTACCATATGTAATGCCAAAAACACACTTGTAGTGGTTGAGTCTAACTTTGTAATTAATGAGTCAATAAAAGATGAAGGCTAGATTAGAGAGATGGGTTTTGAAAATTTTGGATTTGGTGATGAGATCATCCATATAAGATTCCCCAATCTTATGTATAATATCCTAAAAAATGTGGGTCATATCCCATTTATAGGTAGCTTCTGTAGTTTTAAGGTCTAAGGGCATCTTAACATAGAAATAGGTACCCCATTATTTAGTGAATGTTGTTCTATGTTGGTATTATTAGGAGATATGAATTTGATTTTATCTCAAAAAACAATATATGAGGTAAAATATTTCATATTCAGTAGTGGAATCTACAAATCCATATATCAAAGGTAATGGAAAATTATCCTTGAGACAATCAAGGTTAAGGTTGTAGAAGTCAATGTAGATGTTTATAACCATGATATTTTTTTTTTTAATGGTAAAAATGTTTGAAACCCATTTAGAATAGTCCATAGTTCTAATAAAATTTCTTTTTAATAGTTTGATAGTTTATTTATGGCATAAGATAGAGACTTTGGGGGGAAATTTAAGTTGTTTTTGAAGAACAAGTTTGGTATTAGGGTATGTAATTATGTTATTCCCAATGATACTAGGATGGATACCAGTAACTTCCTCATATGACCAAGACAAAGTTTTATGATATTTATCAAAAAATAAACTACAATTATCATATTCAATTGGTGTGATTTCTCTATAAACTTTTATAGGTCAAGGATATGAGGGTGTGCCATGTAGTTTCCTTAATATGAATAACATTTCCATCTTAAAAATGATATGGCACATTGGGAAGAGAGGAAATGGGATTGGTTTTAGGATCTACGATAGTAATGAAGTTGTTAAAATGAATGTCCTTTCACTTGAAATTCCCAAGTTTATGATGTTTTTTAGGGTCTTGAGGTTATCATGCATGCAACAACTCAATAATGGATTCATCACTAGGTAATGTAAGTAGAAGTCCATAATATTCCACATGTACTTCAATATCAATAATTATTTACTATGGTGATCATATTTAAAATGTATCCAATATAAATATATGGCCTTGGCATAGAGAGTGATCTCAAGAGGAGATGGAATAATGGATGAAGGTTTATTGGATTTAATTGGATTGATAATAGGCATATATTTGGAACCATTGATGGGAAGAGAATATGGTAAAATAATTAGTGGGGTAGGAGATATAAAATGTTCTATAAGGTCTGAATTAATGAGAGGTAAGATTTGTTTAACAACCCAAGAAGTACCAATAAGGGGGGAATTATATAGAGGTACATGACCTTCAATTTTTAACTCAATATCCATAGAAATAGTATGCAAATTGTGATTAAAAACATGTATTTTAGCTAAGGTTTGATGATATTGTTGAACATCCAAGAATATTGAGTGAGCATGGGAAATAATGAAATTATCATTATAGGTGGGAGAGATAGTACATGATTGTGTCTCTAAAGGGACTTCCATAGGTGATATGCCTAAATCATTAAATTTATGATGTGACATAGTTAAAGGGTCTTGAAATAACTTGGCCACTCCATAATTATTCAAGTGAAATCATCTACTATATAATATGCTTCATGTGCATTACATGGAAGAGGTAAATTGGTGATCTTATTGATAAGAGGGATGGTACGATCATGAGGTACCGATTAATAAGGAATCCATTCTAAAATGTAATGAGGTAGCTTGGTATTATTAAATGTGTTTTGAAACTTTCTTGGGTCATCATCATTGGAATTAGCAAGAGTGACCTATAAGTTTTGATTCATATAGATGAATTTAGGTAAAGGTGTATTATTATATTTTAGAATAGCAAGAATCTAATATTGATATTTATGATTGATAAGCTGAATTCTCCATGGGTTAGGGTTGGATTCATGTTTATAGTCTTTACCATTATGAATAAACTTTATACATTGGATTTCATAAGAGGTAATAACCCTCATGCAATGAGTCTATAGGCATCCTAGGAGTATATTATAGAATAATGGTAAGTTGAAAACCATAAGATAAATACATATAGTTTTGGGTGTAATAGTTAGAGGGAGCCAAATAAAACCAAACAATGTTTTATTGATCTTGTTGAATATATGACATGTTAAATGAGTTTATTTGAGATGATATTTTTTATACCCAAGTTTTTGACTGATCCATAAAGATGTCACATTATTTCTGAACCTTTCATCTATAATACTTTGACAATAAGGGTGGTATTAATGTCTATTTTGATAAAGATATATGGATCATTAGCATGAAAGAGAATTTCATCATTGAACATGTCCTCTTCAAGGAACTCTATAGAATGTTTTGAAAAAGGACAAATATTTTAAATGATATTAATGTCAGTTAGTTTAGGCTCATGAGAAGGTAATTCATTTTCTAAGGAAGATGGTTCTTTGATTTCTTGGAGTTGTTGCATTATAAATTTATGATGATAGGTATACGTGCAAACTAGCTCCATGAGTGGAATTTTTTTAGGCATAGAGTTAGGTTCCTATAAATATTTCCAATGAGTTTTGGAAGATTAAGAACTAGCATGAGGTTTGGAAGGTAAAATATGTTTAGTAGGAATAGAATAAAGTGGAGGTTGGGATTGAATAAGTGGTCCCTCATTGGTTTCAAAAGATAAGTTATTGGTAGTAGTATCTTTGGGAATTTTCTCTTATAATGATGATTTATTTGGTTTGGTCATAAGACTTTTATGGGAAGGTGTGCATTGATAAATGACCTTAGATGCATTTACATATTGTTAATTGGTATAGTATTGATCATAATCAAATTCAATTGCACAAATATCCTTGTTTATTTATTAAGGGTTAGATATAGTGAAAGTTTATATATTGTAAGAGGAATAATATTTGGAAGATTGTTTTTTTATAAGCATTAACATATGATGAAAAATTTGAATCATGGCATCATGATTGAATGAATTACCTAACATAAAGGAAATGACAAATTTTTTAAACCCATAACATGTTTCATGGTAATGACCTATATTGGCATGAAACCAACAAAATTCATTAGGATCATACTATTGAGGTGTATTATTAGGATACATGAATCACATACAAGGCACTAAAAGTTGTTTCATTTGTAGTATAGTTAACAGTATATGAGAAGGTAAGGGATTTTTTAATTAGGATACTCCTAGTTTTGGTTGAGGAGGATTGTTGGTTATTGTATTATTTTAATGTTGTAAATATCCCTTGATGTATTTACTATTAGGTTCAAAATATTTCATTAGAAAATATTGATGATTATCTTGGTCAAGAGCACCATTTAATGTTTGGGAAGCAAAAGTTCAAACCTTTTATTAGAGTAAAGGTGATAAGGCCTTTATGAAAAGTTTAAACAAATTATCATCATTCATGTTGTTATCAACTTTGTATCCAAATATTTCCATCATTTTATAAAATTATGAGATGATTTGGTAGGGGATTACTAATAATTGATGAAATGACACAGATATTTTTTGGGAAGATAATTATGTTAGAATTCTTTAACTAAAGGATTAAATAAATCCTCAAGTTTCCATATAGAATGTTGGGTTAGTTTGTTATACCATTATAATACATCATCAGTGAATGTTTTAACTAAAATTTTAGTAGTGGTGATGGTATTAGTTTAGATCCACTCTTTATAAATATTATCAAATTCCTTTAAAAATGATGTAGGGTCTTTAGTCACATCATAATAGTTGGAGATATATTAACAATATCAATAGATACAATGAAATGGGATAAAGGATCATTTTGTATGTGTTTAAGCATCTTATTCTACATGATAGATTGGGGAGTAAAATTTCCCATGACATATTTAAGAGATGAAGGGATAAACATTTTATTATTTTGGGGAAGAAGAATGGGAGGTTGGTTATCTATGTTTATCAAATGATGTTGTGTTTGAATCATTTGAGAGGTATTATATGTTTGCATGATGTTCATTTGTTTCACTATTTGTGAAAGAATTTTATTTGTATCAGCTAGTGTGTCGGTGATGGAAGAAGGATTCCCCAAATTAGTATTAGGGGGAGGATTTCTAGGTGGTGGATTGACGAGGCAAGTTTATGGTATTAATAAGGTTTAATGTGGGGTTATACTTTATGCTTATATAAATTACCCCCAAATTATGGTAACATGTTTGAAGGTGAGCATTATAGTGATAAGAATGAAAAGGATATGATCCACCAATACCATCTACTAAAATTATTTAAACCACATTGAAGTAAAAAGATGAGGGATGATAGAAGGTGATCCAAGATTGATGATCTTCTTGGGTAGAGAATGTAGGAATAAATTAACATCCCATATAGTGTCAAAATGGATTTAAGGCATCCAAAAATAGTTTGATAGGGGATTTCATGATTCTTGAAGACATAATCTAAAATTAGGAAGTAATGAGGAAAATAGGGATATAGTTGGCCAAAAACAAATTAGTATCAACCAAAAGTTACAGAGCCAACTGGGTTGATAGAGTATGTGGAAAAGGTCCACACAGTAGGATGGAAAAGATAGTTGAACTACTTGAATGTGTTATATAGATAGAAAAATTGAAATAGGATAGGAAAATATTTAGTCATATGGGTTGATTATGTAATACAAATGAAGAAATTGAACAAATGAAAAAGATATATAGTTAGATAGGTTGATTGTATACTTCAAAGAGGGAACTGAATAGGCTAAAACAGATACACAATCAGATAAGGAGACTATGTACTCAAGGTGAAAAACATTAATAGTGTATAAGAAACTATGTTTATAGGTATGATAGTGCTTAGGAAAATGGGGGTGAAATGTGAAATATAATATCTAAGTGAATAAATTGAATCACATAAGAAATTAGATCAATGGGATTGTTCTAATTAGAACACAAAACACAAACCTTACACTAATGTTAGCTAATGCAAGTTTTGTAATACAAAATAAAATGATCAAAGAGAAATTAAAAAATTAAATGTAAATGATAAATAATTGGTATTTCCTTAATTTTGTTAAGTTATAATAACTTTTCTAAGTAATCTGATGGGGAGTTGGTTGTAAAAAGGAACTAGAAAGTAATCTATGGGTAGTTATAGGTAGTTTAGGTTGAAAGGGATCTATATTGGTGATGGTAATGTCTTGGTATTTGGGCCTACCCCATCACTTCATAATCTCATATAGATAAGGGTTTTAGGTTATTTTATAATACATAACATCAATCACATGTTTATACTTGGCAAGAAAATGAAGTCAGGTTCCCCTTTGATGATGAAATCAAAGTAGGTAGACCTTGGGATGAAAAATATTAATAATTTTTAGTGTAAATTGATTTATAAGTGTGTGAAAAATATAAAAATAGTGTGACTAAATTTAGAAATTAAAAAACCACCTTATTATTATATGTTTGTTACTATAAGCATGCAAGGAACTAAAATAAAAGTGAATTAATTACTCGTAAAATAGGTTAATTCCTTTGATTGTGAAGAGTCTAGAGTCGGTTCAAGTGACACTATATGAAAATAGTACAATATAAATTCAATAAGGTCACTAATATTAAATGTAAGAAAAATACATGAAAACATAATCAGTTCAAGTGATTATGTTTTCAAAACCAATGTGCTAAAAAATAATTTGTGATTAGAGTCAACTACTTCAAATATGTCTAAAAACCTATATGATAAAAAATAAGAAATATGAATAGATTAAAATGGATTGAATATGTATATAATCATATAAATCAATAATAAGTATGTGTAAAGTTGATTGATCCAATCATCTATATTTAAATAAGACCTACATAGATAAAACATTGTCATTTTAGAGTGACTGTGTATTACACCTACACACATATTGTTATAATTGTATTGACAAGTTTAATATAGTATTGAAAATATTAAAAATATATAATATGATAATAAAATGAATGAAAAAAAATTACAAGGGTTTGATTCATGTTGGGTTTACTACAATTTATACAAATAAAAATTTAGCTAAATTATTAATCAATCCTACTTACACTTTCATTTCTTGATACATTAGATATTTGGTATCATGACCAAACTATATTTAACTAATGGGTCTCTTATCACAAATACATCACTAGAGATGATTCCAAAGGCTCTAGTTAATAAGCACTATGTAATAACCCTAGTTTGTTCCTATGTCTTCATATTCACTAAGTAAATGCAAAGTAAAGTCAAATCTAATCTAGTGATCACAAAAGCTTGTATCACAAAGTGGGGGGTAATAAAAATAAAAATAAAACATGCATAGAATAATTATAATTAATCTATGTAGAAATATAACCCTAATGCATGGAGAGAGAAATATATTAAAAAACTATTACTTATGATAATTACATATACTAAAATAAAGGGGTAAAGTTAGAAATACTTACCTTGAAGACAAAAAAGGTGATTCACAAGAGGTTTTTGTGGTTTTTAAAGATCACTAAGATTTGCCAAAACATCCAAGACTCTTTCATAAGACAATATTCCTCTCCAAATATAAACACTAAGAAATAACTCCTAGAGTAGAAGGTTTAAAGAGCATATTGTAAAGAAGTGCAAATGAATAATTAACTATGTCTATAATAAATGGCAACATTAATGTGGATATATAGTTGGATCTAAACCTAAAATTTTTGAAATTTTAACTAATAAGTTCAACCCAATTACACTCTATATTTTTAATTAATGAAAACAAGTTAGGACCCATCTAGGTTATCCAAGGTTGACATAGACCCATAATGTGAACATATTAATTATAATATAGGGTCATCCAAGGTTGACATTGTTTAGTAAATGTAAAAAAGGATTTTAGGCTTCGGTAAGGGATAAGTAAAATATTGAATTACTTGGAAGAGTGTGTAAGAGAGGTGTTAAATCTTAGGTAAGTGTATGGCAGATGGTTTTGTGGATATCAAATGGTGGTATAGGGATAAAAATCCTACAAAGCACCAGTGGTGTACTCACACCTTTTTCAGTGCACCCTTTAATGTGTACAGTTAGAGAGACTGAGAATCGATAGGTTCCTACAAGAGAGAAAGCATGAGTAATTGATAAAGTTTGAAAATATTATATGTATACATGCATTTCCTCAATAATACTATTAAGACTCTTACTGAAGAGTTTATGATATCTCACCATAAAAGAATGGCTTATCATCCTTGAGCAAATGGGTGAGTTGAATCATCAACAAGGTATTGGAAAAAATGCTAGAAAAGATTTTCAATATGCAAAGGGATTTCATGGAGGATTGCATTCCTACGATTCTTTGGGCATATAGAACAAATAATAGGTGTGCAACTAGTTTCACTCCATTTTATCTTTTTTATGGTCTTAAAGTAGTAATGTATATGGAGTATATAGTTATAATCTTACACATTCAAATGATTATGAGGATGGGTGATCATGACTCTCTTAATAAAAGGTTATTGGACTTGATTAAAATGGAGGAAAAAATGGTAATTATAGACATAGTAGATAGACAAGTTATGTCAAAAGGCATGGCATGATCATAACTTATGATCTAAAGAATTTTACCTAGATCAAGTGGTATTATTATATGATAGAAGGTTTAGAGCATTCAAATGAAAATTGTGCATTATATGGAAATGACACTACATTAAAGTTAAATTTTCATAACAAGGTATTGATGTATCAATTTTTTTGAATTGAACCATATTTCCAAAATGTATAAATGGTTGTAGGATTAAGCCTTAACACATTTAATATTTATCCTTCTACTGATAATATGAGTGGGTGATGAGTGGCACCATGTAGTTAGGATTTATTTAATGTTATTTTCTTTGTGCTTTGTTTTTTAGAGTAGTATGTTTTTGTAGTGAAATTTTGACTTTATAGTACATTGAAACCAATAAGTAGTTATAGTTAAAACATATAATTGGATTCTATAGTAGACTAAGGATAGATAATTGGAACCAACTATATACATATAATATTTTCAAACTTTATCAATTACTAATGTTTTCTATAATTAAATACCTGTCGAGTCTCAAATTATCCAAGTGCATGCCTTAAAGGGTACACTAGGAAAGGGGTGGGCAAACCATTTTTTACAAGATTATTGTACCCTGTATAACCACTTGCTATCTACATAACCTTTTCCTATAAATTCCATATGTTTTAAATATACTCTAACAAAATCCTACAAGTAATTCACTACCTTGATCATCCCCAAACTAAGACAAAAACCCTTTTTGACATTTACCTAATAATGTCAGCCTGGGTTGACTTTGTATTCTAATTGATATTTGCATGTTATGGGTTTATTGTTAGATTTAACTATCTATACACATCCATTTACATCATTTATATTAATATAAGAAGAAGAATATTATATTATGCATTTGCTTATCCACCATTATACTTGGGGATCATTTCTTAGGGTTTCAATACTTTCTTTCAAGATACAAATCTTGTCTTGTGAAGAAGTTTTTTGGATGCATAGACAAGTTTTATAACCTAGAGCTGACTTATCCTTATTATCCTTACATACAAAAAAAAACTATTACAAATCACATTGGCTAAGGGAGATATTAAGTCTCGATGGGTTAATCTTAAAAGGTAAGTATTCCTAAATATGTTCCTCCTTTTTTAATGTAGATAGATCAACATTTGTATTTCCCCCCCATGAATTAAGATTTTCTATACATTGACTTGAGTATAGATATTATATACATGTTTAAGTTTTATGTTTATTACCCCCACTTTGTGCCACAAGTTTTGGTGATCATTAGATTAGATTTTACTTTACTTTGAATTTACTTAGTGAATATTAAAACATAGAACCTAGCTAGGGTTATTTCATGGTGTTCCTTGACTAGAGGCTTTGGAACCCTCTATAGTAATGTTATTATGGTAAGATATCCCTTGGTTAGGTTTTGAAGATCCATCTTGGTCATGACCTTGAATATCTAATGTATCAACAAATAGAAGTGTAAGTAGGATTTATATTCTTTGAGTTAGGATTGAGTAATAGGTTAGCTATATGTTTCTTTGTATACAATTTGGTGAACTCGACATGAACCAAACTCTTGTCGGTTTTCTTTCATGAATTAATTTTATCATCATATTATATATTTTTATTTTTTTAGTATTTTATTAAAAATGTTGACACAATTTTAATAGTTTATGCATAGGTTTAACACACAGTTACCCCAAAATGACTCTATTTTATCTTTGTAGGTTTTCTCTAAATATAGATGATTGGATAAATCAACTAAACATAGTCTTCTTATTTAGTTACAAATTTGCATACATAGTCAATCTAGTCGAATCTATTCATAGCTATATTTTCTAACATACATGGTTCTAGACATAGTCAAGTCCATTGAATCTATTCACATATTCTTTTTCATCATAGGTTTTTTACACTGCATCACCCACTCAACTTTGCTTGCAAAATATTTAAATAATAAATTAAGCACCAAAACATAATTTTTTTAAACTAATAATGTTTAAATCCACCAATGTTAATTATTACCTTCTTTGTCATTTTATTTTTTCATTTACAATATTATTTTCCACAAGTTTGTAGTCTATAAAATTACAATTCTATAGCAAATTAGGTTGACTAGCTTGATACAATTTTTTAACTTGTCTTCTCTTTAGAAGACAGTCTACCTATTCAACTTTGTTATTCTAGATCTTACTTCTGTATAATAGTAGTGACCCTGTTGACTCTATTTTATGTATTTTATAAATAGTTTCCTAAACTAACTTTGTACTCTTCACAATAAAAGGAATTAACTTATCTTGTTAGTAATTAGTTCAACTTTCATTTCAGTTGCTTGCATGCTTAAAGTAACAAACATAGATTAATTAGGTGGTTTTTAAATTTACCAATTTAGTCATAATATTTCCTCTTTTATTCACACTTATAAATCACTTTACAAAAAATAATAATAAACATTTTTATTCACAAGTTCTATCTACGTTGATTTGATTACTAAGTGGGAAGTCGATATGGTTTTTTGGCCAAGTATAAAAACTTAGTTGATGGTATATATTGGTAAAGCACCTAACCCCCTATCGATACAATATTATGAAGTGAGGGGTTAGGCCTCAATACCAAGCCAATACCACTACCAATATATATCATTTTCAACCTAAACTTTCTGAAACTATCCATAGATTGCTTTCTAGTTCCTTCTTACAATAAAATCACCATCACATTAATTTCAAGTTTTATTATAACTTAAAAAAATTAGAGAATGAAAAATTATTTAGAATTTATATTCAATTTGTTATTTTCTCTTTGATCATTATATTTTGTATTTAAAAACTTGTATTATCTAGCATTAATCCAAGGTTTGTACTGTGGCTTCTAATTATATCAATTACATTAATCTAGTTTCTCATGTGCTTAATTTTATTTTCTTAGATATTATCTTTAAAAATGTTTCTTTGATTTTAGATTACTATCATCTCCATTGGAATAGTATATTATATATTCTCCATCTTGATTCCATTCAATAAACAATCGCCCTAGATGACTTTGTATCTTTGTTAGCATGTTTAGTTTCTCCATAATGATTACATAGTTAGCCTTTTTGACTATGTATCTTTTTCAACATATTATATTTCATGTCTAGTAGTACACAACTGATCTATATGACTATGTCCCTTTATTCCATATTACATTTCCTATTTTATAGAACACTATTAATCAGTCTAATTCTATATCCTATCAACTAATTCTTCTTTATGTCAACATTGTAACCTCTTTCCTTCATCATGAATTTCCTTTTGAGGATAAACAAAGTTAAATTAGACAAACTTGATGAGTTTTACCAATCCTAATAGGTTCCCCCAAACACAACTTGTGGCTCCCATCTTGGATGAGATCAATGTTCATGTTTCCACTTGCACTACCAATTATGGGACTCCTTAACATTAATCCTTAGTTCATAATCCTTTGTTCTACCTAGAAAATTAACATGATTTAGAGTACAGAAATTAAATGCTTTTCTTCATGAATGAATTTCCAAAACATTGAGGGACCCTTTAGCCATTTATAATATTATGATAGGTCCTCAAGTAGAAGAACCTCTTTTACCCTCCCCTATTTCTCCCACAAATTTGGGGGAAACACTTTCTATCCACTGAATTCAGGATAATACAACTGATGTTTATGCCATCTAGCCCATAAGGATCTATGTGGAATTATACAATGGGCTCAGCCTTAATAGATACCTTAGTTTCATATCTTGTCTTGAATGCCTTGTATGGCCAACCTACTACAAGATAACCTTGAATATTTCTAGTGAATTATCTAAATATGCATAAGGTAAAATGAGGAGGTACATCTAGGATCAACATATCTTAAACCACTAAGAAACTAAGAAAAGCATGTAGGGTCAAGTTGAGGTCTCTGATGAAACCATAGGGCTTGTTGGAAGATACATCAAACTATAAAACTCTTTTGAATAGGGGCTCATATTTTAGACCAAGCTAATTAGCTATTCAATTTGGCATTACCAAGGTGCTAGCCCCATTATATACCAGTTAATTATGTAATAAACAATTACCAATGATTACTAAAATATAGAATGGGGAGGTTTGACCACCTTACCTAATTACCCTTCACCAGGTCCTTTGGTTGCATTGGTGAGAACCACATTGTCTTTGCTTGGTTCCTTCTTAGGAACCTTGATCTTTGATAATCCTTATTGATGGATATCTATTTTTCTAGGCATAAATATCATGTTCCACATTGGAACACTCACATTGGACTTTTTCATTTGTTCCACAATGTTAATGGGTGATCAAAAAACCTTTAGTTTTTCTTTGGGAACCACAACTACACCTTGCATTTGTGATTTTTGAGGGACAAATACATTACCTTGATTTTGATTCCCTAGAGCTACTAGAACCTTTGGAGAAATAATAGGTTCATTTGGATTTGATATTTAAGGAGTAATGGTAAGAATCTCTTTGGATACTTCCTAATTACCATCCATGTTCCTTCTTTTGAACCTTGTATTTGATTCCCCTAGAATGTTTGCTTGGATAAAATTAGACTACTGACTGAGTACATAATACTCTTCTAGCTCACAATTTACCATTATAACACCCAACTGGATTGGTCCTTAAGTAGGGATCTGACCTTCTTGAGGATCTTCTAGTTTTTTCATCATGGGTACCTCTATGTTTTGATCCATAAGAGCTTGATTGTACCCATAATTGGTAACCTACTAACATTGATCATTGAAAGCTTGGTTGAAGTCTATGTTTGGGATAATGGATTTTCTAAAAGAATGATTCCAAGGTAAGGTACCCTCAGCTTCTTGAGTAATATTATTTTGAACTGGGACCAAGGTGTTGGAAGTGCTTGTAGCATTTGGATTATAGTTATTTTTCATAAAATAGGTAGGCTACCCTTGTCCTTGGATTTAATCTTTGTCTTAGCCTTGGAAGCTTCTTTTATTAGGTGGTCTATTTGTTTGATAAGCTTTTTATGAAGGTTGATATGAGGTTTGATAAGGCCTATTGAAAGCTTTCTACCTCTTAACACTCACCAATTCATATATCAAAGATTAGAACATGTTTTTAAGATCTTGAAAGTTTTTATGTTTGTGGGAATCACTAGATTGACTAATGGAAGCATTGTTTTGCTTAGGTGAGGGTATAGAAAAAATGTAAGCACATGAGGAATAATAATAAGGGGAAGAATAGAAATAGGGGTGGTCTAATCTCAAGTAATAAACACATGTTTGGTCTAAGTGTAAGCTTGCCAACCTACCCCCTATCATTTTTTCCTCTAATTGCCATCTCATATGTATTTAGCAATGTGTTTCATCCCATGGATAGGATCATTAATGAAATGTCACTATTAAGGGATTTAAAATATTATTAGAAGGTAAAGTTAAGGGTAGGCCTAATAGAGACTTGGATTCTATTCCAAGTCTTTCAGAAGATTATGTTGAAGTCTTGCATAAATTCTTGAAGGGCTATTTGAATTATGGTTAATTGCTCTGCAAGTGATAAATGGTCACTTTTATCCTAAAATATTTTACACAATGCATCTCCTAATTGATCCCATGATGTAATAGAATTATCATCAAGGACTATATACAAATATAGGGATTTACATTTGAAAGAGATGACTAATAACCTAATTTATACAATTTCCTCATTGAAATTATGAATATTACAAAAATTAGTTACGTCCATGAGGTGCTCAGAAGGGGTTATAGATTGGTCTTTAGTAAAATAAGGGACACTTTTAAGAGATACTATTTGAATATGATCATATTGAGGGAGGTCTAGATGACTTGGGCCATTAAAATCCCTAAAGGGGAAAGATCTAGGGTTACCATGGCAATCAAAGGGTTTTAATAAGATCTCCTTGCAGGGGTAGGCCTTATAATTGACTTAGGAACAAAGTTGCCTTCATATGGGTGTGTATAAGAAAATATTAATATTTTTATTGAGTTTCAAGGTAATTCAAAAAATTCAAAGGGAATACTTCTAGAATATGATTGTGTACTCACTTTTAACATGATATGTAGTCACTTTTGTAATCCTAAAATGTTGAATCTTCTTTTGGAGTCACTAGATGTTATTTCTTGGAATCTATAACTATTATAGATTGATTAAACTAGCATCAAAATTTGACCAATATTCTCTTAATTATGTCCCATTGGGTGTTTTATAAACTATTGTAGTGTCAATTTCCATCCATAGAGAGGGCTATTTAGGCTCTCTCCAATTTAGCTACACTATGGGAATAATGTCAGGTTATGGTTCACCTATGGTGGGGTTGGACCTTTAGAGAAGGCTAGATTCCTTCTGATGAATCACCTTTTTTAATGTTTGCACTAAAAAAATGGTTAGAGAGGGGGAAAGGGTTACTAAGAAGGATAAAAGGTGATGCACAAAATAAAAATGGAAAACTCTTATAAGCTTGAACCCACACTATATCTGTATAATATAATGTTATCTCACACAACTTCAAAGACCAACTAATTGCATAAGTGTATCATAGACTAGGTGAAAAAAGAACACTAATCCAAACCTACAATATCTTGAAAATAATCTAAAGGAGGTCATAAAGGAGGATAATGGATACATAAAAATCTATTTCACAAGGTCATCATGTAAAACTCACTCAACACAAGTCTAAGGCAAGATATACGTAAAGAAAGTCTAGTATTTCATAAAGAGGTCTTTCATAGAATTTTTGATAGGGTATAGCCTTATCAAATAAGAGTCTCTATTATTCCATAATTAAGATATATTTCCTTTAAAAAGTTATATAGAGTTTAAAAATGAAAAGAATAAGATATATAGGAGATAAGAGAGAGAAGGGGAGCATGCCATTCTAGATCATTAATTGAGCTATCATCTTTCTTGATTTATGAACCATATTTGATCCAATTAAGACTAAAAGGCTTTGAGAAAAAATAAATTCTCCACTATACTCTCCAATATTTTAGTCCCATTGCTTTGATGTTATGCACCATCTCCACCTACTTTCATTATGAGGACAAATTACTCATATCCATAGACTTGACAGAGCCATGCCTAAGTATGCTTAAATAACTACAAGTACATGTTTTTCAAATATATGACCATGTTGAATGATAAAAATACTTTTAAATAATCACACATATAGCCTTCCTTTAATTCTTGAGCATAGGTCTTTATTATAGATTGAAAAGAAATCCAATTATTATTTTTTATATAGTCAATATGTCAATGAATAGCTTACAAACTAAATAGTTTCTTTGTTAAACCATATTAGGTCTAAAAAAACCTATTATACCTCTATAAATTTTGGAATCCAAGGAATTATTGTACATGATGTTGAAAACACAAGAAAATTGAGTCTACATACTTTGAATCCTCTAATAAAGGTCTCAATTGAGCTTCAATGGCATCTTTCAAAATATTTTCCCCAGTTTGATCTTAGGTTGCATTTTCTCTCCATTGAAATACATTAGCTTTCAAATTTTAATGATGGCCATCCATTTTGATTAAAGCCTTCTCAAATAGTGTTATCTATCAATTCCTCATTCATACTGAGGATATGTTGACTCTTTTACTTCTCACTCACTATCGATCTTCCTTTGCATGGCTCAAATACATACCATTGATCTACCTAGAAGTTGCCACAATTGTTGCACTTGGAAACTATGGATTTGTCTTTGAGATTCACTATCATATTAACCTCTTTGTCACCATTGATATAATTTTGTATACTTTATCATGCAATGTTGATTATCTTGGACCCATTGGCTTTGATAGTTACCACATACAATTATATCTCCACTTGATCTCCCATAATCTTGACACATGTCATCTACACATTTAATCTTGGGTCCACTAACCTTTTGACTTGACACTCACCATTGATCCTTGAATGCCTGATCAAATGCATGTCATTAGATCTTTTGGAACCACTCACTCGATAGATTATTGCTTGACATTAGATATTGACTCAATTCTCATTATCTTGATACTTATCAGTTGCACATTTATTCTTTGAAAATGTTGAATTGATATAGATATTTATTGTGGCTTAAATTTTACTTTTGCACACACATCCCACTTAGCAAGTTTAACTTTATAACTTTATATCTTGAGATAGAGAACTCATCAAGACATGAAATTTTCAAAAGATGTTTATGGGACCAAAATAATCATGTCCATCAATTAATTTGGATCTAGTTAATCTCACAAGTTCATTTATCAAATGTACAAATAAACTAGCTTATTTTTCCCTATGTGATGTGTTTTTGATGGTCTAATTCTTTTAAAATGGTGCAAGAAAGTATTGTATCTTTAGAAGTCTCCAATGAACTTTTAAGACTTTGTGCAACTTGATTCATGTCCCTAAATACTTGAAACACCATGGGAACATGTTAGTATTTTTCAATTTTTAATCCTATACCTCTTTCCAATACCTTTGGTCTACTCATTCCATCCAAAACTCTAATCATCTATTCAAACCATTTCTAAGAAAAAGATTCTTATGTGGACCAAATTTGGCCAACATTTTTGGTGACATCTTGAGGTTTCATGCTTAATATTCAAGAGACTAGTAGCCTTGAACTGATCCATTGGGTACATGGAGTCATAATATTTTCTCTTAGCTATCATAAAACTGATTCAAGGATGACCCCTTGCTATAAAACCTCCTCTTAAACCAATAAGGACCAAAAAAGAAACAAAAAACCAAAAAATGTTCCCAAGGCACTTATTGAAAGGGAAACACATAACTAAAATAAATGTACTCATATTACTTAGAGGAAATCATTTAAAACTACTCTAGTATGTTACAATATCACACAATAGCTACAAAATCTTCTAATAACAAGGATTTAAATGCAGACACAAGAAGGCTTTCACGTACCATTGAGTCCTATAGTGGGGCCAGAGACATCATCAAAAAATGCGTTAGAACAAATCATGGAGAAAGTGAAAGATAAATCTGGTGATAAAATAGAAAAGAACTCTGAAAGATAGATAGGGGCCCCTGAACAAAGGACCTGGTCATCGTTGTTTGGGAAAAAATTGACAGGGAAATCCCTCTTCCCATCGGTGATATCTAAATCATGCTGGGAGAAAGGTGAGTTTCAAATTTTCATCCCAGATCCTCTACTTGACTTCTCTGTATCTTCTATGGATCTCACCCTAGTTGGTAAGTTTCTAGGAGTAAGACCAAATATAGATTCTCTTAGATCTATGATTAGGAAAAAATGGGCAATATGCGGAGAAGTAGACATTGCACCAATGGTGAATGGTTTTTTCTCTTTTATCTTTAACTGTAAAGAAGATTTGAATAAGATTCTGAGTGAAGGACCCTGGTCCTTTGGAAAAGGTACTCTTACTATCAAGAAATGGGAACCAAAAATGGATTTATCAGACTCATTTTTCTTAACAACCCCTATATGGGCAAGACTACTTGGGCTTCCATTAGAATTCTGGCATGAGGACATTTTCAATGGAATTGCTAATTCATTTGGTGAGTCAGTGGCTATGGATAATGCCACAGCTTCAAGAACTAAACTCCAAAATGCTAGAATTTATGTTAAAGTGGCAGACCTGAACCATCTCCCTAAAAAAGTGGAATTAATCTCTAAGCTCAGTAAGAAAACTCAAGAAATTGTCTTCGAAGATCTACCAAATTCTTGTTATGCAAGCAAGAAATAGGGGCATTGGGTTAAGAATTGTCCCAACAGGGGTAGACCTCTTTCAAGAAATCTTCAGGAAAGGAAAAATATAAAGATTCAATAAAAGAAAATATGGAAGGTAAAAGAAGACTATCGAAAGATAAGGGAGTCTCAAGATGCCTTAGCCGACCAAAACACAGATAAGGGTATAATTTCTACAACAAAAGAAGAGGGCAGCTTTAATTTATTAGGAACAATAGATCCCCTTTTAAAAAAATTAAGTCCCCTTATGGAAGAGAAGGGGAAGGGATCAGAGGACAACAAATCATATCTTCTAACAGAAGGAAAAGTTAATATCCTAAACTAGAATACCCAAAGTTTAGAAAATCAATTTTCTAAGGTAAAGGACAATGAAGGATTAGAGGAAGGAGAAGTACTTCCTGAAGAGGTGAACAAAATAGAAGAAGGAAAGGGAGATTTGTGTGAAGTTCAGATGGGGGAAAAGCAAGAGGCTTCAAGGGTTGAAAATAACACTCCAGTGAAAGAGATTCTAATGGCAAAAGAAATGAAAGAGGATGGAAAAAACTCAAAAAACCAAAAGATAAAAGGAGAGAAAAAGATCAATACTAATCACATAATGACGAGAAATGGCAGTGTGAAAGTAAATAGTCCCCTTAGGAGTAAAGAAAGAAAAGGATCTAAAAAGCAAGTCAAATTTAAACCGGATGTAGGATTTACAGATAAACCTGGGACAAAATCTATAAAGAAGAATAGAGAGCTGGAAAGTAAGCTTAATATAGCAGATGGAAAGCAGGTGACTCTGTGGCAATGTCTCCTAACCAATAAAAATAAATGAGAATTCTTAGTTGGAATATAAGGGGGCTAAATAGCTTTTATAAAGTAGATTTAGTTAGGAATTTTGTCAGAGAGCAAAAGCTAGACCTCCTTCTGCTTCAAGAAACTAAAATGAGTAAAGAGAAAGTAGAATAGATCAAAGACTTTAAAAATTACACCATTAAGGCCAGTAGCTCTGAAGGAGCTTCAGGAGGAACCGTTATGTTATGGAAAAAAAATCAATATACTGGGTCTATTTTGATGGAAAGTAAAAATTTTATGGCTGTTAATATTACCAGTGTTGACCAAAAGGAAAGTTGGTATGTTGTAAATATCTATGCTCTAAATGCCAGGAACGATAGGAAAAAGGTATGGGAAATTCTCTCAAATCTTAGAAGCAAAGATCATTATGGGCGATGGATTACAATGGGAGACTTTAATGTTCCACTCTATGATTATGAGAAAATGGGTGGTAACACTATTCAAATGGAAGGGAGATTTGATCTCATGGAGTTTATAAGTAAATAAGGTTTCATGGATGTGGACTTGCAAGGAATTCAGTATACCTGGAGCAATAAGAGATTGGACAAGGAATGTATACAAGCTAAGCTTGATAGGGCTCTCATTTCCCCTGATTGGATGAAAGACTATACTTGTAAGCTGGAAGCAAGCCATAGAATAGGCTCGGATCATTTCCCTCTTATACTCACAGTGGTTAAATTGAACCAAAAAAAGAATCATCCGTTCAGATTTGAAAAGATGTGGATGTAGCATCCACAGTTCGAAAGCAAAATTAAAGAGTGGTGGAATAAGCCTATTGAGGGAACAACCCTATTCAGAGTTGCCTCCAAACTCAAAAATGTTAAAAAGGAAGTTAAGAAATGGAATAAGGATTGTTTTGTAAATATTTTTGAGAAAAATAAGACCATCAAGGAGGATATTAGTAGAATCCAGGAAAAAAATTAGCAAAATGGATATACCCCAGAATCCCACAGAGAAGAAAGTGATCAATTGTTACAATATCAAGACATTATAACTAAGGAGGAAACCTTTTGGAGACAAAGATCTAGGGTGAAATGGTTGAAAGAAGGGGATAAAAATACTAAGTTTTTCCATCTTTCCACTTTGAAACACAGAGCGAAAACTCATATTCATCACTTGAAAAAAGGAGATCAGAAGATATAGAGGAAAAGGAAATAATGGAGGAAATGATCTCATTTTTCTCTTCCCTGATGAAGGTTGATAGAAACATCAACTTGCCAAGCCAGGCTGATATCCTTCAAGTGATCCCTCCACTAATCTCGAAGGAGTAGAACAATATGTTATGTTCTATCCCTAAGGAGGAGAAAATCTTTGAAGCTGTTAAATCTTTAGGAGGAGAAAAAGCACTTGGACCAGATGGATTCCCCATGTTTTTCTTTCAAAAGCTCTGGAAAATTATAGGGAAGGATGTCAAGAATGTGGTGAAGGAGTTTTTTGGAGCAAAATAGATTCTGAAGGAAATTAATGCCACTTTTTTGTGCCTTATTCTTAAGAAGGCTAGAGCTAAATGCCCTGATCAGTTCAGACCGATTAGTTTGTGCAACTCATTCTATAAGATAATTTCCAAAGTTCTTATGACAAGACTAATTCAAGTGATCCCTTCATTAATTTCTGATCAGCAAAATGGATTCATTCCAGGCAGACAAATCCTCAACTCTGTTATAATGGTGCATGAGAATATTCACTCACTGTCCAGCTCAAACACAGAGGGGTTCCTAATGAAAGTGGATATAGCTAAAGCATATGACAGGGTGGATTGGCTATTCCTTTCAAATAGCCTTATTGCCTTTGGCTTTGAACAAAGAGTGGTTGAAATTATCAAATAGATGATATCTACAACTTCTATAGCTGTGTTGGTAAATGGAAGTTCATCTCATTTTTTCAATCCGTCTAGGGGATTAAGACAGGGGGATCCGATCTCCCCTATTCTATTCATTATCATGGTTGATAGTATGGGGTGATACCTAGGGGACTTAGTTTGTAAAGGATCATTTAAAGGTCTGAAATCCTCTTCGCATCCTTTAATTTGCTCCCACAGTCAATTTGTGGATGATACTATTTTCATGGGACAATCTGAAGTTTCAGAAGCTAGAATTCTAAAGGAAGCTATAAATCTATATTCCTCCACCTTAGGACAGCTGATTAACTGGAAAAAAAGTGCTGTATTCTTTACGAATACCCCAATTTATAGATAGAACAAAATAACAAGGATCCTTGAATGCTCCATAGGTGCTTTTCCCTCTACTTACCTTGGTCTCCCTTTAGGGTCGAAAGCTCCTGAAGCTTTCTGGGAAGGTCTTATTAACAAATTCAGTAAGAAATTAGCGGGATGGAAAGGCAGTCTTCTAAGCCAAGGTGGAAAGCTTATACTACTCAAAGCAAGTCTTCAAAGCATACCTACGTACACTTTAGGTCTTTTCAAAATCCCTACTAAATTTCCAAAAGCTATTGAAAAAATTCAGAGAAACTTTCTTTGGTCAGGTACTGAGGAGAAAAGGAGAATGCCTCTTATAGCATGGGATAACATATGTAAACCTGTCAGGGAAGGTGGACTTGGTATAAGGAAAATTAGAAGTATGAACACATCCCTCTTAGCTAAACAAGGGTGGAGGGTTTATCAAGAAAATAAAGAATGGAGTAAAATATGGAAGCACAAGTACTTATTCAAGGCTAAGTCACTCCCTGAATTCTTTTCTACTCCGGACATCTCTCATCCTTCTACCATATGGGGGGTAGTCTAGGGAACAAAACATATTCTAGAAGAAGGAAGTTCATGGAAAGTTGGCAATGGTAAAAAGGTGAAGTTTTGGGAAGATATTTGGTTAAAAGTAAAACCTTTACAGGAAGAAATCCAAGATAAAGATGTTATAGAAAGATGCAAGCAAAGAGTGGGAATTATGGTTAATCATTACTGGCAGAACAACTCTTGGGTTAACCTAATTGACTATGATCAAGATCTCAAGGAAATTCAATTATCCCTAAATGCTATATCTCTATATCCTAACCTTGAAGATAAAATTGTTTGGCATAAAGAGCCAAGCAGATAGTTTAAAGTCTCTTCCATTTTTACCTCTAAGGGAAATGGCAGCAATCCATTTTGGACGAGAGCCTGGATTAAGGGGCTCATCCCTAAAATCAAATTATTTTTCTGGACCCTTCTCCAAAACAAAATATTGACTTTAGATAATTTACAAAAATGTAGAATTAATATTGTCAACAGGTGTATTCTATGTAAAAAATACCTTAAAGATAGAGATCATCTGCTTGCGAATTGTTCCTTCACTCAGCTAGTTTGGAAGGAGATTCTCAATTTGTGGGGTATTACATGGATTCACCACAAAAATGTGGAATTATCTTTCAAAAGCTGGTACTGCCCCTCAAAGAATCCTGAAGTTCTTTTTTTATGGAAACTTACTCTTCCCCATATTTGGTGGGGAATATGGAAGGAAAGAAATAACCGAATCTTTAGAAATAAAGAACTTCCTGGATGGGTGGTAGGACAGAACATCATAAGAGCTTTAAAGGATAATTTCTTATCAAAAAAGAATCCAAGCTCAACTCTTCAAGTGGATAATCCCTTGAGGATGAATAATTCTATTGGTAAACCTAATAATCCCAGAGTAGGAGTTACTTGGAATGTTCCCCCTCAAGGATGGATTAAAGGAAACTTTGATGGTGCGGCCAAAGGGAACCTGGGGAATGCAAGTTATGGTGGAGTGTTGAGAAACCATATGGGAAAGGTAATTGATGCTATAGCTATCCCTATTGGAAAATTGAATTGTCACATTGCTGAAGCTACTGCTGCCCTTCAGACTCTCAAAATTGCTGTGGATTTGGGATATCCCAAATTGTGGCTTGAAGGGGACTCCTTGAATATTATAAATATTCTTAACAATATAAATACTATGTCTTGGACCATAGAGAATAAGGTAATGGAGATGAAAACTTTAATTAAATTTTTTGAAGAAGTGATCATAACCCACACCTATCGTGAAGCCAATGGTGTTGCAGATTGGCTAGCTAATTGTGCAGTCTGGACTGGTCAAACAATGAGGTGGCATGAAACATTAGAAAAGAATGTGGATTTGAGGGCTCTCATTCTTCATGATGTAACCCATGCAAAGGAAAGAAAGATCAAAGTGTATAAGAAATAATATTAGTAGGAGTGGTAGCGTGGGGAAAGGACAATAATCATTAAAGAGTAAGGCCCTCAAGAGAGAGAAGAGGATCCTGAATAAGCACAATCAAAGCTGATTTTCCTATCAACTCGACAATAGATGGGATTATTGCAATGACCTTAGCAATTGGGTTTCTAAGAAAATGAATATGGCAAGTGAAAGGAAGGGAGAACCTCAGAAACAGGAACCCAAGAGCTGTGATGAATGGAAAGAAAAACATGAAGTCTGGAGAATCTTGCAAAAAGGAAAAGTTGTGAGCTACTTGGAAAGACTTCATGGATCGAAACCACATATCACTATGGCTTTTTTCAAAAATTGGAAGGATGAAAGGGTCACCCTACATGGTGTCACAGTGAACTTAACAGAGGATTTTATAGCTGAGGTTACTGGGCTGCCTATCGATGGACTCAAATTCTCCAAACAGACAAGCATTTTGAATGAGGCCTTCTGTAGGTTCCCCAAAATGGAATTGGAAGAGTAGAAACTGGTCAAGAATGGGGATTTCTTTGAATTGGATCAAATTAAAGGGATATGGAGGGATGTCTTAAGCTACATAAGGGAGTACTTCATTTTGGATGGAAGAAGTAAGCATGTGCACAAATTCCACTTTGTCTTCCTTAACCATTTCAGGCACAAGGTTAGTTTTTCTTTTCCCTTTTATCTATGTTTCTCCTTGGTCCAAAGTTTATATGCTCATAGGAAAAAGGAAACACACCTTATCCATCATGAAGGCCTTACTCTGTTAATCGAAGGCTACTGTAAGAATAATGCTATGGTTAAGCACCCTAAACAGGGGAAAAATAAGGAGTTAGGGAATAGAAAGAGTGAATGTGTTACTGAGAAAGGCAAAATCAAGCTCCCTAGTACTAAAAATTAGATTGTAGAAGAAGATATGGAGCGGGAGAGTATTGATAAACCCAGTGAGGAAAACTTGGAGGAAGAAGAAGGAACTGAAAGTCGGGCTACAAATTCTAATGAGGATGAAGAATGTCCTGAGAAGAATGAAAAAGATGATGTCAATACAGAGGAGGATTCTGCAAATAGAACTGAAGACACTGAGGAAAACCAGAAAGAGGTAGAGTCTGATTTTGTCCAGGATGACCCTGTTGAGGACCCAACATCAAAGAACAAAAAGGAAACTACAGGGCAGGATGATAATCAAGATATGGATATGGAAATTCAAAATGGAATTAAAGAGTGGGAACATAAGGGTTGAGAAGATATCACTGAAGAAGACAGGAACAGTCCTAATAAAAATTCTGAGGAATGGAGGGGGAAAAAACTGAATGATGAAACACATACTCCAATGAACTGGGTTAATTGCAAAGCAGAGGCATCTTCTCAATTTGATTCTTGGATGTGCAGGGAGGTTATGAACCTCAAAAGGAAAGTGGAAACAATGGAAGATACCTTGAAAGAGGTATGGAACAAAATCAACAATATGGATAATCAGATAGGAGAGATCCTAGCTAAGCTCAAAGCCTATGAGAAAAACCTCTGGGAACTAATTAAGGACAATAGAATGAAAATGGAGGAAGCTACGTCTAATATTTGTGCTGCTGCTGTCAATATTGGTAAAAGAGCCAGTGAGGAGACTAAAGCTTTGGAGGGACCCAGCAAAAGAATGAGACAAAGTACTAGAAAGAAGGTAACACAAAAAGGAGAAATGCTAGTGGAAACCACTACCCATGATACTATTTTGAAAGAAAAAGAAACAATGAAAATGATATTGGAACTGGATGAATAATCTGGTTCCTCTTGTTGGTAAAGAATCTGGTCTAGTTCTTTGTTTTCTTGTTGTCTTCCTTTGTCTAAGGTGTTGCCAGATCTCTGTTTATTTGGGTTGTGACCAGTTGTCTTTCCAGTGGTTTCAGGTCCATTTAAAACCTGTTTTTACTACTTCTTTGTAGTAGTTTTTAGACTTTGTCTATGTTTTGGTTGCTCTATCTTTTTTCCTTGTACTAGGGTTTTGGGGCCCCTTCAAAACCTACTTTTACCATAATCTAAAACAAGGATTTAAATAAATTCCATTAACTAGGATGGGTAATACCTCTCCATATATTTGGGAAAGCTAAAAAGCATTATGCAATTCACATCCTTGGATCAAATAAGACCACTCCACAACTACCAAACCTAGTATGGTTACCTATATTAGTCTTATTTGAACCCGATTTGAGGACTGCATCCCCTTCCTTGAATTCTCTTGTTATGGATCTCTTGTTGAAGGATTTCTTTACTTAATCTTGATCTGACTCTAATGTCTTCATAGCAAGGTTCCTAGTTTTTTCAAGCTCCATTAGCTCTATCATACTCATGTTCATGGGCTCTCTCTCCATCAACTCAAGCTAATGGGTTAACTCTAATGTAGGTAGTTCAAAAGAAATGGGAAATTTTGCTTCCCTTATATATACAAGGACATATATATAATTGATAATGGTAGCTTTGGGAGTCAATCTATCAGCCCATAAGGATATCCTTAGATGTGTATGCCATGTTCTCTAATTTTTCTCCATAGTTTTCTTGATATTCCTTAGCAGGTTCTTATTTGTGGACTCTACCAATCAATTACCTTGAGGGTAATAATTGGAGGATGTGTTGAGGTAAATTCCTAACTTAAGTGCCCATTAACTTATCTTCATGCCCAAAAATACTAAGGCATTATCTAAAATTATAATAACTAGGACACCAAACCTGGTTATAATGTTTTCATATAAGTCCAATACTATTGTCTCATTGGATTTTTTCAAGGAAATTTCTTCCACCCACTTGGTAAAGTAGTAAATTATAGTGACCACCCATTTATGCCCTACACTTTAATGTGGATTTATCATATCTATGAAGTCTAACCTCCATTACATGAAGGGTTGTTCCACCTAACTTAGGTTGAGTGAAAGAGTTTCTAATCTTTGTTTGCCTACAAATAGAGAACATTTTTGACATTATTTTAACCATGCATAGGCATCATTGAAGAAGTTGGGTCAATAATAACTATCTATAACTACATTTGCTACTATTTTTCTTGGATAAAATTGGCCTCCTATACGTCCATCATGAAACTAATCTAAAATCTTTGTTACTTAACTATCATTTATGCACCTAACAGTACTTCATTAAGATATTTTCTAAATATAACCCCATTAACTAATGCATAATTTATGTTTTGGAGTCTAAAATACCTTATTTTTTATTTATCTAAACATTGGGCACATTCACCTATTACCAAGAAATGTGTCATATCTTGGAGCTAACTATCATGAGGTGGAGGTGCATCTATATGTGAGTTGTCTTGTGTCACCAAAACAACTTCTTTGTTTTATTCAAGATCACCTACCATATGATTTTTGTCTCTTGTATTTTAAAACTTTGAGGAGATGTCTTATCTCTCATCATCTAAGTGGCATAATTGAAACACCTCATGGCTTGTGGATAGCCTATAAATGAGGTGAATCTCTAGATGGAGATAGATCCATTAATGTATCACTTTAGATCACTACTACACCTAAATTTTGTGATGGAAAATGGAGAGAGAAAACTAAAATAAAACTATTCTAAGCTATTTTTTATACCAAATTTATTGATGACTACCAACCAACTGCATGTTACACATGAAACCAAGAGACTAGCTAAACATACACTTCTCTAATCTCCATCTACTCACATCAATGTTACATTATGAGGTTATGATGAATTCTTAGGTTAAGAAGACTAAAAATAGTATTATAATGTAATTTTTTGAATATAATAACTCAATCAACCTTAAAACATCCTAGAACACTTTAAATGCCTTGTAAGAAGAAGCTTTCCAATTATAGATAGATGAGATAATGAAAAAACAAGTCATCACTAAGAAAAATAAAGCATATAAGTAAACACACTATAAAAATCATATAAGAGGTAAAAATAAATAGTCTTATTGATCAAATTATATACAAATGAGAAGGGTTTTTCCATACTTAGGTGGAGCATATTTTACAAAGGACAAAACAACTAGTTCTTATAGAACTTGAGAGATAGAGAGGAGAAGAAAGAAGTCCAAAGGTCGCAAGGACACTTATAAAGCTAAAAAATTATTTACTTATGCATGAAAAATGGTGTTTAATGGAACATTCAAGGTTGGAAGAGACAAGTGGATTTTCAAGTCATGGAACTCATGAAAAGTGGCATGGAATTCCCTTTGTTGGCTCAAAAAACTACCTTCATGATTAGATCCATTTAAACATCCAAAACTAACTAGGGATAGTCTTATGATTTGAATGAGAGGGAAGGCTTTCAGATATGCCTCTCCATGTATTGTTTGTATTCTTATTCATTTAGAATCTTCTAGATGTGAGCCATCACTACTTACAGTCAAAGAAACTCCTCTTCCACACACCTTACAGACTTAGATCCAAAAAATGCATTATTTTCTCATGAAAAACAATACAAGTGGGTGATTTACATGTTCTAAGACTCTCCATAGACTTAGAGGCATCAGGAACACCTTAAAATCAACCTACTTAAATTTTTCTACCCTTCTCAATAGCTTGGTCACTATGCCACTTTTGATTGGGGAAGATGAAGCTATTTTTTGAGGCACCTAAGAGTTTTTTTGAATCAATAAATTTCCATAGAGATTTAACTTAAGTCTTGATATTCCCCTCCATGTTATTGGCATCTTTAGACTCCTTTTAAAATCTACAAAACACATAAAAAGTTTTAAAAACCTTATTTTTACTACATCCATATAATTAAATACAACTTATCCTAATGTTATGGATCCTAAATAAGTATTATACAACATTAAATCATCATTCTAGGCAAACTATGCCATTTGGGTGCACTACGTAATCCATTTTCTCAAATTGGTCACTAGCAAGGGTTTTAGAGGCTTTAGTCCTATTTTACCCTCTTAAGATTTGTTCATAAACATAGGACATTGGAATTGTAAAAAAAATACAATAAAACAAATCTCATAACATCCATCAACCTCCCTAAGTTCCTTATATTTCCATGTAAGGTGCCAAGGGAGATATGAGCATTCAAATTTGCCTTGTCGATCTCTTTTCTCCATTCTAATAGGCATGAGTTGTCATAAAGTCCAAAATTGACTTTTTTATTAATTTCCCCTATATCCAAATAGATTAAAAACATATTATATAACCCTATTATCATTTCAAAGTGTATTATAGTTCCTCTTTCATAGTGGAAGTGAAAATGACTCTCTATTTGGCTTTAGGCCTAAACCCTGCTTGTATAAGCCTAACTACATACTTGATGATTTAGACCAATTTTTGAGATTATACCTTATTATATAGGTTCATATTATTTATTTAGGTGTGATAAAACCCAACACACCTTATATAAATGTTTACCCAACTCTTGACCCATCCTTTTATCTCCTTTTTCCAAAACTATAGGTTTTATACATAAGGGGAAGTACCCTATATTTGCAAAAAAATAGAGGGTAATTCCCATATTTAATTAAAAAAATTGGATGTTTTATAGGGTTATTAAAATTTTAAATATTTACTCTACCAAATTTTATTCCTTTATATTATTAATAAATCCCCCAACTTCAACAAAACTCAAGACAAACTATGCAAAAAGGGGGACAGTGCATAGTGTTTTGGTGTGAACTATGTATGTTGGAGTAGATTCCCTCCTCTATGATTGCTTTATATTTACAAAAATATATAATTTTTTTCATTTTAATTATGTATATGTTCCAATATTTATTCACCACTCTAAAATTTCATGTACCCTTCATACTTTTTATCTAATCAGGATTGAGTGCTTCCTTTGACTATGTTTTATTGTTTAGAACTCATTTAGGTGTTATTTTCATGCATTAGGCATTGGTAATAGTTTTTAAGCATCCCAATTTTACCTTTAGGATCAAATTTTGTAAAAAATTCTCACAAAATACTTTGACTCTTACTATCTTGGTGACTTTGATCTCCACATCATACTCCATGACTTTGGTAATCTAACCTACTCTTTTCTCATTCAGTGCTTTATTAAGGAGTTAGTCTAGTCCCTAAATCTAGGATGATAAACCATAAGATGGATATTTATATTTTAAATCATTGGCCTAAATTTTTTAAGGGTCTTTAAGGTTATAAGAACTTGCTCTTATATGAAAGTATACCTTACATCATATCCCTCTAGCCCTTGACTAAAAAAGGAAATTAGTTGCTCAATTCCTTCACCATTATTTTGGATCAGCATATCTAATATGTTGTAAACATTTTCAAATGTGTAAAATATGAAATTATTTTAAAAATAAATATTTATGAGCTAAGGTGATTGGGAAATATCTTACTTGATGGCTTCAAATGTTGTTTTACCTTCATTTACCAAACAAACACTTGGTTCTTCAACATGGTAGTGATGGGTTTGACCAAGTTTTCAAAACTAGGTATAAACCTTCTCAAAAAAATTATCTTCCCAAGGAAGCTTTAGATTCCTTTCTTGTGCTTTGGTAAAGCTAAGTCTAGGATGGAACTTATTCTATTAGAGTCAATGGATAATCCCTCCCTTGAAACAAAGTGACCCAGAAGTTTTCCTTCATGAATACAAAACACAAATTTTATGGGATTTAAAAATATCTCATACTCTTTATATATTTCAAATATCAACCTTAGATTATCTAAGTGCTCACTAGTTTTCTTAGAGAAAACTATGATGTCATCCAAGTATGACAATACCATATGTATCAGCAAACTTTGGAAAGCCTTGTCCAAGGCTCTTTGAAAAGTGGCCCTAGTATTTGACAATCCAAAAGGCATCTTTTGGTAATTATATGTTCCCCACTTTATGGTGAAAGTAGTCTTATAATGATCTTCCTCTCTCACCAGCACTTGGTTGTAACCTGAATACCCATCCAAAAGGGAAAAACATTCTAAACCAATAAATATCTAAAGGAGTTTCTCCATGGATGGTAAGGGGTAGTGATCTTTCAAGGAGACCATATTCATATCCATTAAGTTAACACATAATATTATTTCCCCACTCTTCTTCCTCACAGGTACCAAATTGGCTACCCATGAAGAGTGCTTAATGGGAAAGATGATCTTAGATTCAATTAATTTGGTCAATTATTTCTTCATAATATCTTTAATTTTAGGGTTTATAGGCCTCTACTTCTACTTGATAGGCTTGGCATTAACCTCTAGTTGTATAGTGTGTTGGGCCAACTTGGGATCAAATCCTCTCATGTCACTATATTACAAAGCAAATATGTCTACATATTCTTTAAAATTTTCTATGAAAGCATGCCTTTTAGTTTTAGTGCTTACCTTTCCAAGTTTGAGGAGCTTTTCTTTGAAGATAAGGACTCTTTCATAGTTCTATTCACTTATTGACATCACTGCCTTGTCTATTATCATATGATCTCCATCATGGAAAAGACCTTTAAGGGTTATAATCCCTTTAGGAAGCTTGTTAGATCTCAAATAAACAATTTAATCCTCATATTGATGTTGAAACTTTTCTTGGTTTATGGAGAACTTTAATTCCTACTACAAGAAATAGGCAATTTACATGTCATTATCAAAGACCTACTAATGAACTTCATTGTCTAGCATTGATGGTCTCACCACCATTTTGACATGTGGTTTCATCTTGGTTTGTTTTAACTCATTTATGATATCAAATTGATATCCCATAGATTCCAACCTATCATCATGTCCATTTTGGTTCCTTGGTACTACTTGGGTATTAAAGTCCTCAAAATCCTCAACTAGGTCCAACACTCTATATTTGTAGGACTCCATCAAGGTATTCTTGGTGATGTTTGAGACTCTAACCTAGTGTACTATCATCTCACTATCCCCATAAAATTGTAATTATTTGATTCCTCTCTTATTATTCCATTGAAGGCCATGGATAAGGTCCTCATACTTTTTTGCATTACAAGAGTATCTAAATTAGAACCTGTAAGAAGAGAAATACTTGTCATTTGAGGGAGATACCAACATTGCACCTACACCTACACCATGTTTTCTCTTTAAACCATCAAATAAAAATTTCCATAAGCCATTAAGATTTTATTGAGGTCTAATTAGGGATGGCATGGATTTACTCTCTTCATGTAAGCAATAGAAACCCATGTCCCTCTTTGCAACTCCGTCCAAGGTATCAACCAAATGATTTTCATTACATAGTTTATCTAAGAACATGTCTGGTATCTCCCCAGGGTGGGTGTTTATTTCTTGACTAGATAGATGTTCATGCTCATCTAGTATAGTACAATTTATGTTTATTCTATTTATCCCATAAGGCTTCATGTGGAATTGTGCAATGGGCTTATCCTTAATAGATACCTTGGCTTCATATCTTATTTTGAATGCCATATATAACCAATATAATACAAGATAACCTCTAATATTTTTAATGAATTATCTAGATAGGCATAGGGAAAAATGAGGAGTTACATCTAGGATCAACACATATTAAAACACTAAGACACTAAGATATGCATGCATGGTCATGTTGAGGTCTCTAATGATAATGGGGCTCATATATTAGACCAATATGACTAGCTATGGACTTTAGCATTACTGAGGTCATAGCCCCACTATTTAACAAGAAATTTTGCACTAAATAATTACCAATGATTACTAAAATATAGAATGGGGGAGGTTTGAACACCTTACACAATTTCCCTTCACTAGGTCCTTTAGATGCATTATGAAAACCACATTCTATTTGCTTGGTTCCTTCTCAGGAACCTTGATATTTGATAATCCTTATTGAAGGATATGTATTTGTCTAGGCATGGAGAACATGTCCCATATTGGCACACTCACATTAAAATTTTCATTTATTCTAAAATGTTGATGGGTAAACCACCAACCTTTGGTTGTGTTTTGGGATCCACAAATGCACCTTAAGTTTGTGAGTTTTGAGGGACAAAAACATTCCCTTGATTTTAATTCCTTGTATCTAATAGAACCTTTAGAGAAGAAACATGTTCATTTTTCTTTGATATTGAAGGACCAATGGTAGGAAGGTCTCTGGATACTTCCTAATTACCATCCATGTTCCTTCTTTTAAACCTTGTATTTTATGCCACTATAATGTATGCATGGACATAGCTAGACTATTAATTTAGTGCATAACACTCTTATTACTCATAATTCACAATTGTATCACCCAATTGTATTGGTCCTTGATTAGGGTTTTGACCTTCTTGAGGACTTCCTAATTTTTTAATCATGAGTACCTCTATGTTTTGAGCTATAAGAGCTTGATTATACCCATAATTGGTATCTTGTGGCCATTGATCATTGAAATCTTGGTTGAAATCAGTTTTTGGGATAATGTATTACCTATAAGACTGATTCCAAAGCATGGTAGACTCAG
Source organism: Torreya grandis (assembly GCA_037957365.1). NCBI lineage: Eukaryota > Viridiplantae > Streptophyta > Pinopsida > Cupressales > Taxaceae > Torreya > Torreya grandis. Next base: position 112,465 of record JARHVA010008867.1, on the reverse strand, counting down.
CTTCTTGAGCAATATTTTGTTGAACTAGGACCAAAGTGTTGGAAGTTCTTATAGCATTTAGATTATAGTTATTTGTCCTAACATAGTTATGTTGCCCTTGTCCTTGGATTTGACCTTGGCCTTGGCCTTGGAAGCTTACTTTGTAGGGTGGTCTATATGTTTTATAAGATTACTACTAAGGTTAATCTGAGTCTTGATAAGGCCTATTGAAAGCTTGTTGGCTCTTAATATTCACCAATTTATTTCTTAAATATTGGATCATGCTCTTAATCTCTTGAAAGTTCTTATGTTATTGGAAATCACTAGATTGACTAGTGGAGGACTTTTCTTGCTTAGGTAAGGGTATACCAACAATTTTAGGCATAGGAGGAATGAAAAAAGGGGAGGAATAGAAACAAGGGGTGGTTTAATTCTAGGGAACAAAGGCATTAGTGTTCAAGGTGTAAGCTTGCCAACCTACACTAGACAATTTTATGCTCTAATTGCCACCTTATATGCATTTGGCAATGTGTTTCTTCCCATGGACTATATCATTACTACAATGTCACTATTAATAGATTTCAAATAGTATAGGAAGGCAAAGTTAGGGGTTGGCCTAATAGAGACTTGGATTCTATCCCAAGTCTTTTGGAACCTTGTGTTGAAGTCTTGCATAACTTCATAAGGGGCTCTTTGAATTGTGGTTAATTGATTTGCAAATGAAAAATGATTATTTTTATCCTAAAATATTTTAGACAATGCATATCCTAATTGATCCCATGATGTAATAGAATTATAAACAAGGCTTTTATACCAATCTAGGGCTTTACCTTTTAAAAGAGATGGATAATAACCTAATTTCTACATTTTCCTCATTGGCATTATGAATATCACAAAAATTAGCTACATCCATTAGGTGCTTATAAAGGTTTATAGCTTGGTATCCAATAAAATAAGGGATAATTTTAAGAACTGCTACTAGAATAAGATCATACTGAGGGAGGTCCAAAGGACTTTGGACATTAAAATACATAAAGGGGAAAGCTCTATGGGATACCATGACAATGAAAGGGTTTAAAAAATATATCCTTACATGGGTAGGCCCTAAAATTGACTTAGGAACAAATTTGCCTTTATATGGGTATGTATTATCAAATCTTAATCTTTTTACTGAGTTTAAAGGCAATTCAAAAAATTAAAAGGGAATACCTATAGAAACTAATCTTGTAGTCATCTTTGACATGAGATGTAGTCACTACTCTACTACCAAAATGTTGATTCTTCATTTAGAGATTCCAAATGTTGTTGCTTGGAAGCTATAACTACTATATATTTATCAAACCAGCATCAAAATTTGACCAATCTTATTTGAACTATGTACCACCAAGCATGCCAAAATAATTTGTAGAATCAATTTGCACCCTTAGATGGGGTTCTTCAAGCTCTCTCCAATTGAGCTAAACTATGGGAATAACCCTAGGTTATGGGTCACATATAGTGGGGTTAGACCTCTGGAGAAGACTATATTCCTTATGATGAATCACATATACTAATGTTTACACTAAAAAAAGAGTTAGAAAAGGGTAAAGGGTTCCTAAGAAGATTGAAAGGTGATGCACCAGATAAAAATTGGAAACTCCCATAAGATTGAATCCACATTAGATTTGTAGAAGATAATAATATCTTACATAACCTCATAGACTAGCTGATTGTATAAGTGTTTCATAAACTAGTTTTAGGGAAAACACTAATCTAGACCTGAAATAGCTTTAAAACACCCTAAAGGAGGTTAGAAAGGAAGATAATAGATATGGAAGAATATCCTTCACAAGGATATCTTGCACAAATCAATAAATATAAATCTAAGGTAAAAGATGGTAAAAAAATCTATTATTGCATCAAGAGGTCTTACATATAAATCTTGATAAGGTCTATTACCAAATGAGAATCTCTACTCTTCCATAATTGAGAGAGAATTCTTAAAAAAATTATATAGAGTTTACAAATGGTAAATAATAAGAGATATATGAGAAAGGGGAGAGATGGGGAACACACCATCTAAGATGATTAACTGAGTTACCATCCTCTTTGATTTATGAACCATCTTTGATTCAATTAGGACTAAATGGATTTGAGATTAAATAAATTATACATTATACTCTCCAATCCCTGAATACCTTTGATTTTATCTTCTACACCATCTCCACTTGCTTTCATTATGAGGACAAAGTCCTCATATCCTCAGAATTTGATATATCCATGCTTAATTCTACTTAAACAATTACAAGTACATGTTTATAAATTCTATGACCATGTTAAAGGAAAAAAAACTTTTCCATAATCACACATCTACCCCTAATTTAAATATTGAGCATAGGTCTTTACTATAGATTGAAAACAAATCCAATTATTGGTTTTCCTATAGTTAATATGTCAATTAGTAGTTTACAGACTGTATAACTTCTTTCTTGAACCATATTATGTCTAAATAGACCTATTCTACCTTTGAAACTTGTGGAAGCCAAGGAGTTATTATATGTGACTTTAAAAACACAATAAAATTTAGTCTACATGCTTTGGATCCTCCAATAGAGGTATTGACTGAGCTTCAATGGCATTCTTTGAATTATTTGCCTTAGTTTGACCTTAGGTCACATTTACTCTCCATTGAAATCCCTTAGCTTTAAAATTTTAACAATGGCCATTAATTTTGATTTGAGCCTTCTCAAGTTATGCCATCTATTAGTTCCTCATTCATCCCTAGGATATATTGACTCTTTGATCTCTTTCTCACCATTGATCTTACTTTATATAGCTTTAATGTGTACTATTGATCTTCCTCATAATTACTGTAGTCATGACACTTGGAAATTATGCATTTTTCTTTGAGATTCACTAACTTATCAACCTATTTCTTGTCATTAATCTACTTTTGTACACTTGATCATGCATCACTGATCAACTTGGACCCATTAGATTTGTTAGTCATCACATGCCATTAGATATTCACTTGAGCTCCTTTAGTCTTGACACTTATTATCTGCATGTTTAACTTTGTTTCACTAACATTTTGACTTGATTCTCACCATTGATCCTCAAATAAATAATCAAATGCACACCATTCGATATTTGGGACCCAATAACTCATTAAATCATCACTCACCATTATATCTTTACTTGATCTCTCATGATATTGACACTTATCATTTTCATGTTCACCTTTGAAACATTTTTAATTCAAATGGCTATTTGTCATAGCTTAAATTTGATGTCACATGTACGTCTCACTCTACAAATTTAAATTTGGTGCTTATATCTTGAGATAGAGAAATAATCAAGAAATGAAATTTATAGAGGATGTTTAAGGGACCAAAATAATCATTTTCATGTATTCCTTTAGCTTTGGTTAACCTCCTAAGTGAATTTATCAAATGTGTCACTAGACTGGCCTATTTATCGCTACATGATGTGCTTATGACAGTCTAGTTCTTCTAGACTTGTGAAAGAGATTATTGTATATTTAGAAGGATAAAATGAACTTGTAAGACTTTGTGTAACCTGAATCATGCCATTGAATACTTGAAAAATTATGGGAACCTACTTATAATTTTCACTTTGTAATCCTAAATCTCTTTCCAAGCCTTTGGTCCACCCATTCCATATAGAACTCTAGTAATTTTTTCAATCCATTTCTTGAAAAAATATTCTTATGTGGGAAAAATTTGGAAAATAAAACTACAATCCTATAATTTCAAGATCCAAATTTTTAGTGAAGCACCTACTTCACATGGATTCCCAACCTTGATCTGGATAAACACCAACTTAACTAGTCTTCAACAAGCTCTATGTTAGAAGGAAGCTCCAAACTTATAGGTAGATTAATACCAACTAGGTTACCTTTGATATCTGATCACATTAGAACCTGTTTTTCTAACTCAAATTTAGATGGAAATATTCTTTTACATTCTTTATCCTTCAATCTCACTCAAATAACCTCTTAAGCCTTCTCACATAAATAGCCCTCTCTTTGGCAGAATTAGGTCAAGTGACTTTGCGCAAAACCTATGGAAAAATAGTTAGATACTAATGAAATGTTTTCTTAATATTCTCAATGATATTAAATCTATTATATTTTTCTCCACAATTCATATTTCCTTCCTTCAATAGCTTAATCTCTCAACTAGTTTATTTAGGCCTATTAAGCCTTCTTAAGTACTTGACCCTTGTTCTCACCCATCTTAGTTGGCCATGTAACTTTAAATACATGAAATACTATATAATAAATAACCATAAATTTTTAAATGGTTAAAAAAACATTTTCATGAGCTGGTCATAGTCCATAAGGAGCAAATCCACAATTAGGCCTAATGGAGACCTAAAGCAATCAAGTACATCCTATCCACACATTACCATTATGACCCTTAAGAACACTTATTATCTTAAAAATAAATTAAAAACATCATAAATGCATAAAATATACCCATAATAAGTTTACCTTGGTTCCCCAACTTCATTTTTCCCATTTCACACCTTGAACCCACCAATTAGGCCTACTCACTTGTTAGGCCTTTTCCATGCCAAAAGTCTCTCTTCCAAATTTCAGCCAATACACAATTTAACTAAATAATAAATGCATAAAATAATATAAAAATGATATTAAATAATAAAAAAACATCAAAAAATTCTTTGGTATCCATCACACATTCCAAAAGGCCTCAAGAACAGTCTTGTAGATAGCTTACTCAGAAATACTAAACACTGTCAATACACAATCAAAATCATTTGAATTTACAAACTTGAGTAGTAAATTAAAATGAAATAAATGAATTAAAATGATCATATTATTAATTTATAACACATCAAATGGATTTGTATCATTAATATTAGTTAAAAATTACTCAAGAACATCCTTTTCACCCATACACAAAAGGTTATCGATAGAATAAAAAACACATCCAAGAATATCAACTTTTAAAACACCTATGGGAAAATTTTTATGATATTACAATGTAATTATGTGAGAATTTAGTAACATTATATCATATTTTTAAATATTTATTACATTTTCATATATAAATATTGGTCTTATAAACCAATCTCACTATGCCATTCTACATAGGCTTCACTATTCTAGATAGAACAGTTTCATGATAACTTTTTGCACAGGTGTAGGAATCATCAAAAATTCTAAACCAAATGGATAGGTAGGATATTTATTTAATAATTACCCCATCCCATATGATTTATACCTATTCTTCTTAACTAATCCCTAATATTATTCTCATTTTCACCTTGTTTTCTCATTGTTTTGCTCATTAGGTTAGTTTAGCGATATGCTAACTTCCATGACTAGTTTTACACATTTTTGGTCAGAAACCTACTCAAAAAAATTCATGGAAATAAATTATAAGTATTTCAAAACATCCTCCATCCATTTTCATTCTTTTACCTAGTTAACCTTATCTATAGCATCAAAAACCCAAAAATAAGGGTTTCCTTATAGCTTCTACTCACTATCAAGACAAACATAAACCACTTAAGGAAACCTTGAAGAGTACTTTACATGTTAAAAACACAAAATTAGGTCAAATAGACCATTATAATACATAATTTATTAGATCATTATTAATTGGTCTTTATAAGAGTTTTGACTACCCTACCTTCTTAGCAATCATTCATAAATGATTTCCCCTCAACTCTAAAAATTAAAGCTAGGGAACTTATGTAACTATCATGAAGTTATAAATATCACATGTTAAGGTTTCACATTCCAATGATCATGAGAAACTTCTTCTCAGGTCTACAACACCCTTTTCTATGTACACATTTAACCTACCACAAAATTTATTTCTTTCTCCTTGAGGTATTAACTTAAAACCTGGTCAACATGATTAAAATAATCCCTAACACCATATTAAAGTCTCTTAAGAGATTTTACATCATTTTAAATGAACTTGGCCCTTACTTAGGTCATTATAGGTCACTTTGTACACTAGGCCTCACACTACCAAACATACTTTGAGTATGGTCATGCCTTGAAACCTCTTGAACTATATTTAACACTATACCCTTATGTAATACAAAATCATATCATTTTATCACACTATCACCCTTACTCACATAAGTTATATATATTTTATCTCACTAAAGAACCAAGCCTGTATTTTCTCACCAGGTCTTTTTATGGAAGAGCTAAGCTTCAACATTGACCTTTGACTTTATTTGAAGACTTATTTTCTTATTTACCATGATTAAGAAACTTATAACACTTACTAATACCTATAATTACCAACAACACAAAACTTTTACCATGTATCATGCATATATCTTCGTCATAGAGCTAAACTAGGCTACTCAAGATACCTAATGCTTAGAGTTCAGACACAAATAGGCTAGTTCAATGATGTCATTTTTTAAACATGATTTAATAAAGACAAGTCCATTATAAATATTTTTTATGAGATTTATCATATTATGCATTTATACCAAGACCTCATATAGCATATAAGGACTTGTTGGCCCATGTTCTTACCTTGCATGCTCTTTAATACATAAAGATTAATGAAGATGCTTCCCTTGTATGATATTGACATGTAATTAAATAATAAAAAGAATACCAGGTTCCCTTCAAAATTTCTTTCATCAGAGAGATAAAACTTCTTTGTCACATAATGCTTCTCCAATCATGACATCAATTCTGACTTTGAACACGAAGGACATTCAAAGTATATTCAAATTAAATTTGACATCATTGAAAATAAAAATGCCTTAAAACCACATTTAAGAGCATACATCAACGATATCCCCCTTTATCATTGATGTAAAACATTATTAATCATAGTAGATCATTATTAAATACTTGATCTTCAAACAAGAAAATTTTCCCCCTTTGACATTAATGATAAAGGTTCACATTCTTGGTAGCTATTTGATCCTTGGACTTGGGGAAACAACTTTTATTTAAAAAAAAATTCATCAAACCTTTATTTATCATAGATCAGGTTCACATACCTATTCATGAGACATGATTGACTCCCTTTGTATCCATGAAAATTCATTACATTTTCAAAACTATGACTTGGTTTGATCAAGTCATCATACCAATTTTTTTTGACTTGTCTCTTGAGATAACATATATAGTAGATTTATTTTATAAAAACATGAAATTTAAGATTTATTAAGACCAAAAAAATACCCCTATGACAAGGCATCTTTCATGATTCTTGCTTGCTAGCTGAGTTCCTCCAGAAGTCTAATGGAGTTACCTCTACTCTAGAGAGCTAGAATAACATAATTTTAGGAGATTAATAGATCTCCATGTCCTTATAAGAATAAAATTCCTCCATGATCTTCTTATGCTTGATTTGTCCTTTTGGCTTGATTACCTCAATCTTTGTTTAGGTGTTGTTTTGGATTAATTTATTGGTCTTGATTCCTTCATTAAAAAGTTGAGCTAATAGATAAAATTTTTGGCACTCCTTTTCATATTAATTTTGATCTACCATGGAAAATATTACATTTGAACTTGTAGATTGATTAAAAACTTTATCCACCTTAGGTTTCCACTTACTATCTCTCTCTTGTGTTCTAGAAGCCTCAGACTTCTTGTCTTGTCTTCAGAAGTCATGCTTACAGTACATTGGAATGTGACAAAACTTAGGATAATTAAAACATTTTATCCCTCTAGATGAAAACATACCTTGACCCATACCTCCTGACTAATGGTTCTCCTCATAGTTCCATGACAATTAATTTTTGAAGGGCCTTTTATAATGCCTTGATCTATGACCAAATTTGTTATATGAATAACAATAGCCATTGAAAGGCTTAGCATACCTAATGGTATTGACCTATGTTTTGTTATTTACCCCATTATTTGACTGATATTTGACCCTTTTGATCACATTAGTGTCCTCTTGATCTCTAATGAAACCAAGACTTGTAATATCAACAACAATATTTTGACTACTCAGAAGGTTTTTTAGATCATTGGTGCTCTTTTCAAACCTTACAAAGGGCTTGACCTTATTTGATCCTTGCTTCAATTCATCTCTCAAATATTTTAATTTAGATACATACCTTGAATATTCTTATTCTTTTACTTCTAGGCTTGCAGTCTCAATTACAAGTTGACTCTTCACTTGTTAGACTATTTCCTCTTACTCCTTAGAGTTGTTGCTTGGTCTAGATTTAAACAATTTGATTTTATCCTCATAGTATTTGATAAGGGACCTCATCACCCTATTATTTTTCTTGACTATATTTATCTCTTCTAGAGTATTCATCAACTCATATTCAAGATCCACCTCATCTCCTTCTTCATTTATATCACTAAACACCTCCAATCCATATGGATTCTTTTATATTTGAGTTTATTGATTATTTATCCATGAAGAGAACCTCATTCACATTAGGACCACCAATTTCATGATAAATCTTTGAATCATTTCTTTCACTATCATTATATAAGCTACAATCTTCTTTGGTATAAAGACTCATTTTATTTTTGAAGAATATTTTCTTCTTGTCATATCTTCTAAATTTTTATTTGCTCTTATAAGATTTATAACACTATTTATCATCATCATGATCTTCACTATATTATACATCATCATTTTTCTTATGTTTTTGAGTACATTTATTGGAAAAGTGTCCAACCTCTCCATAATTGAAACATTTGAAAGGTAGCTTGCCTTTGTATTTTCTTGAACCTATCTTCAACTTTATAACAAACATATCTATTAACACATCATTATAAATATCAGATTCATCATTATTTATGACTTTTTTACTTTGTGACATATTCTATTTTGGATTATTTTCTTCATTGAATGTAGTTTCCTTCTTTGTATGTCTTCTTTCACTTGTCCTCATCTCATAGGGTATTAGGGTTATATGAAGTCCATCCATCTCAATTTTTTCTAAATCATGCATTGATTCAAAAACACATACCTTATAATCAAATTTGGGAGTTAGAGACCTTAAACCATTTTGAATAATATTAGTCTCTTTAAATTCTTCTCCTACACCTCTTCTGATGTTGACCATCATCAACCCTCAATAAGTAGGCTACACTTATCTCATCTTCATTCATTTTGAAACTTTAAAATTATCTTCTATGAGTTTGAAATTTGGCCAATTTTACTTTTTAATATCCCTCATTAATATTTTTCAACTTATCCCACATTTATTTAGTAGATATATAGTGCATAACCTTCACATGTTTTACTTCAGATATACCACACATAATGCCATTCATCACTTTTGAGTTGTTATCACTAGCCTTCTTACATATTACATCTATAGGAAGAATAGGGGATGTATTATAACCATAAAATAATGATTGGAAAAAATAATGAATTTTAGACATTAGATATATCCTCATCCTCACACTCCAAAAATCATAATTAGATTCATTAAATAATGGAGCTTTACTTGTAGAGAAACCACTATGTGCTTGACTAGCCATCTTAGCTTATTTAGAATATCCTTTAGGCTGTAAGACCTCATGTAAAGGACATGATAGTATAAATATTTTTCAAGTATATAATAAGAGGGGGGTGAATCATTTCCTTAACAATATCTATTTAATTTCATGAAGTATTCATTTATATAAAAGATCGATGCATAAATAAAGCAATTATACAAGCATATCATGAGAGAACATAAAATATATGTGGGAAACCCTATTGGGGGATAAAAAACACTAAAGCATGAACATGGAATAAATTTATTTAATTTAAAGAGCCAAATTTTTGGTTAAGTACCTACTTCACAAGGAGCTCCAACCCCTATCTAGATAGGCAAGTCTTTTGTAATCTCTATCTTGTAAGGAGGCTCCAACCCCCTAGATATATTTGAACCAAATAAGTTACCTATAATATATTATCACCTTATAATACCTATTTATAACTAAAATTTATATTATAACCTTATTTTTCACTATTTACCCTTTAATCTGACTCAAACAACTTCTTAAGCCTTCTCGCTCAAATAACCCTCTCTTTGGCATAATTAGGTCAAGTGACCTTGCTAAAAACCTACAGAAAAATTGTTATATACGAATGAATTTTTTTTCCTAGATTCTTAATTATATTAAATATCTTAACCTATTTTCCAAAAACACTACTTCCTTCCCTCAATGGCTCAATCTCTCAACTAGTCAATTTAGGTCTATTAAGCCTTCTTAAGTATTTGATCCTTTCTCTTACCCATCTTATTCAGATATGAACCTTTCCATACTTGAAATAAATTTGGAATATATTTACACACATGTTTAAAATTTTAAACAAACATTTTGATAAGTTTTTCAAGTCCATAAGGACCAAATACACAATTAGGCCTAATAAAGACCTAATGTAATTAGGTCTTTCCTATCCACACGTTACCATTATGACCCTTAAGAACACTTATTGTCTTAAAAAAAATTAAAAAATTAATAAATTCCTATAATATACACCTGATTATTTAAACTTGGGTCCCCAACTTCATTTGTCGCATTTCACACCTTGAACCCACCAATCAGGCCTATTCAGCTTTTAGGCCTTCTCACTACCAAATGTTTGTCATGCAAATTTGAGCCAAATACACTATTTTAATACATAAACCATATGTAAAATAATATTATTATTATATTAATGAGTTATAAAACTTACAAAAATTCTTTGGTCCGCATCACACAGGCCAAAAGATCTTAATAACATTTTTGTAGATAGCTTACTCATAAATACTAAACACTATCAATACAAAATCAAGGTTATTTGACTTTCTAGACGTAAACAATGGATTATAATGAAACAATTCATTAAAATTATCATGTTATTCATTTATAACAAATTAAATTTATTTTTATCATTCATCTTAGTTAAAAATGACTTATGAACATCCTTTTCACACATACATAGAAGGTTGCATGTAAGGTCAAAAATGTAGTCAAGAAAATCAACTTATAAAACACCTATGGGAACACTTTTGTGAAATTAAAATGGAATATTTTGAACATTTATAATAATTATATAATATTTTTAAATATATATTTCATGGTCATATATCAATATTATTCTTACAAACCAATCTCACTATGTCACTCTACACATACTTCATTGTGCTAGATAGACCAATTTGATGACAACATTTTTCACAAGTGTAACAATCATAAAAAATTATATAAAAATGGGATAAAAGGTATATGTATTCAATAATTACCCCATGCCTTAGGATCCATCCCTATTCCTCCTTAATGAATCCCTAATCTCATTCTTATTTTTGCCTAGTTTTCTCATTGTTTTACTCATTAGGCTAGTTTAGCGATATGCTAACTTCCATGACCATTTTGAAAATTTTTTGTCATAAAAATAAAATAAAAAATTTATGGTAATAAACTATAATATTTTAAAACATCCTCCATCCATTTTCATGCTTTGACCTAGTCAACCCTGCTTGTATCATTTAAAACCCTAAAAACAAGGGTTTTCCTATAGCTTATGCTCACTATCAAGATAAATAAAAACTACTTGAGGAAACCTTAAAGAGTCATTTAAATTTTATAAAAACAAAATTATGTCAAATAGGCCATTATGATCCATAACCTATTATATATTTCCTATGTGGTCCTTATAATGGTTTTGAGAGGGTTTTGACTACCTTACCTTTTAAAAAATCATTCATAAAGGATTTCCACTCAACTCTAAAACCAATTCCAAGAAATTAAATCTAATGATGTTACCAAAATATCATGAAGTGATCAGGCTCTCATAAAAAAATTTCACATGCCAATGAGCATGAGAAGCTTTTTCTTGGGTCCCTAACACCCTTTTTTTTGCACATAGTCAGCCTTACCACCAAATTTCTTGATTTATCCTTCAAGGATTGACTTAAAACTTCTTCAAAATTCTTATAAAAATTCCTCACACCATTTTAAATTATCTTAAAATATATTACATCTTTGTAAATTAAATTGACCCTTTCTTAGGTCATTATAGGTCACTTTGTACACTAGACCTCATATTGCCAAGCATACTTTGAGTATGGTCATGCCTTAAAACCTCTTGAAATGTCTTGAAAACTCTACCCTTATGTCATAAAACATCATATCATGCTTTCAAATTATCACCATTTCTCACATAATTCATATATATATTACCGAGTTTCTTTATGTTAAAGCTAAGATTTAACCTTGAACTTTGACCTTATCTAAAGACTTATTTTCATATTTACCATGTTTATAAAACTTAAAACAATTACTCATACCTATAATTACCCACAACACAAAACATTTACCATTCATCATGTATATATCATATTCATAAAGCTAGACTAGGCTACTCAAGATACCTACTGCTCAAAGTTTGGACATAAGCATGATAGTTAAACAATGTCATTATTTAAAAATGATTTCATAAAGAAAAGTACATTATAAATATACTTTATTAGCTCTTTAATATTAAATTTTTTATCAAGACCTCATATAGTATACAAGGATTTGTTGACCCATGTGCTTACCTTGTATGCTCTTTATTACATAGAGATTAATCAAGATGCCTAACTTGTATGATCTTGATATGTCATCAAATCATATAAAGAATACCATGTTACCTTAAAATTTTCTCTCATCAGAGAGAAAGAAATCTTTGTCACATATTACTTCTCAAATCATGACATCAATTCTAACTTTTAACATGAAGGACATTCAACTTAAATTTGACATAAATGACAACATTAATACCTTAAACTACACTTAATAGCATAAACAAACACTACTACTCATATTAAAATTCAATCCATTAATACTAATACCATTACATCACATGTTGGGCACACTAGGCAAAATTCTACCGAAACTCACCAATTTTTTTTACAAACACTCAATCAAATGTATACTTTTCAAAATAACAATGCCAATCAAATGATGTAGATGGAAAACCATATCATTAACCTCTAAAACCAACCCTAATAGGTTTCATGGGGAGCAAAAAATTTGAATTTCCCCCACCTCCATTAGTTATTTCCATGGTAACCTTTTTCCTAAACTACCCTTTATTAATAAAAAAATCAAACATCTACAAAATGAACCTATTTAACGTCAAATTGATAATATAAACTTAGGAGATATCACACCTACCATCACATATAATGGGCCCACCTATCCCACATTAAACTAAAATACATTTTGTAACCTTTATAAATGTTAGGTTAAACTTAAAACCTTTACCTCTACCAAGATATTAGCTAAAAACTCTTAAGATATTATTTAGATTGGTACAATCAACTAAAAACCCATTCTATCACTAGCTTTGAATATTTGGTTAACTCACCAGTCCAAGAATTTCAAACTACTGATCTTTTTGAGAATAAGTTAGCTCACTTTATAAATTGTAAAAAAATTAAAAGTAAAATGGCATAAGTTTTCATCAAATTATGGAATACATTATTTAATAAATTTGAGAATAATATGGTAGATGAAAACCAATTCCATTTATTCACTAATGATCTCTACCCCAAGTTACAATATCTGGTTAGGAATCTCTCTCTAGGAACATTGGAAGATTCCCTTGACCAATCAAAGTGAAAAGACATTCTCATGCACCAATTTGAACCATATAAATTTACAATGGGAACTTTTATACTAATTAAAAATAAAAAAATTCATGAAACTAATGATGTTATTATTGATACCTATGAGACTATTCATAACATTCAAGAAATCACTGCAAATAACACTATGGAACATGTTCCCTCTCCAACCAACACTCTTACTCCTACATATTCTCAACCTAAAAGCCCTAATATCCACAAACTATTATTATTATTATTATTATTATTATTATTATTATTGTTATTATTATTATTATTATTATCCAGTATTCAAGATTAGCTTCCAATACCTATACCATGATATCTTGATCACACTCATATAATGAAATCATGGTGTGATCCAAACAAATTTTATTAGTTTCATTCATGTTGGGGCCATTCTCAGAAGCCTTGTATACAAATCCATACTATAACTATGGATTTTATTCTGGGCCCAAAATTTTATCATGAATCACTCATTGGCTAGTGCAAACAAGTATATGACATAGATTATAAGGCCCATGAAATGAAAAACAAAAATCAAGCTAATGCTCATCTTGATATATATAAAGATTCTCTTCCCAAATATCAAGATAATACCAACAAGTTTACTCCAAAAAATAATTTTTAAATTCTTTTATAATTCACTAATAATTAATAAAATGTGGTAAATATGACTAACATATGAAGAGTAGTTATTTTTAATCAATACCAATCCAGCACCCATGCATTAAACTTCTCAACTATTTCACATTATTTAGGACACTTTCCAATCCCATCTAATAGAGTTAGGGCAAGAGGATATTATAACCTTCCAAGAACCACTCTCAAAAACTCAATTTGATCATACCTCTCACACTATCTCTACTCTTCCCCAAACATATACACACTAAGACAACATTATTCAGCTTAACCACAATAAATACCTCAACTAACCATCTCACCACCTAAATTCAATTAACCTATATGTCCTCAACCCAAACCAACTAGACCTTATCAACACCTATTTACTTTCACTTCTAATCCTCCTTTATTGGAGATTTTGAAACATTATATACATATAAATAGAAATCCCCCATGGGTTATAATGAATGGCACCCCATTTCAAAAATTTCTCATCTCCCATATCAAATACCTTTCATATAATTAATGTGAATTGACCTTCATCATTAAAACTATCTAATGCAATTATTGATTGAAATGAACATCCCTCATCCTCCTTTGGCAGGATGCAAAACTACCATATCTATATTTGAAGATAATGTACTTCAATAATGTGAAGATATGTCTAAACATTTTGATGAAATAGTGGACACTTCTCTTACCCTTAAGTTTCCTATCACTTTCATGATTCCTGATGAAATTCTTTCTTGTGTGGATGATCCTCCTCTATTTATTAACACCTAAATCAAAGATATCTAAGTTAAGAATTCCTTAATTTATGAAGTTTAAGGTACTTATGTTTCCTTCCTTGATTTTATTAAGACACTTAGATATTATGAATGCAATCTTAATTCCACACCTAATAAATTTTAATACTATGATATAAGGAAAATGCCTTCACTAGGTTGCAGGTGGCTTTCCATTACTATCCCTCCTATCACCATCCACATGAAAGTTATGATTTTTAGATTTACCCTCTCTTAGAACATATTGCTTGCTAGACCTTAGACTCATTATATGATAACATTCTCCTCATTTACATGCCAATGCATCAAACTCCACCATAATGATGTTATTTACAAGATTCAAGGAGACTTAAACCCTGGGAATTTTAAATAATTATAAGAGTGTGGTGCCATTAAAATTCATACCCATGAAAATTTTCCTAGTATCCCATTTATGGAATCTCAACTCTTTAATTATCCTATAAACTCTAATTAAGGTTATAATGGTCACCCCAAACTAACTAGGAACATACCACATTACATCTTAGATTTTGATGATGATGATATAGATGAAATTTGCCTCAATATCAAAACTTCCAATCTATTCCCTCATATCATCACCCAACTTCCTCCCTCTATGTAACCTCAATATTTTAAACCTCTTAGTGATGATATACCTTAGGTATTAACCAATATTAGAAATTTTATTTATCATGTGACTTTTGATAACAAGGTCATAACTACATCTACCATTGACTTTCATACACCTAATTATGATGATGGTTAACTTTAGACAACCCATTTATAACTAGACCTATCTAAGATAGAAATGTAGAGATTATTTGGTATTACACTTATTTATTTTAGTATTTTTGTTCACCTTTTATCATTCCTTCCTTTATAGTGCATAATTTTAGTCTTCTTCCTATTCTTCATAGGGTAGAGATGGAGAGATCACATAATACACCTATATTTTTAACAAAGCCTCTTAGAAGCATGATAATATATCATGCAATGAAAAATCCTTATTATTTTTATAAATAATATTATATTTCTAATTTGTTTCCCCTAGATATGATAGTTACTATTCTTAAGCTTTCCACTCGACCTTTAACAGAGCCTAGTCTAGTTTTAGCTTTCACTCTTCCTTTAGCTAAGTCTCATCTTGTTTCTATTCTTGATTTACCTTTATATGAGCCTAGTATAATATATAATCCATCATTTCATTAGTTGATGATGACCTTCATTCTTTTCTAGAACTTGATACCATGCCTGCCTAATGGGTTGATTAGCCTTATTGTGATATCCATAAAGTTGTTGGTCATTACACTAGAGACTACCAATTATATTATCCATCACTAAATTATACTACTTATTCCATTATTAGGCCCCCAAATTCTACTAAAAAGTGTATCTATTACTTCATGAGACAAATAATCAATCTTTCACTCATTGTTGTAAGCTTTATTAATATATTAACACATTGCATTCTTCCACTACTCAGCCCAAAGACAAGGCTATACCTCATCCTAGGTTTTTACATGAGCATATCCATAAATATAGAAAGGTATAATATTTTTAAAACTATTTTCATACCCATCATAATTTTTTTTTCCATATTCTCTAGTAGCACTTTCATGATCACCCTTAATTAGAACCCACATCAGTTATTCCTTCTTCCATAGGTTGCCCATGTCATAAGGATCTTCCTCCTTCACCAGTGTCACCTCCTTCTTCATCTATGGTCCCTCCTTATCCATAAGTGATGCATCATTATTTACTCATATATACCATTATTATTAGGACACATATTCCTCTCCTTGATTATTCTACACAAGAGTCCCTCATGAGCATGATTCTATAGTTACTCCTACATTTTATGGTGAGGATATTTGGAAATAAGTATTTGCATAACTTTTCAGGATGATTGATGAGACTTCGGCTACTTTTAGGATCCAAATTCATAAATATGTTTCAAATGTCATGGATAATATTTATGGGTGTATTTAAAAGTATTTTTGAACATGGCATGGTGTTATTTCAAATTGTTCATCATTATGATTTTGGATTAAATTTGTGATCTATTTTATACATTTAACTATGTCAAATTTGGTTTCACCTATCTATTTTACATGGATATTTATATTATGATTTATTTGTCTTATATGATTTAATTTACACTCCTATTTTTTATTACTTATTATCATTCTTTCCATGATCACACACTTAAGTTTATGCATTCACTTATTTTATGGATTATTTTTCTTTTACAATGATTGTTTGCTACCTTATCTCAATTAAACATTAGATAATTACTAATGTGACTTGGTTATACCAATCTTGATCCATTTATTAATCTTTCTCTACCATATGATCAATTAGAAAATAAGACTTCTCATTATACCTCTATTTATTGACCTACTCTGGATCTCCCTTTATTCCTTTATTTGCTTTTTGTACTAAGCATACATACAGTTACAACTTGAGATTACATACTAGTTCATAAGTAAGGCTAAGTGTTTATTTAGTCATATATTTGGATACTAAGCTTATTTTAATTTAAATCTAAAGCTCATTCATGTGTATCACTTATATCACTCATGTTGGTTATTCCAAATCCATATGGAGGAAGAATAACAAAAGCCATAAAAAATTTAAAAACCAAATCATGTTAATAAAAAGTAACATACAAATTTAAAAGTAAAATCACACTAAAAGACATTAGTCATAGAAAATATCCTAATTTTAATTGAATCTCAAACTCCACCATTGGTCTCATGATGGAGTCAAGGTCCATTTGGGTGCAATAGGCTAGTGGATTGGGATAGGAGAATAAGAAAATCTTTTATTGCTACCTAATTTCTCACACAAGTACCCAACCTTCACAATATACCAATGAATCTCTAAGAGGTCATAAAGAGGAGAATATGTTATGGGAAGGTAGGTCTATTTTACTTTTATTGTTCATATAACTAACATGAGTCAATCTTAGTATATCACTTATTTGAATATACATCTTTGTGTTTATTGTGAGCAGGTATACTTTATGTTTTGATGGTCACTAGATTCTTAGTATATCTCTTTTGTACCTATTATGCCTCATGTTTCTTAAGGTGTTCTCATAGAAACCTATGTCATGATTTTTACATTCCATCTTTCATTAAAAATTTCTTAATATTTCCTCTTGAGAAAATATGTTTTACTAGATGATCATTTCTACCTAGGGTTTCCCTTTATGAGTTGTAGTGTAAGACCATGGATAAGACCAGGTTATCCTCACAAATTACCATTATAAAACATTTAATTACTAACATTCACCTCATTGGTGTTCCACTTATGAGTTTTAGTGTAAGACCATAGATAAGACCAGGCCCTGTTCATAAATTACCACATTATAAACATCTTTTAAATCATTTTCATGGTTTTTTCCGCCTAATTAGTGTTCCATTTGTGAGTTGAAATGTAAGACCACGGATAATATCAGGCCTTCCTCACAAAATATTCCAATACTTAATTCATATTAGAACCAAGGCATAATGAAGTTACATGCATCAAATTTTAGATAAGCAGTGTTCAATTATGAGTTACACTTCATTTACATACTTATCTTGATTTAGTATGTTTTATGCTTACTTAATAAGTCATTCAATTTTATCTTCTTATTTTCTAATTGTATGTATGTTTACAACCATTTAATTAAATTTTTCATACTTGCCAACTTGAATTAGTGTGATTAATTTGATTTCCACTTATATTTCTTTTTGTTGTTCTTTTTTTATACTTTCCAATTTGATTTATTATGATTGATTGACTTAATTGTTTTATTTTTATACCATTGGTTTTTATATATTCTCCATTTTATTAAAAAAAATATACTTACAAACATGTTATAGTGTGATTTTTATTTGTTTTAATTTGGTGTGAATCCTTACATGATTTAAAAACATTTGTTTCCCTTGTTTACCATATTTGGTTTATTATATTTATTCATTTTTTGTTTTTACATATTTCCCATTAGATATAGTGTGTATTACATTTATTTTTATTAATTATGCTTTTATAAATAATTTTTTCATTTTAATTTTTTAACCATGTATGTGTATCACATAATGATATAAATGAAAACACACATCACATATTTCACATATAATATACAATAAAAACAAAATACACATGCTAGAAAGGAAATATATCCATGCAGCCACAACCAAATATTAGTATAACTCATGAGATAAATGAATAGTAAACATCAATGTGTGTGTGTGTGTGTGTGTGTGTGTGTGTGTGTGTGTGTGTGTGTGTGTGTGTGTGTGTGTGTGTGTGTGTGTGTGTGTGTGTGTTTTGTGTGTGTGTGTGTGTGTGTGTGTGTTAGGTATTTTATATAATACAAGTAAAAAGAATAATAGATACAGATCTAATTCTATGCTCCATCATGTCTATATTTTGGCTTAGCCACGCTACCCATGGATGCCAATGATTGACCCTCTAAATAGTGTGCTACAAAGACATAATTTGGGATCTCAAGACAATAACAAATCCATATAGATTGGTCACCTAGGCTTGTACTTATCTGAGTAGGACCATATTCACCATGTGCATGGCTTGATCTTATGTTAAGTCCTATTAGTCATACACATATCTAGATCCCATCCATTTTTGTGACTATAATCCATCACCTCACCCTTGTATGTGTCTCATGGCCTCTCCCAAAAACCTAAACTAGCTCACCTAAGCTAGGGTAGATGGAACCATAATATCATCCAATTTGGTATGGTTGTATGATGATAACATCCTATTTAAAATGTCATGAAGTGCAACCATAACTAGGGCTCCCCATCTAACCTCCTCTATTGTAGGATTTACAAGACCAAAAATTAGATAGGAATCAAATTATCTATATAGATATAAAAACATATATCTATCATAATAAAAAATATAAATAGTGTTCTACATCAAAAAACATAAATCAAATTAAAACATTTCTCACTAGTGTCAGTATCATCAACCATTATCTCACCATATGATTACCGATTAAGCAGCTCCTCTATCAGCTAATTCTACACTAATGTAAATACAAGAGTCACCACCTGAACCCACTATGGTCCTATCCTCATTAGCCTCTTTAAGAACCAACTATGTCCTAGAACCATTGTAGGATCCCCTTGCATGATATCTAACACCTGCATCTCTTTGCATTGAAAGTGCCTCCATCTTTAAAGATCTCATGATGATTATTTATACCTATATAGTGGTTCCTTATATAATCCCTCCTCCCCTTCATCCACATCCTTGATGTCCTCTCCTCTTAGTCCCACTACCTCTTGATGTCATGCTTGACTAGCCCATGGTCTAGTAATTCAAGGCTTGATTATCAGTATCTCCATAGGTACTCCTCTATATCCTCTCCTTCTTAACTCTCTATCATGCCATGCCCAATAAATAATCACTAATATATGGGGAAGTCCTATCTATCTAGGTACATGATCCACTAGATGAGGCTACACCCATGAATTATAGTGTCATATGATTAGCACACATGTCAAACCTATAGTAACAATAACCCAACTAGGCCATATGGAAACTATGTGAGTGTATAGCTACCACATTATCTACCCTCATGTGATAGTATGAAATTATAACACATGGTGTATGACCCATGTTACATGGTCCTACCTCCATCAAATAACTTACGATAACCTATCATTAACTGCATGTAGAAACCTAGTCAATTTATACATAGGGAACTCTCATATATCCATGTGCTCAAAAGTATAATAGGTCACATCATCTTCTATCCCCATGATAAAATCTCATACATATCATGCATGATCTGGACCTAGATGATAGAACCAAAATCATATAGTGCTCTCTAATCAAATATCAACTGATATAAGGTTATTAAGTACCATAATACCTTACCATTTGACTTATGACATAATACTCATGTTTTCATAAGTCCTATCATATCCTTCTAGATGTCCAAAATGGCTGAAAGATAAACATTAAGAAATCTCATGTACAACCTAGGCTAAATCATATATAAGCCTATAACCCACTAAGGTAAGGCTTCTTGCTCATCCTCTAAGTCTTAGATTCCTACCTATCATAATTACAACTAATGAATGTAAATCCTCCAAAGTAATAACCACCTCTATTGTGTCCCTTCCACCTCCCATCAAAAAGTGTTGGTCAACTATTCCTATGTTCCTAGTAGCATTATATTTAAATAAATATTTATAGGGATCTATCTCATATCCATAATGTTTCCAAATACCAAAGTGACTATTTGATCCTTGTCCACATCTTCTAATTACTCTAATAGATCCGGTAGCCATGATACATCCACTAGGCACCAAAATATCTAGCATCTCTAAAAAATATTAGACAATAAATCATGTATCAAATCTTAATGTAATAATAGCTAAAATACATTATTAAATATTCCCAAAAAATTCAAAAATTAATTATTTCATCAGTTTATTCTATCTAGTTTTATATTTTCATTATTTTGGTACAACATCAGCCCATTTGATACTCAATTAGCCCTATCATAGTCTTCTTATACTACATCAATGCATTGGTATGTAGTTGGCCCTTTTAGTTTAGACTATATTGACTTATTTAATACTAAATCAGCCTTTTTATAGTTTTGGCATAATACATCATCCCTCTAACACATATTTGACCCCCCTTTAGTAAACTATATTAGATACATATTACCAATTGAATCAACTAGAGGGTACCTTTTCATCCATATTCCTATTTTAAACTATATAAACCTACTCTTATGTATTTGACCACCTTCAATAATATTATGTCATCCCACTACTATGTAGTCATCCCCCTATTCCTCTCTGACCTTATGAACTGAAGTGATAGGGATGACTCTATTATTTGTCTGTGGTGACTTTTTGACTGTTTACCATTAATACCTTAGGAATTTATTAGTTTGATATTTTCTTACTTAGCACCTCATTCTACCCCTAGTTTTTATAAAAGAATCTTAGGGTCAATTTTGGTGTCTAAATTTTGCCTTTTTTTTGAAATTAATGCTTTCTTACTTGAATTGTGGCCACTATGCATCCTCCACATTATAGACATTTTCTCCTCACCATGGTCACTCTCTAAGATCAAATTGGGTCTCTCAAAGCAATGTTTTGTCAAAATAGTAAAAATAACAAATGAAATAAATTTCACCCTATCTATATTTACTATTCAAACTTATTTACCTATCAAATCTTTACAACTAGATTTTATTTTTTGACCATATCTTTATCTCTACTAGCTCTTTTTTTGACAATAAAATATTATATAATCTAGACATTGTGGATAATATTTTCATATATTGCTTGTTTATTTTACAAAAAAAATTATTTTTTTGCTCTTTTTCATTAATTTCTACAGGTTTACCTAATGTTCTCTACATTGGACACCTTCACATGTCTTTCACTTCATTCCTTATCTAAAACACTAAGGTAGGTAAATGTATTTGTTTTTTTTATTTTGTCCTTTCATTTATCTTATTTACTTCTTACTACAATTTATTCAGCTTCAAAATTATGTGTTATAATGTTCTTTTCCCAAAACACTATCCCATATTGCACCTATGTGACATGTGATGAGAATTAAGTGGGGCATATGTATACACATAATATTTTCCAAATTTATCAATTATTAGTTCGTTCTCTTTTATAGGAACCCATCAAGTCTTGATCTCTCTAATTGCATGCCTTAAAGGGTGATCCTAGAAAGGGGTGGGTAAACTATTTGTTCTTCACATGATTGTTTTCCCCTATATCACCACTTGTTATCTACATAACCTTATCATATATACTTCCTTAATCTTTGAATCCTCTCTTGCACACTCCTCTAAGTAATTCACCACATTACTTAGCCCCTATGTAATCCAAAAACCATTTTTGACATTTACCAAACAATGTCATCCTAGGATGATCTATATTATAATTGATATTTTTACATTATGGGTCTAGGTTGGTCTTGGATGACATAGACTAGAACCTAACTTATTTTTATCAAATAATAATATATTTTCAAATTTTACTAACCTTATCAGCTAAATTTTTATAAAGTTTTAGGATTAGATTTAGTTATATATATAAATCCATATATATTATTTATGAGGAAAATAAGAATAATTTTTTTTGTGTATCTGCTTATCCACCATTCTACTTGAGGAGCATTGCTTAGGGTTTAAATACTTTCTTTAGATATCAATATCTTGTCTTATGGAGAAGTATTTTTAGATGCATATAGAAGTTATTCTTCCTAAATCTCATTTATCCTTGTTATCCTTACATACAATAACAACTTCTTGTGAAGTACCTTGGTTAATGGAGAGATTGACACTCGATGGGTTCATCTTCAAAGGTAAATATATTATCATTTTTACTTCTCTCTCATGCATTATGATTTCCTATACTTTAAATTGAGTATAGATCTTGTGTGTATGTTTAATTTTTATGTTTATTACCCCCATTTTATGTTATAAGCTTTGGTGAACACTATATTAAATTTTAATTTACTTTACATTTACTTAGTGAATATGAAAGCATAATACCTATCTAGGGTTATTACATAGTGTTGCTTAACTAGAGGCTCTGTAACTCTCTATACTGATGTTATTGTGGTAAGAGATCCATTGGTTAGGTCTATTAGATCCATCTTGGTCATGACCCTAACTATCTAATGTATGCACAAATAAAAGTCTAAGTAGGATTTATCTTCTCGAAGCTAGAATTTATTAATAGGTCAGATATATTTTCCTTTGTATACACTAACTACTAGAGGTCATGAAATAAGTATAGAAAGGTAGTGGTGACAAAATTGTTCATTGAAAAGAAAAATAAGGGTCATTCAAGACCATTAAAGACATGGAATTTTCAAATATTACACCTTTCTCGAGGTAGATTGAGTGGCAAATGGAAAACTAGAATCATAAAATAAATAGGGAAAGTGGAATCATATCACATCATAACAATTGACCAATCAGGGATAAATCAATAGTCTTGATCTAAAAATGGTCATAATAATATCAAGAAAGTATCAAGTCATATTAATTTTTTATCACAACTCATGCACTCCTAATTAATTGCATAAATAGATGTATATATGGATTTAGGTGCCAAAATTTATAAAAATAAGGATCTTGACAACACTCAGACATTCCACACTATAGTGAACAAATATATTTTGTGATTTTCCTTCAAAACATCTAAATATACATAGATTTCATACCAAAGTCTAAATCATCAAATTAAGTATTCATCCTAAGCAACAATAAAAACCATGGATCGATCCCAATCATTTATCCCTCTGATATATGTGATAAAATAATATATGTGGATTAGATTGGGTTTACAATAGACTAAATATAATGACCTAAGTCCTTTCAACTTTATTGATCAAGTAGAATCTACCCTATATTCTCTAGGACCATAATAAGCTATACAAACTAGATCCCTAGTGATTCACATCCACTATAAAGTTAAAACATAGAGAGGTTGATTAAAATCCTTACATTTGGTTAGATAGATGAGGTCATGATCAACATTTTAAGTTTATATAACTAATGGGATATCCATTTATCCAAAGATATTATAATCTAAATCGATGCACAAGCTATGGCAAGAGCCACATGCCTCCCCAATCATGGTAAAACCATCTTCCCATACTATCTACCATAACACTGATCTATTTATATATTTTGGATAAGTCTTCCACAATAGAAGACATATGAATATTGATTTATTCAATAGAGGATGCTTCAATTTGAATTATAGTTAAATGCATCAAAAAAAGGTTTTGGTAAACTATTAAACATGCCAAGTAGGAAATGAATGGGGTAATTGATATTATGTATTGCATGCTACATCTATGATATGACTTCAATTATCCTATGTTTTTAGCATCAGAGCTCATAACCAATATGGAAATGTTATATGTAGGTAGCTTGTAAATATTTTAATATCAGTTTTGGTCTTACTATTATTTTTTATTAAATGAAAATATCCACTAGGATTAGTTAATGTTACTGTGGTTTTATGGCCTACCACTACCCTTTCAAACATCACATAGACTAAAACAAGTAATAGTATAAATAATTAGGGAAATTTAATACATGATGGATGGAGGCCCTATCCTTTATTTTAATGCACCTAATAATCCCCTAGTATGTCATGTAATATTTGAGATAATATGCATTGATTACAAATATACTTAATAGCATTTAAATCAAATTTCATAAGTTGGCTATTCCAACTACTATTTCAATTTTATTCTTCATTACAATGGTATAAGTACAAGCTAAAATATGGAGGTAAAAATCTTTAGTTATGACTAAGGTTCCACATCTTTGATATATTTACATAAGGGAAACAACTAGTATTAGAGTAACCAAAAGAACATCAACAAGCGTAGCCATAGGTACCACCACAAGATTCAGCATCCCTATCCCAACAAGAGAAGGGAAAAAATAAGGCACCTATATAGTTAACCTCACCTCCTGTACCAAAGAAGTATATGTGGCATAAAAATTCCTTGTTTGATAATCTATATGTTCTAAGCATAGAGGTTTAGTGTGAATTTCCTAAAATGGGAGTGGAATTGATGACCATGATCAAGGACATCAATAGTGAAGTCTATGACAAGGAGGAAGAGAAAGAATTTTTATTTTGGAAAGTAGTGTGCACTTGTGAAGTGAAAAATCATATAAGTCAAGATCTCTAGGTTGACATCATTGAAACCCCTTCGATCATTATCAACATTTTAAGATAGGAAGCAACACAAAAAAAATTTACATGTGAGATATTTCACACGTATCTAGTTATGGTATCTTTGACTGCACAAGAACAAGAGTAATTATCACAGAAAACTCCTTTGTTATTTCTAAACTATAATCCAAGGACTCATCTTTCAAAAATGATAGCACAACATGTTAGATAAAGGATGGTCTCATTTGGAAAAGTAGTAAAGGGACTGATACATAAGAAACACAAGATTTTTAACAACTACAAACTAAATATACAAAGAGAGTTAAGGAGATATTAACTCCCCCACCATTATTAAGAAAAATTATTTTTATGCAGAGAGGTACTATGATAGAGTCAAACTCCTTAGAGGAAACTGAAATAGTCACCTAGATTGATGCACCAAAAAAATGGAGGATAATGTAGATCTCAAGATAATCCATAAGAATGATTTTCACAACAACGAGATCCAAAAGAGAAATAGACTAGGATTGAAAATAATTTAAAAAAGGAGGATAAAAAGAAAAATAAAGAAGTTAAACATACAATTGTGTAGGACATGAAACACTAGTAACATGAAACTATGTAAGTGAAATAATGGAAATATCATTCTAAATAAGTAGAGGCTATAAGGAAGTATGTTGAATAGTTATGTGGTGTACATAAGTAGGATGAAGAAGTAAAAGTTCCCAATAAATAGGCTAAGGGGCTTGAGGCTATAAAGAGGAAAACTAGGCAAGAAGAATCTTATAAGAAGTAAGCTAAAGAAGCAAAATCTCACAAAAAGAAAGCTAAAGAAGAACATGAAAGGAAAAAATAGCATAAGGAAGCAAACAAGAAACAACAAGAAGGGAAAGCTTCACAATGGTAGAGAGAGGAGGCAAAACAAAAGGCCAATCAGGAATAAGTTAAACAAGCAACTGATGAACAAGTAGCTCAAGAGAAAGAAAAGGCTAAGGCTAAGGCAAATTTTAGGGTTAAAGAAGATGTTAAATACAAAGACAAAGTTAAATATAAGGCTTACACCAAGTAAAAATACAAAGCTCAAGTTGAGGCAAATGCTAAATCTAAATTTAAAGCTATGAAAGACAAGAAATAAGTAGAGTCTATAACACAACATAAGTTGGCAACACAATTAGGTGTATAGGAAGAGCCCTCAATAATAAAACCTCATATTATTAGACAAATTTTTTGGGATGTTCCCAACACATCCACTTGATGCACCACTTTTATTCTCCCTTTTTTGAAATTCGCATTAACTCCATCTACAACTCCTAAAACATCCATGGTTTTTGCCACTACTACTTTGGAAATAAATTTAGATGTGTCCTAGTTGCCATTATCAAACTAAATTGAAATCACATCTCTATTCCAATAGTTAATTTCACAAAATGCATTAAACTTAAAACAAGAAGTGTTGTGGCTATGGGATGATAATCTATACCTAATTAACCAACTAGAAAATGCACAAAAACTTAGAGATTCTACTTGTACTATTTTAGATATGTAGATATTAGGTGATCAAGTAATGTCTACAAATAAACAACTCATAACCCTATTGATGTAACATAGTATTGGCTAGCCATGTAACACCTAAAAACATTACACATATAGTGGTAGGCCCTAAGGATGGATACAAAGACAATTTATGAGCTACTGGAAGAATGTGAGAAAGTTTTGGTGAGCATTACATAGTAGCCTAAATAGATAAGCCAATGAAGGATTAATTGGAGGTAACACCTCAATTAATCTTTGGCATAATGAGACAATACATAACATGTTTATAGGCACTCAACCTCAAACAAGTGTTCATCAATTGGATGAGTTGGCATTGGATATTCAGATCAAAATGTCAAACACAAAATCATTAATCTCCATTATCTAAGATGATGACGTACAAAATTTGATGTTGATTTAGACTCCACTACCTATATTGATTTCAATGGTGTGCGAGGTCTTAATAGATTAGAAGATGTTGAAGTAAGATCTTTTACAGATAAATATTTTCATTATTAAACTAGTTGATGTACCTTAATTCATTCCACTATAGTAACTCCCTCAAATGCTTCAATAGAGGAAGTCATCTTCATAGAATCAAACAGACACCTAATAAAAATAATCTTACCTAGCGCAGCCTATACACCATATAGATCTAACCACAATTTAGGTAGAACTATTAATGCATCATCCTCCACCTCAGCCAATCTATGTCTGAGAAAGAGTTGGGTATAGATCAAGGTCATCAAAACTATGATGTATAACTAGCTAGACATGTGTATAAATTATATGAGTTTGTCTTTTGAATGTATTTTATGTTTTAATATTAAACAATAGTAGAAGAATACAAAGAGTCATTCCTTTTTTAGTATATCAAAAAGTTGAAATGCAAAAAGATAACACTTTGAAAGATTATATATAATGCTCATATGTAATGGAATTTGGTTCTGATGTGTGATAGAGATTAATATAATAATCCTAATTTGGTTCTTCTAATTAAATTTTATTGATGTAATATGTGCAATGATTACTCATTTTTACTTTAACATATATTATTCATTTTGCATATGCCAACTTGTTCTATATTTGATGTTTCTATGATTATTCCTTTCATAAGTACATTTGTGTTTTCAAGTAAGAATCTAGAATTATGAATTATATGTCATGTTTATCTTTTTTCCTATATTATATAATTTATCCTTATAATTATCATGTTTTTGAATCTTCTAGGAACCTTTGCTAACACCAAATCACCTCATTGAATAGGAAATGACTTATTAGTTGGCCAATGGCATCACACATATCTACCTTGTTATAAAGTAAAAGGTTTACTTCATGTTCCCTATGATTATTGCATGCCATGAATATAATACTTTTACCATTCTATAAACTATGCACCTACATAGAGACTTGTGCAACCCCCCTAATTATGATGATAGATAATGGGATTTGAGTGTATGATACATACCCATGTTGATAAGTATCAAGCCTAGATTAATGCTATGTAACACCATGAGAGCCACCTTGACAATGTAACCCACCTTAAACCTACCAATAATATGGATATGATCACAAATATTGAGACAACACAACACCAAAGAGCTCTAACATAGACCAGACCCATGATAGAAGAGATAATTTCTCCCTAGAAGCTTATATTCAATGTCCCAACAATGATAATGAGGTTCTCCTAGCTAATATTATAAGGGATACCCACTACTACTAATATATCATACTCTAGCATCTACTTCACTCATAATAATATCCTAAGTAACCCATACCCAAGCTATCTAGACACTGCAGTTTTCAATAATCTTGGAATCATAGAAGATCCCTCCTTGAGACCAACCTATAGCATCCTCCAAGCTTTTGACCCCTACTTTTCATATGTTTATCATCCCATTGAATTTCCTCTTATATTATTATCACAAGTGTGACTTACCCCTATTGTGACTCCTTTTATAATGTCCCTTATGAGTACCCAAGATCCCCATGCTCCCCTAGTTTTAGCATTATTTGGTGTTTCTAGTTTCTCAGCCACTCCACTTTACCTTATGATCCCATTTTGTTCCACTTCAACTACATTAACTTGGGTAACTCCATTTATTCTTATGGTAACCTTTTAAGATGCCAAAGGCCCTAATAGTACACAAATATATGTTTCCCCTAAAACCATAGTATCCCATATGACCTTGGTCCATCCTAGTGCTATAATTTCCCTGACAACATCTCTGAATATAAGTTACCATGTCTCCCCTTCTCCTGCACCTTATAACAACTCAACAAGTTTAATAGTGACCACACATTCTCTAAAGGATATAATACAACCCATTATACTTCATTAGTACCTTGAGTGAGCAAAAATTACGATCCCACCAATTATCTAAGGTTAATTTTAACTTGGACATCCATATAACCTTTATTTGTACCTACATGACCAGTGTTGGCCTCTCTCTCCCTTACATTGGGATCCTGATGAATTGTCTTTAATTAGCCAAAATTTTCTTTTAGATTGAATATGTAGCTCTTGGGTGTAATTATGACCCAATACCAATTAAGGTCTTAATTGTTACTTTAGGATTCCCATTTGGTATATCCTCCTTTTACACACATTTTAACCCCTCCTCCATCTATTCCATTTCATCCCTCACCATCATTCTAGTCTCCTCCACCCATTCTTATTTCTTCCACTTCAGATTCCACTACCCCTAAATTCTCATCTTCTACTACCTTGTGAGTAATGGCACTACAAAAATGGATGAACCCTATTAATGCTTCATGTACACAAAGAATATAAATGATCTACAAAAGTAACCCTAATATTTAGATGTAATTCAATTAGGACTTGGGTAGGATGAAAAGGGTGCTCACTCAAACCTTCACATATGGTGGGGACCCTTTTATATGAAGGATATAACATGACCTCTTCTCTCTTAAAAAGAAGAGTAATTTCATAAGGAGTATAAGATTGTGAAGGACCCATTATTTAAATCAATACCACTAATGAGATCACTAACAAGTTGATGGAGGATCTCAGGGAGAAGTTATAACCTTGGAGTCCCAAGTGAGGATCTCATTCCCTATTGGTTTAATTGGTAAAGTTGATTTTTCTATTGCATAGTTATTTGCATCCCTTCATGAGGTGACTAGATCTCTTTCCTAAAGTATTTTTCTCTTATAAAGAGGAAAAAAATACTTATATGGAGTTATTAAGCTTAAAAATAAATGAAATAATATGGTGCAAATTATCAACAAGGGGATGTTTTTAGAGCTCAATATCATGAATCTCATGGATATGAATTTATATTAAACAGTCAAAATAAACATGGGGACCTAAATAAAACATTGGATCAGGAATATCTGGGATACCATTAGGTCCTTGGATAAAATTAGGGCTTAAATCCTTACTTTAAATAATTTATAATCATAATGCTCTTTCACCCAAATGACATCCTACTTAACCTTGATGAATTTTAGGTCAATGTGCAACACTTAAAAGTAGTAATGAATAAGAAGGTGGAAATGCCTAATGAATACTAATATTGGACCATATTATATCTTTCCACTTATTTTACCACAAACATAAACCAAGTTAAAGAGGTAAATGTCCCTTAGAATACCATCTCAAGGCACATGATCAATTGTTGACTTATTTAGACAATTTTTTGGAGCCACCTATTAATCTACCAAAGATTTATTAAGAGTAACTTCATGGCAAAATAATTAGTATATTATTAGGATACCCTAATCATATATTAATTATCACCCCACTAGTTTTAATTTAATTCTCCTGGTGGTTTTGATGGGGGGATATGTTGTCATGAATTTAGGTCCCTTCCATTTTTTTATGTGTCTAGTTTGGGATCATAATTATAATAATTAGTTTTAAATATTTTGATCCATTATGGATAAGAGTGGGATTTAATTATATTCTAAGTGTGAAATCTATCTTGTCTCTATATATTTTATTTCTTAGCTCATATTTAAGGTTAACATTTTTGTACAAAGATATAAGAAAATTAATACATATTTTTTCACTAAATTTTATCTTATGAATGTCTTCAATTTTTTTGTGATAAATTAAATGGTATTAATTTTATAATCTTTAATATGTGTCTTTATATAATATATGCCATAATTATGATGGGTTGTATGTCATTATAGTTAGTTTATTCATTATTTTTGTTTTACTAAAATCATTGTGATCTTGTGTGTGATCAACAACCACCTTGCACATGTTTACTTGTAGAAAGAACTATTGGAATTAATCCTATGTTATTTCCTTTTAACTATATTTGCTATATGTCTGAAATTTTATCTCAGGTGAAACTTGACATATAGTGTTAAAATTTTGTCTAGGCACATGTTTGGTATTAAGCATTAATGTTCTCTTACTTTCCTATAAACCATTCTTTTCTACCTTACTCTTCCCCTCATTTTGATTTTTATTTTGTATATTTAACCTTCCCCCTTATTTATAAAATTTAAAGTAAGTTATTTTATTAATGGACCTGTTGAATTTGATCAAGTGGTGTAAATATTTTTGTGGATGTGAAAATAGGAACTGAGCCTTTAATGATATAAATTCATCTCTTGGAGATATATTCCATGCACGTTATCTCATGGAGCCCAATACCTATAATTTTTGTATTGGATTATCCTAGAAACAATCCTAAAATGAAAGGATGAAATTCCATTCATTTACTCTAGGGCCACTTAGTGAACCTAATTCAATATGTGAATTTTGAGGTCCTAATTGGAAGGTAAATAAGTATATTAGGAGGTGATGGCAATATATAAAATTTCCTCTTTTATGGAGATATCAATTTTAGTTGTTTCTTAGGTTGTGATAGTATATTAACTATAATATCTACCTCACTCTTATTATCAATTTGTTTGAGCTTTTAGCTTGGATTAATCTTGGTTTAATTTGAAATTTCATTGTCTAAGTTGTCAAATGAGTAAATGTATACTTTAATTTATTTAAATCTATGATCTAAACTTATGTATCCCTTATTGTATGTTATATCTCATCGAAGGATTTGAATATCTCAAATATAATTGATTCTTAGAGTGGTGTAAGTAAGATTTTCTTGAATATGTACTTTAACTCATTATCACCCATAATATTAGTCATCTTGGCTAGAATATTCTTGTACCAAAATATATAATCAATGATTGCTTCGTTGAAACCTTTCTTGATTTGAGTAGTTTTCACATAAAACTATTTCTCACTGATGTTGATAATTAGAAGTGATTGAAATTTATCTTCCAAAGGGTTGAAATCTCTAACTAATTAGAGGGTAAGAATATAGAACCATAAAAAATAATATTCCTTGAGACTTCTATATAATAACATGGTTAGTAATTTTTCATTGTATACGTAATCCAAACATGGTGTAGGGAATAATAAAAGGTGATATTATTAAGATATAAAAAGCATTTATGTAAATAATAAGTTTTTATCTCAAAGGATAGATTAAGAATTAAGTCATGTGAATAAATTTAATGATTAGATATAGATTCACCTTACTATAATTACAACACCTTTTTATAAAATCTCTAACAATCTTCTCAAGGAATATGTAGTAAGTGAGGTTGCTAGTGTAACATACATAGTCATAATAGGAAGGGTAAAGGTTGTCTATGTAAGAATAAGTAAATAAATATGTTATATTCGTTGTGTTCCCCAAAACTTTAGGTTTATTTATGTAATCATATAAAGTGGTATTTATATGTTAACAGTGTTTCTTGAGTCACCCTATCCTTAGGCTTGCCATAGACCTATTATAGATCCTTAGATTTACATTTTCAGCCATTTAGTATACCACAATCAGCTATAACTAGTCAAGACACAATCCCTAAACTATCACCTCTGACCTCAATCCAAATTTCTTAGTACTCTTCCAAAATGACAATATCACCATATTTGGGACAATACAGCCACATGATACTAGTGTCCCCAATTGGGTGTTATTCTCATTATCCTTAACACTTCCAAATGGATAGTTTTTCAAATATGTGCACCTCTTAAGGTTAGATTAATATCATTTTATTATCCACACAAGAAACTAAACCCTATAAATAAAATTTTATGAACATCTATTCACTATATGGAAAATAGATGTAAAATCTATCTAAATATAAGACAAAGTTATGAAAAATCAAGGTACTCTGAGCATTGCATAAAACCCTGGCTTTCATTAATTCCTACTTTTGTGAAATAAATTTAGGGTTGTATACTTTTGAGTTTCTAATTTTATTTAGACAACCTAGCTAGATAAAATCCATTTTATATTATGGTTTCAATTTATTTTGCATATAATCTAAATTGGTACAAAGAAACCCTAGCTTACAAAACCCTAAACCCATACACTAAGTATTAGGGTTAGCAATTCCTAGATTTTTTAATTTTTGGGCATAACCTATCCCATCTCATAATTGTTATAATGATAGAAGAAAAAAAATAATTTTTTTGAAAAAGTTTCATACTTTAATTTGCATGCTTATTCCCTTTAATTTGAAATGAACTAGGAAAAGACATAGACATATGCATACATGATGTTTCAAATAAACTAGAATGTATTTCATGTTTCATTCTTTCCATAACATTATATCTCTCTTCTGTGTGAAAAATATATAAAACATTATTATTTTATCACATAGACAAATGCATACGTGGTGTTTCAAATCAACTAATATATCTTTCATGTTACATTCTTTCCATAATATGCTATCTCTCTTTTATGTGCAAAATATATAAGACATTATTCTTTTATCACATAGACATATGCATACATGATTTTTAAAATCAACTAATATATGTTTCATGTTGCATCTTTTCATTAGAATTTTATCTTTATTCTATGTGAAACACATTTAATATAATATTATTTCCACACATAGATAATTTTGTAAATCAAATACTAGTTATATTACCTAAAATCATTCAATTCCCCTTTGATGCATTTTGTTTTTATAGTTTAATCCTTCACCATCATCATTCTTAGATATAAAGGAGAGCTATTGTTCTCACTTATCTCTCATTATTATTGATCACAAACATCTAAATCACATCCCGCATCTACTTTTATCTCTTCACTCTTTGTAGACCTTGTGGTCTAGGTTATGATGTCCTTATGTGATCCTAAAGTTAGGCAAGTTTGATACACCTATGATTATTAATTTGTGGATTAGAGCAATAATTATTTGAATATATTTTCCATTTTAGAGTTATTACATCACTCTAACACATACAAAGATATTTTGTATGCAACACTTTGAGATACTCAGGTACCGTGAACATATGAGACTACCTATGTGGCTTTTATTATCAACACTATAAAATGGCCATAAAAGAACATTTATTTCAAGAGAGAGGATCTTTCACTTCAACACACCATTGATCTACATTTACCTCTATATATCAATTTATTAATTAATGAGGTAGGTTTCAAATGAGTTTTAGGTGACAATGGATCATGGTTGAACCTATGCCACATTTATTTCCTACAACATATTAACATATGTGATATATATTTGGATCCATCCAATATGAGAATTTGAGGGTTTGACAATATTCCATGTAAAATTTTGGGTCAAATCACATTTATCCTTACAATCAGACCCTACACATTACCTACAACATGCCAAGTCATGCCAAATGATCTAAATTACCATCTCTTACTTGGTAGACCATATATCCATGCTATGCACATAGTTCCATCAACATTACATGCATGTTTTAAATTCATCTATAGAGGCCATATATACATATTCAAAATGGATAAATAACAATTTAAGTACTACCATCATACAAATCCTTGACATAACTACACTACACACATGGATTTTACTACTACACAACCATAGGATATAAGTCAAAATACACATACAACTCCACTAACTATCTCCAGTATGCATGGTAATAAGTTACTTCACATTTTTCAGTATGATACTTTCAAAATATGGGTTACACATGTCAGGGACTTGGAAAACATGAATAATTAATTATAATACCATTTAAACATAAATCAATTGGGAAAATATGGACTTGTATATATAAATGATACATCTAATGCCATATCTTCTCACAATGCCTCACAACATATTACATTTTATAAACATATCCCTTGAGTACTTGATAAAGTGAATCACATTTATACACTTTCAATAATATATGCTAACCTCATCAATGATACAACTTTAATAGATCTACTAGTTCTTGATGAATTTTCTAATGATTAAGCTCTATTTGAATTCTTGGGTACATATGAAGATCTCCATTACTTATATCATAAGAATATGTTTCCTCATTTCAACAACATTGAAGCATACTTTGGTGAGATTCAAATTATTTAGATCATATATTACCTAATACATATGATATAATCCCCATAATACCATATACTTTTGATTGATCTACATTGCTTAATGAAGAAACAATAAAATCTAATTATGGCACCAAAATTGATCCTTGCTTCATACTCTTGGCATACACATTACATAAATTATAAGGCACAAACATTCATGAAATTTTAACTAATTTTACTAAAGTATTTGCATGGGCTACTCTTATATTCTTGGAATTAATCCATTAATTGTCATACATAGAATCAACTTATATCCATATGCCAAACTAGTAAAGAAAAAGATTCACAAAATGCATCCTAAAGTGTCTCTCCTTGTTAAAGATGAAATATAATGGTTGATAGATGTTAGTTTCATTCACCTGGTTTCCCATCCATAGTGGGTTGAAAATATAGTTCTAGTCTTAAAACCTAATAGACAAATCCATTATTATTTTGATTCCAAAGAACATAACAAGGCATGCCCTATGGATGATTTTCCTTTTCCAAACATTTATATGATAGTAGACTCCATACCAGCTCTACAATATTCTAATTTATGAATGGTTTTGTCAAGTGTAATCAAATCAAGATAGATGAAGAAGATCAAGAAAAGACCTCTTTCATGACACCATGGGGAACATTTCAATATATAATAATGTAATTTGGATTAAAGAACATTGGTGCAACATACCAAATGCACTATGACACTTTTCTTTCATGACCTCATTCACAATAAAATAGGAGTTTAATTCAATGAATTTTTAGCCAAGTCAAAACAATGAAAACATCATGCTATCTATTTATGATAATTTTTTAAGGAATAAGATAATATAATGTTATACTTAACCTTAATAAATGTGTCTTTGGAGTTTCCTCAGGAAAACTTTTGGGCTTAATTATATCTAAATGCAACATAGAAGTCAACCTCATGAAGGTCAAATAAATTATGTATATGATTCCTCCTACCAATTTGAAATATATTTGGTCCTTCTAGGGGAAAATTTGAGAAATTTATCAATTAATGGCATAACTCACTGATAAAACCTAATCATTCACTTGATTGCTTAAGAAGCATGTATAATTTGAATGGGATATTACATGTCAAGACCGAATTGATACACTTAATCAATACTTGTTCAACCCTCTTGTAGTGGTTCCACCTATACCTAATAAACCACTTCTACTTTACCTTTATATGATAGATTATGCATTGGGGTCACTACTTTTACAACATGATGACTAGCACAAAGAAAGAACAATTTACTACATTAGTTGCACACTAGTTGACTATGAGAAAAATTATCCATAAATAGAAAAGCTTTACTTAGCACTAGTATTCACTACATAGAAACCTCATCACCACATGATTAAAAATGAAACATAAATCATTATCATGGTTGGTCCCTTGAAATTACTCATGTCCAGACCACATCTCTTGGGTTGTATTACCAAATAGGTTATGTCACTCATTAAATTTGACCTCAAAATAATATTAAAAAATATGTAAAAGGACAAATCATCACATACTAACTATCAAAAACCTCATAGCTAGATATGAATCCTATTAATGAGGATTTTAGATATGATTTCATAGCATACAATATTACTCTGGATACATGGATAATTTTTTTGATGGATCTCGATGTGTATCTAGCATTATACTAGAATTTTTTTCATCAATCCTTTAGGACACATAGTACCTCTTGCATAATGTCTTAGTTTCTCATTCACCAACAAAATTTTTGAGTATGAAGTTGTCATCTTAGGCAAATAAATTTTTTAAGATCTCAAGATAAATCAATCAAAGTTTATGGGGACTCCTAATTGATTGTCAACCAAGACATAGATGTTTACCAAAAAAATAAGAACACCTAATTCTTTATAAGAACATGGTTTAATGTCTATGCACTCATTTTTAAAATTTATTTATTGATAACATCTTACACAAGGACAAGTATCACACTGATGTAATGAAAAGTACTACCTCATTGATCCCCATAGAGATAGATGTAGAACAAGTTCTATTCATAATTAAATGATTATAATCTTCATCAATTTCATATGTATACCTTATCACTCAAACATTAATCATCAACACATGTAGTTCAACACCTTATAAATGGTTCTCTAATAGATATAACTTTTTGAATAAATCTATCACACTAGATACTTTTATAAATAATGAAAAGTGGAAATTACAATGAAAATCTTTGTGATATGTCATCATTGTATATGATTTGTTCAAAATATATTTTGATGGACACTTACTCATATGATTAATATTATAAGAAGCTAAATTATCTATTTGATAGATACATGACAATGAACGTGGTGGTCATTTTAGTGGTAAGGCAATGTCACACAAATTACTTAGATAGGGTTAATATTGTTCAACTATGGAACAAGAATGTCAATAATATGTAACATTATGAAATAAATGTCAACACCATGGTAACTTACATCATGTCCCTTCACAACAAATTCAACCTATTGTATCACCATGTCTATTCATGTTATGTGGCTTCAATATTATTAATAAAATCAACCTAGAATCAGTAGGTAGCCATAAATTCATTATCATAATAACATAATATTTTATAAAGTTGGTAGAATCATTCCCACTACAATCCAAAAAAGGGGAGGATATTTTATAGTTTATAATGACCAATATTATATCCCACTTCAGTCTCTTAACAACCATTATTATAGATAATGGAACTTATTTCAAGAATAAAATAGTGAAAAAGTTTTGTGCCAAATACAAAATTTGACATACAATCTCCACACAATACTACCCATAGGGTAATAGTCAAGAAGAATAAATGAATGAGGTGATCAATAACATTCTCATTAAAACCATCACCAAGTTTGGTTATGAATGGCATAATAAAATCTTATATGAACTTTGGGATTAGTATAGTAGTATATGTACACCAATAAGAGCTACTCATTTTTCACTTGTATATGACACAAAATATATTATTCCCTTAGAATTATAAATACCATATTTATAGGTCTCTTTAAAAAGACTCATCACAAATGACCAGTATATAGAATGGCATCTCCATGAACTACAAAAATTGGATCATACTTGTATCCAAGCCATAGATCATCTCAGATCTTATCAAAAGTAAATCTAGAATACATACAATAATAAAGTTCATAAATACAAATTTTAAATCAATGATTTGGTATTAAAATAAATACTCAAAAATGTTAATTCCAAAGAATAAAACAAAGGAAATTTTAAACCCAATTGGATCAGACCATACATCATAACCAAAAAGCTTATCCTGAAAATATATCATCTAACTTTAATTTATGGAAAGGCAATAAAAAATATAATGAAAATTATGGATCTAAGTAAATTTTACACATAAAAATATGAACTTTTCATTTTCAATTTAATTGTATATACTCCCTTCTCTCTCTCTCACTCCTTGTGCATAGTTTATTTTCATATGCTTGTACATAAGTTGTACTCATAAAAAAAATAAATAATAGAACATGTCAAAATATAAGAACATTCAAATATTTAAGATTTACAATTTTTTTACAAATTATATGTATTAATGTGTTTACATTTCTACTAGTTTCTAGATATTGCATATTACTAGTTATCTTAGTAAAGTCAGTTTTGTCATACACATATGCTTCACTTATTCTTATCGAGTCTTGAAAATTATAGATAGGAATTTGATCCACTACAATGATCTAGATCATCTATCATCTACCCATTGGGGGAATTTACACTGATCTAGGTTTATACATTTTTATCATCTACCCATTGGGGGCATTTACACTGATCTAGGTTTATACATTGCTATCATCTACCCATTGGGGGCATCTTATACATAGTTCTTATAGCTAGGTTTTATCTCTATATACTATAAATTTCAGTTACACATTGATTTACCTTGATAGTTATCATTGATATTCATTGCTTAGATATTTTTTTTCTGACTTTCACTAGTTATGATTAATATATATACACCCTTGAATCTACATAGATATGTATTACATAATTATATATGCCTCCATTTCTAGTTCCTATATTAGACTTGATTGTGTTACTATGCTTCTTACATATTCAAGGGCATTTGAATATGCCATTATTACTTGGATTCTACATCACTTCTTTATTTTTATGCCTTGTATATGTGCCCATGTCCCTTATGTGTGTTTTTTATGCTTCTATATGCAAACATTTGAACATGTCCTTATTTGTATCTTTACACTAAATTATTTTTATTTGTGTATGTGGGAATTTGAACATGTCATTTTATGTATTAATTATCATATTTAATGACATGTCTGCATGTCCCTTATATTTTGGCCCCTTTTCCTAATTTTTGTATGCCTCATGTGCTTGTATGTTTTCTTCATTTTATGTTTATACAACATGAAACTTGTATTTTATTGTTACACACACACACACACACACACACACACACACACACACAAAATAATAATAATAATAATAATAATAATAATAATAATAATAATAATAATAATAATAATAATAATAATAATAATTGTTGATGCCATGAGATATCTCATGCATCTACATATCCTACTTGGGATACTTGGTGGACATCATGCCCCATCTCCCTAGGTAGTTACTCAAATTTACTAATATTATGCATTGTTTACATCTATCATGGCACCCTTGTCTAATTATATATTACAACATATGTATAAACATTATATTTTTAAAATTTTATTGATTACTAACACTTTATATCTTGAAGGACCCTATTGAGTCTCAATCTCTTTGAGTACATGCCTTAATGGGTGTATCAAGTAAGGGATGGGTAGACCATCAATGCTTCATAAGTGTTCTTTTTGGCACTTTCCATCTACACACTTGTCTCCTAGAACCACTTACCTTAATCTTATTTTATCATTTCTACCTATTTTAGTCTTTTCCTCTTTCCATCCCTCCTTTTCTCTCTTTAACACACTTTTGGGTAGTTAGTTGTATTGGGTCAACTAGGTAACCCAATACAATTTAGGGGTATTTTTCACTTTCATAGCTTGTTAGCCTTTCAACTGACCTAGCTTAGACCTAGTGATTTATCCTTGAAAACACACCAAGTTGACCCTATACAACTAACATTCACGAAAATATTTAGGGCAAGATATGTCGATATAAACAAGTTCATTTCACACCTTTTCATAAGAGAAGAATTATTAGTGAAGAATTACAAATGAACATTTACTTATTGACCATTCTAATTTAGGCATAAATCTTAATGTTATATAATTTATTTGGAGATATGGATCTTGTCTTTTGGAGTCTTTTGGATGCTTAGATTATAGCCTAGAGTTGATTTATCTTGGTTATCCTTACATACCATAATAATCTCTTGTGAATCACCTTGTCTAAGAAAGAGATTCAGGGTCAGTAGGTCCATCTTCAAAGATAATTATTCCTAGATTTATTTCTCTTTTGTAAGATTAGATAGATAGTGTATTTTTATTCTTCTCCCATGTATTATGGTTCCATATACATTGACATGAGTATATGTCTTCTAATACATGTTTAGTCTAGTTTGTTTTATTATTTCTAACCCCCACTTTGTGCCACAAGATTTAGTGTGCACTAGATTAGATTTAATTTATTGTTATTATAATAGAGTTATTTTTTTAAACCTTAGGAATCCATTAGGGTTTTTGTGTGATTATTTTAGACTATAGGATTTGGAACCCTTCTTAGCATGATGTGTTGTGACAAGCTATCCCCTAATCAGGTCTAGTAGATCCCCATATTATTCATGTTCCTAATTAATAAGTGTTTTCACTTATATTTTCACCATTTGAGGAGATGTCTCACTCTCCTCATGCAAGTGGAATTATTGAAATACCTCTAGGCTTGTGGGTAACCTAAGGAAGAGGTGAATCTCTAGAAAGGGTTAACTCCCTTGATGTATAACTTTAGAT
Source organism: Torreya grandis (assembly GCA_037957365.1). Lineage (NCBI taxonomy): Eukaryota > Viridiplantae > Streptophyta > Pinopsida > Cupressales > Taxaceae > Torreya > Torreya grandis. The sequence continues at coordinate 70,969 of JARHVA010008867.1, read as the reverse complement.
CACTACTAGACCTAAAATTTAAGAAAGGAAAGGGAGAGAGATAAATAAAATAAAACTATACTAAGGGAGGTGATAGACAAAATATATTGATGACTTCTAACTAGCTACATGTTACACATGAAACTAAGAGACTAACCAAACACACACTTCTCTAATCTGCACCTTCTCACATCAATATTACATTATGAGGTTATGGATTAATGTTTAGGTTAGGAGGAATATCCAAGAGGCCTTTAATGACACTATTTAAAATAATAACTCATTAAACCTTGACACTTCCTAAAACACTTCACATGCATTTCACGAAGAAGCTTTCCAACTACAAATAGGGTGAAAGAATGACACAACATGCTAAGGAATCCATAGTATTCACTAATAAAGATCAATAATCCAAGAAAAGAACACTATAATATTCATGAATAGGTAAAAATAAATATCCTTATTGATCATATGGTATGAAAATGAGTAGGGATTTTCCATACTTAGGTGTAACATAAGTTACAATGGCTAAAATGGCTAGTTCTTATAAAACTTGAGAGAGAGAGAGAGAGAGAGACGAGAAGAGATAAGTTAAAGGGCCACAAGGACACTTTTAAATATAATAAAATTATTTAATTATATATTATAAAATTATTTGGGATGAGCCATTCAAGTTTAGGAAGCACTAGTGTCCATACAAGGCATGAAACTCTTGCAAAGTGGCATAAAACTCATTATTCTAGCTCAAAAAAACTACCTTCATGATTAGCTCTACTTTAACATCTAGAAAATGATTATGTAAATTTATTATTATTATAATTAAGGTTAATTATTTCAATAATTTCTCTCCATGTATTGGTTTCAAGCTTGGTCATCTAGAATCATTTGGAAATGAACTATCACTACATGCACTCTAAGAAACTCCTCTTTCATGCACCCTACACACTTGGGTTCAAAAAATTCATTATTTTTCCATTAAAATCCATGGGAGTGAGTGTATGACACCTATAAATTCCATCCATGACCTTATACTACTTAGGTACACCTTAAAAAGGCCCACACTTGAGGTTTTTACCCTTCTCACCATTATGTTCTCTATGTCAGTTTTGATTGGTTGAGATGAGAGCTACTATTTTAACACTTAAGAGTTCTATAAAATCATTATATGGAAAAATTTATTTATTAAAATTTATAATATTTCCCCCAAAATTGATTTCATCTCTTGAAACCCCTTATACCCTGTATAATACAAAAAACAATCAAAAGAACTTATATTGTACCCTATCTGTATTGGTAAGGTTTCAAAAAAATTGATGATGGGGATCCCTAAAGAGTCCTATAAAACCGTAAAATAATTTCATGTTCATTACATCACATATAGATGTATCTCCATCCTTATTTTCCCAATTGGCTCCTTTTAAGGGTTTAGTGATAGTTTTAGATAAAATTCTTCCTTAAGATTTGTTCATAAAAACCTAAAATTTTAACTACCAAAAAATTTATAAAACATGATATTAAGGGAACATAATAACCCATAAAACATCCTTTGGTTCCCATTAAAATTCTTAGAAGATATATGAGCACTTGAAATCACCTTATCGAGCTTGTTTCCACCTTTCCTTCATGCTTGGACTATCTCTAAACTAAAATTAGAATTATTGTAGGTTAATTTACATTAAAAAAGATCATAAATGTCTAAATACATATCATAATAATGATACAATAGGATATAAGTCATATCTCATGTTAAAAGTGTAGGTGACTTCCCATTTGGCCTTAGGCTTAAACCTTGCCTAACAGGCCTATCTATACCTTTGCATATTTTAACCTCCATATAAGTATTTTCTAATATATGAGATTATTTTCACATTTATATATATTTTTTTAGACTTACCAATTAATCCTTAAAACTTCCAAGTACTCCTTCTCATCTCTTCTTCTCATTCACCAATTAGGCTTAGTTTAGACCCTTGGGGTTTGACTGCATATGGTTGTCTACCAACACTTCTTAGTGTTTTATCATCAATATTGGGATAAATTAAATTTTTTATATCTCAATATATGTTACTAAATAATCCCCAATCATCACATGATGTTTACATGGCACCCAACACTCATTTAGGTCACATTTTCTCCATTCTTTACCTTTATGCATGCATGAAAGTGGCCTAACTATGAGACAAAATAGAGGATATGTGACCTATTTTTAAAATAAAAAAACTTACATGAGGGTGATAATTTAGTCATTATGACCCCCTGTACAAAAATTTATGTCAAAATGACCTCTCTAGCACCTTCAAACGTCTAAAACCCCAAGGCAAACTTTCCAAGTGTTGATTGTGTGTAGAAAAGGCATACAAAGTATATATTGTTTGGTTTTAACTCCTTATTTTTGCATGATTTTAATTATTTATAGTACATTAAAATTATAAATATCATGTTGGATAATTTTTAAACCTATTAATCACTCCACCCTACTACAAACCCTTCACACCCCTCTCTTAATCAAAACTATGTTTCAACCCTTAACTATGTTTCAAGTCGTGGAGGTAAACCTATAGGTTATGCCTACTATAGATTGATAAAAATTCTCAAAAAAGTTTATATTATATTATAATAATTATATGCTTTTTTGGGATCATTTTTATGCATTGGTAGCCTTTACACCTCACTCCTTAACAAGTTCACCTCCTTACCCTCAGCATGACTGCACACTCAGTTGTATGGTGCATACATGGTTTTAAGAGGTCTAGATAATCTTGTTTCATCATTATAATATTTTATGTAGGTAATAAAGATTTTTTTTTGAGGTGTTATTAGGCTTGTCCCAACATGTTAACTCTACTTACAACCTTCATATGCACTTTGAGTTCACAAACTAAGTTTTCCCTATCATGACTATGAACTCTACCTTTTTTACACCTGTAAGTATGCATTTTCCTATTTAGACATTATAAATAATGTTTTAAGACATTAATTTAATTATAATATTCACCTAAAACCAACTCATACCTAAATTTTATGGGATAAAACACCACCAAATCACTCAATTTGGGTCACTATTTCCATACCCTACTATAGGTGCACATTTGTCTAATAAGGGACACTTGAAGGTAATAATGAAACTTGAAAAACATGAATCAATATAATCATAATGTTATTATTTCCATTTTTACACTATTCAATCCATGTAACCACTGTATTCATGAGATAATGTTTTATTGCTCTTGGGAAATTAGTTGGCATCCAAAACTCAAAATTATGTCAAAATTAGTGCAAAGTTTTAGTGTTTTTAGAGGCATATTTGAGGCCTTAAAATTATATCTTCCAAACACATTATAAAATCCATTATTGGTATAGTTTATATCAATGATATAATCAATTATACTTACCTATTTTTATGTTTCAAAACTATTTACAAAAATGTTGTAGGGTATTCAGAAAACACCCCTAGATTCTATTTTTGCTTTTTTGGAAAACCTTCCTTGAACTCATTCTTTGATTCTTTCAAGGTAGCTTACATCTTATTTTTCCCCATTAACACATAAAATAAGTATTCAATGGCCATCCCTCATGTTATAAACCAAAATAGGTTCTTATCACATCTCAACCTTCCATACAAATGTTTTCATGATTCTTAAAGTACCACTTAAAGGTGGACATTAGCATACATAGGTAGTAAGCATGATATTTTGGGTAGTATGTATGATGGAATAATTTTTACACACTTATATTCCTTTACCAATCATCCCAATGCACCTTTATAAATCTTAAAATATTGAAACCCATATGAAGCTTTCCACCTCTCAACATGACATCATCAATGAAGGTTCCTGTAGGTGCATATGGAATGTATGTAGGTAGGGGAATATAATGGAGTGAAAAATGTGTATGGATGAATTTATGATCACTCAAAATCATCATAAATACTTAAAATACTTTATTATCATCAATACTTTAAGACAAGTTGCAAAACATTCATACCAATGTGAAACATCTTAAGAACATTTGGAATAGAGCAAGCAGGGTGTCTAATGACTAGTTTAGAATGAATAATATGCTTATAAAAAACTCTAAATTGTCCCAAACATATAAATTAACTCTCTTAAACTATTTATCACTTGAAAATACTGATACACATTCATCACCTCTTCATGAATAGGACAAACAAGATCCATACATGTGACTACAAGTAGGAAGGAATGAAGAGTTGACAATGGAGAATGATAGGATGAGAATTTACTTAAAGCATGATATGGGGAAACCAAAAATGATAAAGTGTGATCATATTTCCTTGATACATGTGGAACACCATATTATATCCATTCACATCTCTATAGAAGACTCGTTATACTATAAGGAAGGAATTGATTGAAACTTCACAATGGTGACACCTTCTTGTATCATGAGATAACTTACCCATAAAATCACCTTGAAACATGAAAATAAGAATGTAATGAATCTAATAATATATCCAAAATCCTCTATATTAAACATCACCAATTGGTTCGTATGAACTTTCCCAAAATGGAGCAAAACCTATAAGGTGCATGAAACAACAAGCAAAAAAACATAATCAATTTCATGAGGATGGTTTATAAATCATAAGCAACTATTATTTAAAATATTGATATGTAAATTAATTTATATTATATTAATATCACCTCCCAAAATTATTTGACCTAAAACCTCTTCAGCTATCTATACTCAGCACAAACCTATTGGTCACTTCTGTATGTCTAGAAAGGCAAAGAAGGAGTAGAATGGTTTTGGCTCAAAAATGGAAATTTCAGAGAATTAAAATAATTTATATGAGTTTTAGTAATATTAATAGGCATTCCATGACCTTACCCCACATGGCACACTTCTCCATGGGTTGTATAAGTGCCAAACTCACCCTTTTCAATTGATTGATTGATCTTTAGTTAGATAACCTACAATATTCTGATTCAAATAAAATTATTTATAGGGAATCTAACCTCTTATATTTTTTAAAGGAAAATATTAAACTTGGACACCTTGGGAACCATGCCACTTATACTTATGACCCTTAAAACCCTACTAAATGACCCAAAATGACAAATAATATGACTAAGACCAAGACTAATATGACATTAAATAACATAAAATGAACTATAATACACCATATGATAAGATAATATACCACCAAAAATATATAAAAGTAAATTTTTTATCTCTAGGGGCCCCAATTTGACTTGCAGGGTCAAATTTGGTTAACAAATTGCTGACTCATAAGGGTAGTATGCCTATTATACTAACTAGACCAATAGCCTTATCAATCCATTAGACTTAGGAATTCATCTAAATATTTATACACAACAATAGGACTTTGATAAAAATATTTTATCAATAAAATACCAATGACTACCTCAACCACACAAAATAAAATACACACATACAAAACAAAAGCAAACACACATGTGCTTCATGAGCACTTATGAAACACACACACCAAACTAAACAAACTAAATCAAACACTAACTAGCCTAGCATTAAAAATACCTCATATATCAAATGGTAATTTTAAATCCATTATTACTTCATGACATGAAGAATTTAGTGAGACATATAGCCTATTATCCTTTAACATTGATGCCTCCAACTTTTTTGTGATGTTTGCTAACTTCATTGGCTTGATGTTCATTGAGAACCAAGTATTTATAAATAGGCTAGATATGGAGCTCTTATTGAATCCAAAAATAATAACCTTTCTCATATGGGTCCTTAATTACAACCTCCAATGGTGATTCATTGGGGCATACCTTCTTACTTTCCAAAGTGCTCTCAATAGGATTGGGTTTCTTCTCAGCTAAAAGTTCTTCTAACTAATCAAAGAGCTTTGCATATTATACCCAATATTGCTCATTTTAATCCATTTAAAACTCTTTCTTCACCTTTTCATGTACTTAATCCTCAACTTGGAAAAACTCTTTGAGCACTTAAAAGAACTTCATTTGTAGCTGTCAATCTTCTTTATCTTCTTCATCATCTAGAACCACTACCTCTTCAATATAGTCTTCTTGAGGTATGAGGTCATAAATATATTTTTCCTTAATATCGAATTCATCTGATGGTGATTCAATACTAGGTTTAGGTATTGGGTCATCTTTAAGAATAACATCTTGCACCTTGGTCTCAAAAAATTCTTCTAGGATTGCCACCTCTTTGGGGATGACTTGAAATTATTCTCCATCTTTAATTGCACACTCACCTTCAACATTTAGGACCTTTTTATGGCTCTAAATTTTTATCTCAACTTCCATAACCTCATTTTTCTTCTCAAGGTCTACAATGTCTTCCATCTCCTTCTCTTTCATGGTGATGCCAAGACTAGGCATCTTGAAATCATGTGACTTAACCCAATAAGGCTGCCAAATAGGTATGTTTTCTTCAAGCAAGAGTTAAATTTTATTATCAACCAACTGATCCTCTTTAGTTTCCCATACCATAGGTCCATCAAGGAAAAGGGTGATGGGGTGAGGACAAGATGAACTAGTTGGTGGAGGTGTAACATAGAACTCAAAATCATATTGAGAGTGAAGTGTAGGGGATTCTTTTAGAATATCTTGAGGAAGGGAGTAGAACTTGGACTAAAATATATTAATTTTATTCCTTCCATTTGAAAATAAATTCATTTCAATTTGAGTGGGTTGAGAATTTTCTTAAGGAAGGTTATATGGGGTGTGTTCAGGCATAGGATCTTTTTTGGGTCTAAACCTTCCATCACACCTTGACTCAACAATTTCATCCTTAACTTTAAATCTTCAATTTTCTTGGCTAAGTTATCTTATAAAATTATTTATTTAATCTCATAGTAATCTTCATGAGGATGAGGAGTGCAAGAGGATTGACATGGAACACAAGAATATTCTTGAGGAAGGGTGGGAGGGGCATACATAGAACCAATCTCTATCTCAACTTCACTCCTTATCAAGACTTTTCTCCTTTTTCTTTCCCCATAACTCCACTATCTTATTCTAACTTAGGATTTTAGGATTAAGAGTCTCTTTTTTAGGTAGTGATGCAACTTAAGGATTAGATGAAGTGTTTAATAAGCTTGGAATCTCATTAGGCTTCGACTCTCCACCTTGTGTCTAACTTGGAATCTCATATTTAGAGGTCTTATCTTGAAGTGGGGGTGTAATAAGAGAGGCAAATGAGGTCTTAGACTCTAGTTATTTTATCAATAACATGGATACTACATATTTATGTTATCCATCTCAATATTCTTATCAACATTAGTTTCAAAAACAAGGTTTCTCTTTTCAAATCTCTCTTATAACTAATTAGGAAAAAGATGAATTTGATTTGCTTGATTGGGTTCATGAGTGGGATACATGTAGGACTTATATAAATTTTTGGGAATTGGATATAAAGGCTGATAGGTTTGGTGAGACTACTTTTCATGAAATTCTAGTCTATCTTCTAAGGATGAAACTAGGACACTCACATCTAACATCTCACTTGGGAGCCTTTACCAATTCATTCTCTCAATAGGTGTCCACTCTCTTTTGAAAAAATATAAGGCATCTCTCACCTAATGAATGAAATTAATAGGAACATGTTGAGCATGTAAACTTAGTGTATCAAGCTCTAACATATAATTATCATACCCTGAAAGAGTTTGCTTAAAGGTGGAAATGGATGGAGTTGAAAAGTGGCTAGGTCGACTAGGAGAAACAAGATATTCAGGAGGCTATTTATAAGAATTATAAAGGTCGTGTTTTATTTCATAGGGGTCTTAACAAGACTGGTAAGGATCACACCAAGGCTAATAAGAATCATACAATCGCTGATTAGGAATGTCATAAGCTAGAAATAACTCACCAATTTGTGTAAAATAAAACTCCACACAAAAAGTAGCCATGAAACCTCATTGGGAAGAAAAAAAATAAATAAACATTACCGAAAATATTCAAAAGTAAAATCTAGGCTTCTTGACTAGCTGATATAACTTTGGAGTTTCCATTGATGCTTAGATAGATGCCTCCATAAGCTAATTATTGAGAGACAACATCAAAAATATTTCAACCCCTTAGAATAATAGTCCCACTAAGCATGCCAAAATCTATTATCACTTGAATTTTCACCCATTTAGAATATGTCTCATCTCTCCTCTTCTAAGTGGCACAATTGAAACACTTCTAAGCTCATGGGTAGCCTAAGGATGAAGTGAATCTCTAGATAAGGACAGCTCCCTTGATGTACCACTCTAGATCACTACTACATTTAAACTTTTGTGGGGGGGGGGAAAGGGAGAGACATAATTGAAGTAAAAATATCCTAAAGGAGGTGATACACAAAATATATTGATGACTTCCAACCAGTTGCATGTTACACATGAAATGAAGAGACTAACCAAACACACACTTCTCCAATCTGCATCTTCTCATATCAATATTACATTATGAGGTTATGGATGAATTTTTATGTTAAAAAGAATATAAAAGAGGAATTGAATGAAACTATTTAATATAATAACTCACTCAACCTTAACACTTCCTAAAACACTTCACATGCCCTACACGAAGAATCTTTCTAACTGTAAATAGAGTGAAAGAATGAGACAACATGCTAAGGAATCCATAGTTTTCACTAAGCAAAATCCATCATATAAGTAAAACACATTATAAAATTAACTAAGAGGTAAAAATAATTAGTGTTATTTATCAAATTTTATGAAAATGAGCAAGGTTTCTCCATACTCAAGTGGAGCATAGGTTACAATGGCTAAAATGGCTAGTTCTTATAAAACTTGAGAGAAATAGGAGAAAAAGAAGTTAAATGGTCACAAGGACACTTGCCAAGATGATAAAATTAGCTACTTGTTTATGATATAATGATGAACCATGCATGGTTAGGAAGCAAAAGTGTCCATACAAGGCATGAAACTCTTACAAAGTGACATAAAACTCCTTATTCTAGCTCAAAAAAACTACCTTTATGATTATCCCTATTTGAACATCCAAAAACTAATTATGGATAGGTATAATAATTTTAATGAAGGGGAAGGATTGAAGGCATGAATCTCCATGCCTTGGCTGTAGGTGTGATAATCTAGAATCATCTAGAAATGAGCTATCAATGTCTGCACTCTAAGAAATTCCTCTTTCATGCACCCTACCCACTTGGCTTCCAAAAAGGCATAATTTTTCCATTAAAATTAATTATAGGGAGTGTATGACACCTTTAAATACCTTAAATGACCTTAGAATATTCAATTATACCTTAAAAAGGCCCACACATGAATTTTTTACCCTTCTCACCATTATGTTCACTATGCCAGTTTTGACTAGTTGAGATGAGAGCTATTGTTTTAAAACTTAAGATTGTTTTTAAAAATATTATAAGGCTAAAGTGAGTTAAAAAAATTCCTAATATTTCCCCCAAACTTGATTAGATCTCTTGAAACCCTCTCTACCCTACACAATACACAAAATAATCAAAAGAACCAATTTTGTACCCTATCTATATAGGTAGTTGTTGATGATAAAAATTATACCATAAATAAATCAACCCTTTAACCTATTGTGAAGGTCAATGTGGAATCATACCAGTTTGATCGTAGAGGTTCTAAAGGCTCATCTAAGATCCAAAAGATGTGAGGGGGTTTTTATTATAAATTCTAGGAAATAATCAATAACTTATCAAGATAACTCATTCCATTATAACAATCATTAATATATTTATCAAATAAAGAATAAGTTAAGATATAAATCTATAAACTATTCTATCTGATAGAGAAAGTCTATTAGTTAGATAGTTTCTTAAAGAATAGAAACCTAATTTTGTAACATATATAAATATTTAGCTAATATCTTCACTTCTTGCTTATAATGCTTTCAAATTAACCTTAAATAAGATCAAATCAAAAGAGAAAGACAAAATAAGAGAGAAAAATACAAACACTTAAGCAAATAACATATAAACAACTAATAAAAAAGTAAACATCTAATCCTATAGTAAATAGAAATGAACCTAGAATAGAAAATGAACTAAGAAAAGAATCTAATCTAAACATGAAAATGTACTAAGAAAACATTCTCAAAAAAAGATAACTTTGACTAACAAATAAGAAACTAAGACTGTAAATCAAGATTAAAACTAAAGGAATATAATTGTAAAACCTATGAAATATCAATCTAAAATGAAATAAACCTATAACTATAGACTAAATAAATAAAACTAAGACTAAAATAGGAAATTAAATTTAAAATAAGAACAATCTACTAAAAAAGACTCTAGTAAACTATTTGACAAGACAAAAGATAGAACAGACTAAGACAAAAAGTAAATATTAAACTAAATCTAAGAAGAAACTAGATAAGAGATATTAAGAAACTTAAATAAGAAAATGTAATAAATCTCAATACATTGATAAATTAGAATATAAATCACTAAAAATAGATAAATTGAACCAAGGATATAAGATAAAATCAAATAATAAGTCAAAAAATTAAAATGAGAAACTAATAAAAGCTACGCGGAAATAGATAATAATCTATATATTTAAAACTAATCTAAGTAAAAACCAAAATGACTCTAGAGAAATCTATAACAATCAAAGAAAAAATGAGTAGCAAACTAAACTTATATAAGAACTAAATAAAAAAATAAACTAAACTAATTATAATAGAAAAAACAATAAATTAAAACTATATCTAACAAAACAAACTAGATTTATACGAAATATGAAGGTTCTATTTATATTAAGTTAGAGTTAATTAATTATAAAAAGATGTGTCAGTATCAAGATGAGATTCATCTTAGTATAAAATGGTAAATTTCAATGAGAAAACTATCGTATCTTTACAAAACTTGGAATGACAACTTTACAATATAGATCAATTAAGTGTCATGGAAAAGTGAAATGATCATCATTATTTAGGCTGAATACTTGAAATCTGTTCATAGGGATACAAATAACAATCATCAAAGGATATTAAACTTAGCAAACTTCATATAATAAATAATAGATGATAAATATAACTAGATATACCTTTGTTGCATAAGTGATTACTCAACCATCAAATAAATTACCATTGGGTCTATCTAAAAAAGTTGTACTATCTCAAAGAAGTTACATAGAAAGAAGAGATAAATGATGGACGTTATAAAATGCTTAAGTCTTCAATACTTGTGATTCTATCTTCAAATGAATGCTTGATCTCTTTTTATACCCTCAACTTAGTTGTGAAATAAGTTATAACTTTAGTTAGTTATTGGTTAATGTTAACTAATTAACTTTAAACAAAGTGAATTAATATAACTAAAATTGGTTAAGGATAGATTTAATTAAGATTTTAAAAGTCTTAATTTGATCGAGGATATTTAAAACAATAGACCTGGGGTACTAAACCTTAATTGGTGGGGACATATATTAAATAATAATATAGTAGATTACACACTAATTGTAAAATAATAAATCCAAATTGATAAATTTTACTTATGTTTAAAACATACCACATTTTAAATTAAACTTAGGCATATATAATTATATCAAAAACTTTAAAATCACTATATATACCTAGATTTACCAAAATTTATCAATCTCTGAGTATCAAAATGTTAAGCCAAAATATCAAGTTCTATATAGAAAAGTTCAACACTAAATAGAAAATCATATTGGGGATAACCAATAATCATCCATATTCGATAACACTTTAATTACTTATGTTTCCTAATCATGGAGACAAATTTTATACTCCATCTTAGTTTCAGGGAATGCTAGTAATCTAGTCCCCATGTCAAATGTTTTATCATCAATTTCTAGCTTGATTCTTTTTATCAGCCTAACCTCTTTATGTGTTTTAGGCTCAGTCCTTTTCATAGAGACATTATTTTCAGTAGTCTAAATTGGAATGTCCATGGTTTTCCTCCTATTGACATATCCTTGGCCTCCCAAACTCAACCATTTAGACCTCAAAAGGGGTTCACTATGGGCACTTGATAGATTCAAAATTTTACACTTCCCACCAAGGTCTACATTAGATGGGCAAGTGTATCTGAAAGATAAGACATTTTCCTAAAGTATTTAGCATGGGTTGTCTCCACCTTAAGTTGATTGGGATGATTAATAGGTAACTGATTGAATTCAATGGCTCATCAATTGGTTCACCTCTAAAATTAGGGGGATGTAGTTGTAATAAATGAAGATCATGCTCTAGGTGATGATAAGAGCTACATTGGGAGTGTGTATGGGCTCTAAATCTTTGACCATAGAAACCCCTATGACATCTATAGCCTCTATTAACTAGGTTAATAGGTAGATTATTTAATATAATCCAAAATTTTAGGTCATAAGAATTAAATTAAATAGACATTCTTGTGCCCATATGGAGCCTAGGCCCAAAACACCCATCAAGAAACCCAACCCTATTAAAACCTTGACCTGATTGACTACCACCTCTATTAGAATTCTACCCCCATCCTCCATCACTATTACTCCCACTTGGTTGGTCCCACCTAGGCATACTAAAAATCTTAAAATATGGCAGCAAAAACTAAGTTTGGAAACAAAAGTCAAAAGCAAAAATGTAAAAGAGACTAAAATATGCACTATACTAAAAAACACTTTGATGTATCTAAATTCAAACTAGATGAATCCGATATTAATTTTAGTGAATTTTAATCTCAATATCCATCTTTTAATAAAAATTTAGCACCTCAATATTGAGATAAAAATTTAAATGCAACTTCATGTTTCCAAAACATAAACTCTATTCCAAAAGTATCTACATACATACATACATATATATTTCGTTACTATTCTATTAAAGTCAACTAATTAACTTCAAATTTCCACAACAACTTCAATTCCAATATTTATTAAACATATTCCATACTAAAACTAGATTAGAGTTCTAAAAAGATCACTATCATACCAAAACCATTACAAATAATGAATTTTAAGTAACCATTCGAGTCACTGCTTATATACACAGTCACTAGCATGAACCAAAATCACTTAAAACATATGAAAACTAATCAAAATGATGTATACTATTGAATTTATGCAAAACATTTCATCATACCCTAGCCACTTCACGATTTGAATATATTTGAAATATCAAATTGAAATGTCCAATACCATTTTAAAACCATGTGACAAATTTGATAAATAGTTTGTAAAACAACTATAAATGAAAACATATGCACTAAATTTCCTTATAATTTTTGAGTTTATTAGCATCACCATGTACTTGTCTTCATCTATAAAACTACTTACATGGTTTCAAAAAAAACCCTAAGTCTAAAACCCATTCCAAAGAAAAGCATTTGTATGCTTAATTTCTTTACAAATTGCAAAACCAAGAACAAAGGACTCATGTATGAAGATTACTGATAATAATTTAAGTCTTTCCAATATCTCAACTATGATTATTTCAACTCAAATTATAAAATATACCATTCTAAAAAACTATCAAAGTGTGTCATGGATAAAACCTTAAAAACTTCAAATTTTAAGCATGACAAAGAAAATAAAAACTTCAACATTTTGTGTAACCAAACAATAACCTCTCCTACTCAACCAAACAAAACTAGCTTTTGTTTGCCTAAAAATGTAAACAAACTATTGTCTTAAAATTAGACAATATTACATGAAATATTTTCAAGCCAACTTTTTAATAGAAAATTTTAAAAAATACAAAACTTAAGCCTGATATTAAAAATCTTGGTAAAAAATTATCATTTATTTCACATGTAGAGAACCCTGTTATTCTTGTAAAATATTATGTTCAAAACTTCAAAACTAAAACCAGTCGCATGTCAATCTAAAACTATTTTTATAACCTTTCTCCTTTAGAAAACAAAACTTTTCTCAACATGTAAAGATATACAGATTCAATGAAACCCTTTTATTTTTTGTTTACAATCACATGCATACACTTTCCAAAGCATGCAACCTAAAATATCAACATACTTCAAACATTATAAATAAATGACAACCATTGAATGTGAAAGATTCACTAAAAACTTAAAACAACTTCCAATTTCTTCAATCAAAAGCTCAAAACTTATTTCCATGAAAATGAAAAACATCCAAAGTTATCTTTTTTTATTCTAAAACATTCATTTAACAGTAAAATTCTCTTTAATGAGAGACCAATCAATACAAATCGACATACCTAGCTTTTAAGCTCAATTCCTTACCAAATATCCTTTCTATGACTTGATCTAAAACTCACCAAATTTATTTTCAAGGCTTTACTTTCACCAAGTGATTACAAATGAATGATCATAATGAAGAAAACCAACATTTTATTCACCACCTTGAATCCACAATCAATTCAAGTGATGTGTTAAGCTACCATTGGTTCACATTAATTTTTGGCATACATAGCAATGTTGCTAAGTCATTTCATTGATCCTAAAAAATTTAGAAGTAGACTAATATTCTTATTGAACACCTTACCAGGTTCCCTAAATTTAAGAGATTGTTAAGTCATAAATGCTTGATTACCACCAAATCTCCAAACAATCCCAATGCACAACAAAAATGTAATGTACTTTCCATCTCATCAAATGTCATGTCATTTCTCCCATCAAAGGGTCTTATGACTCAAATATGTATTACAAAATAACCAAACAAATGACCAAATCCTTAGTTTTTAAATCCATCTTGCTGACCAATGGTTATCTTTTCAAATACACCAAGTGTATTAGCAAAACAAATATTTTAAATTGCTTCATGACCAAAGAAAAGGATCTTCAACACATGTGACTAATGTTAGGTATAAGACCAATTTGTGCTTTGGATAACATAATGACATAGTCACAAAGACAATATATATCATGAATGTCAAACTTTATACAAATAATGCTCCTTTTTCATATCTTCTAATGAAATGATTGTTGAAAATAAATTTATGATGTTTAAGAAATGTGAATGTTGTATTTCTATCATCAATCAAAGATACATTAAATGAAACTTATGTAGTGAAACCATTGCTCACTAGACTGATCATTAATTTGAATTTGAAAAAAACTAAACATTAATATGTCAACTATGATTCCATGAATTGTGCCACATGTAAAATAAAAAAAAGCTATATTGAGCACTACTAATCTATTCAAAGCATATTAACTTTCAAAATAACCAACATATCATATAGTGATAAAAACTAAAATATTTGTACCAGAATCAATTTGTAATGTCTTTTGGAAAACCATGTCACCATAGTTATCTAAATTATGAATCAAAGTTACTCATGAAGATAAATAATCATCATATATCATCAAATATGACTGACAAATAAAATTCAAGCATCAATTGAAACTACCAAAGTGTGTTGAGGTTGATGAGTAAAATAACTAATCACATCCATAATCACATATGTATATTTTATTCATTTATCCACCATGCTATTTGAAACCACTTAAAACATAAATAAAACCTATCAAAAAGTAAATAAAATTTCACAATCAAATATGAATCTACATATAATACAAATTATTACAGTCCCTAACATAATTTAGTTTTTATGACAGGGTCATATCTATGGCAGTATGTATAGAGTTTTGAAAAAAAAATTAGCGGGGGGTGTAGAAAATAGGCATAACACTAATGACCTTGCTAGTCAATTATGTGAAATAAATTTGATTACCAACAAATTACCTATGACATATAAAATAGATTTTGCCTTAATATTTTGATCTAGGAAAATTATTTCTCAAGTAGCTAAGCACAAACCCCTTAAATAATTAATTGAAGCAAGGGATGGATTATTCGGCTAACATGACACAAAGAAAGGGAAATGAATTACAAGGGAGTTCAGTCAGAATGCACAAACAATTATAAATGCCTTATAACAAAATCTAAAAATTAATTAATAATTCTAAAACCAAATATAAATCAGCCATATTACTCATCTATTATGAAAAATTGAATTTATAAGAGTAATTATTAAAAAATGAATGATACAACACTTTGGTAGATTCTTGTATTCTTCCTTCATAATGTGATATTCTTGATTCCAAAATCTTGCATTGATAATTTGAAAACAAAGGAAAGTAAAGCAAAACAAACAAAAGACAAAATAAAATAATAAACATAAAAAATGAAACAAGAGAAATAAACCAAAAGAAAGCAGAAAATGAAGCAAATAAAACAACAATAAGTAGTTAATCATGAAATAATTTTAGATGATGGCCATTAACTAAATAACACAACCAATTTCCTTCAAGATCCTTAAGATGAAAATAATTATTATTGAAAACTATGGTAATTCTATAAGGTCTAAGCCATAATGTAACAAATTTAAGGTGTTTTGCAAGGTCTTCATGAGCTTTGTCCCAATATAATACTAAGTCACCTACATTAAATTTCTTACTAAAAACCTTTTTATCAAAAAAATTCTTTAACTTTTTCTTGGACTTTTATAATTTTTATAATGTAGTTTATTTAGATTTATCAAGTGCTATTAAATCATGTTACCTTTGTTTAATTAAATTTGTATCTTTAGCAATATTTTATAAAACAATCCTATCTAAAGAAATCTGAAGTTCTATTGGTAAATTATATTCAAAACCATATACAAACATAAAAAGAGAGTAACCAATTTATACATTAACAATATTCTTATCAACTCATAAGGCTTAAAAAATCTTAAGATGCCAATTCTTTTTGATATCACAAACTAACTTTTTCATAATAGAAATCAGATTTTTATTAGTGGACTCAGCTTGTCCATTTCTTTGTGGACAGTATTGTGATAAATGACTGGAAATGATAGAACACTTTTCTATAAATTATAAGAATTGATTTAAAATAAATAGAGGCCCATTATATAAAATAATCTCATATGGGACTCCTAATATAGATAAATTTTGATTTTATATAAAATAAATTATTTCACCTATTACTAAACTTTTAAGAGCTTTGGTCTCAGGCCACTTAGTGAAATAATCAGTGGCCATCAAAATATATCTATGACCTATAATGAAGATAGATGAATATATTAAATAAATTCAATGCCCCATTTAGTAAAATTATTTTTAGGAATTAACATATTTAAAGACATTACAAGAAGTTTATCCCTTCCAATAAATAGTTGCCAAGGCATACAAGAACATACCAACTTATAAACATCTTGAAATAGGGTGGACCATAAATAACCATCCCTCAAAATCTTATAAGCTATTATTTTTGTAGAATAAAATTCACCATAATTCCCTTCATGATAACCCATAAGAAATTTTTGAGTTTGATTACGGGTAAGGCATCTTAATAATACCATCACGATTGCAATAAAATAGGAAATTTTCTAGCAGACAAAAATTTAATGCTTTTAACCTCAAAGAATGTCTTTATTTCTTATTTTTTTTTTAGGAAAAGATTCATTTTGAAAATAATAAACCAAATCATGATACCAATCATCTTTAGCCAATAAACAATCCCATTTATTCATTTCATGATGGAACTTAAATTTTTTAGAAAATTCAATAATTTTCATAGTTTTAAAGTGTGGTTTTGCATTTAATTTCTCATCAAATAATAGAACTTGAGCATTAATATCTAAGGTGGTATTTTTACCTAAGTGTTTTTCTAATTCATTTCATTTAATAGTTTTTAGAGTTTCAAATTTAAGGTCAAATTCTTGAATACACAAGATCCACTTAGCAATCCTTCCTTGAATAGTTGGCTATTTTAAAAGATATGATCAAATAGATACATTAAATTGCACAAAAACCTTGTTTCCCATTATCAAATATTGAAACTTAATTAAAGAAGAAATAAGTGAGAAAACAAATTTCCCAATAAGTGGCTACCTAGTTTCTGCATCCTTTAAGACTTTAGGCTTCTCTTCATTATTTTCAAAATCATAACTTATTATAGCTCCTATTACCTTTTCAACAGCATTAATGTAGAGAATAAATTCTTTCTTTAAATAAAGATTAGCAAGGATAAGAGCATTTACAATCACATCTTTTATGGAATTGAAATCTAACTTAGTATTTTCATCCCAAATATATATTTTATCTTTTCTAAGAAGCAATTGTAGAGGATTAGATTTGTCTACAAAATTATAAATAAATTTCCTAACAAAATTAATCTTACCAAAGAAAGATTTCAAACCTTATTGATCTTTAGAAGGAGTTAGTTATTTTATAGCTTTTACACATTGAGGGTCAATAGAAATACCTTCATTAGATATTATGTGTCCTGATAAATTACCTTCAATTACACTAAAAATATTTTTTTTAGGAATTAAAGAAATACCAAATTTTTTTCATCTTATGAATACTTCACGGAGATGATCTAAATGTTTTCATCTCTTTTTAGAATGAATGGTGAGATCATCTAATAAACTTGAATAAAAATGCATATTAAATCATCAAAAGCAACATACATAGCCCTTTGAAAATTGGCTCTTATATTCATCAAACCAAAAGGCATATGATTATAAGAAAAAGTGCCTCTATGAGTAGTAAAAGTGGTTTTGTGTCTATCATCAGGATTCATAAAAATTTGATTATAACCTAAAAATCTATCTAATAATGACATCATTTCAGATCATACAACCTATTGTAAAATTTGATCTATGCTAGGTAGAGAAAATTTATCTTTTACACTTTTTTTATTCAAGTCTCTAAAATCTACACAAAGTCTAATATCACCTTTTTTATTTCTTATCGATACTAGATTAGCTACCCATTTGGAATATGTTATAGGAAAAATGACACCAACATCAATCATTTAATCTTGCTCTTTGTTAATGGTGTCCTCTCATAAAGAGCTGATTTTCCATATTTTCTACCTAACAAGTTTAATACTAGGTTTAATCAGAATGTCATGTTTAATAATACTAGTATCATAACCTTTAAAATCCTTGTAAAACCAAGCAAAGATATCAATAAATTCATTAAACAATTTGATGAAATTGACTTTTTCATTTTTAGTTACCTAAATTCTTAAATAAACATACTTAGGGTCTTATTCAATGCCTAAATTTATGGGAGTGGTCTCACCTATAATTATTCTTGATGGCTCTTTAGTTATAGAGATTTTTAGCTGATCACTAAGGGAAAACATAGATTCTAAGCTTACTAAACTAGTAGGTAATTTATTAGTATTTAGCTATAAATAATATTCATAGTTAAGTACTTAGTCATCATGATCAAAGTAATTGCATTTAATAAATGAATATATATGTTCATCATAACTAAATACAAACCAACTATCATTTAGATAAGAATTCTTTGGATGAAAAATTTTAATTAAAGGAAAATCAACATTGATTGCAGCTTCACTCAAAGTATGATTAGAAGCATAAATTTTAAGTTTATTAGATCTTACATTGATTTCTCTAAGAATATGAGTGATATTTAAGGATTCAAATTTCTCAAGTAATGACCAAAAATTTCTATGTCTAATGATGCAAATGGGTCTGATTGGGCTTATAAATTTTGCAAACTTGTCTCAGTACTAGCTCTGAATCTCCAAAAATTTCTAGATATTTAAAATTCAATTCTATGGATTTTTCTAATCCCAAACATAATGATTTAAATTATAGTATATTATTAGTGTTTTCAAAAGATAATTTGAAATCATAATAAAAAACTTTACCAATAGGAGATATGAGACAAATTTTAGCACCACTACCATGTTGAGATCAAGCTCCATCAAAGTAAAGAGACCATACAATCTTTCTTTTCAAATATTTCTTCATGTTGATTTATCAATTTGTCTACATTCAATAACTCATAAGTTCCAATACTAGTTTATATGTAAGAAGTTATAGATGAAGGATATTCATTTAGAGTACCATAAAAATCTTCCCTCTTGATAAATGCAATCTCATTATTAACTAGAACCTAATTTATATCTTTTCCAATGAAATCTCCAATGGATTTTCACCAATCCCTTACTAAAAATATTGCATAATTACTAGGAATTCTATTACCTAAAAATTAGTCATACATCTAATACATTCATCATGTATAATCTTTATAACTATGTCATAAAACTTACCATATCTTTTTTTTTCATCTAGCATCAAAACTAGTAAGTGTCCTACTATCTGCTTCATAAGAAATACCTAATTGATTAACAATGCATTTATACATGATATTATTTGAATTACCTATGCTTAAAATAAAATTATGAATTATTTTATTTCTAATCTTAATAGTGGCATAAAAAAGAGGTATATAATCAGTAGGGGTTAAAATGTTGAGCACAAATATATTTAAAATTATTCTTCTCTTATAAACTTACATCAGCTCTTGGATTTTTAACTACTTTATTTATCTTATCTAACTGTCCAAAAAGACTAACAACTTGTAGTAGAGAAAATACAAATTTAATAGTTGATAAATCATCAATTATGTTATAAGTCTTAGCATATATTTGTCCAAAATTCTTTTATTTGTAATGATGATACTGAGCGTTATTATATCTAGTTATAAAAATGTTAGTGTAGGTTTTTATTTTTTCCTATTATTTAATTAGGGAATATTATATCTTTGTGCATACATGGAGTTTTCCTACATTTGTGGGATAGGCTAGATTATGTGTGGATGTGTGTCATAGATGTGTCATAGGTGTCATAAGAATGTCATAAGTAACTCTTTTGACTGGCTATTCTGATTATGGGAGTTACTTCTATATTCTTAGAACCTTGTCACCACCTTTGATGGAGGAGTTACAGTCTATTCTTGGGGTGATTTGACCACCATTTTTGGAGGAGTTACTTACTAGCTGTGTTATATGTATTCTTCATTATGGCCATCTCATGTTAATAGAATATTGGCTTTTCTCTAAATTGTATATGCAATTGTCTCTTGTTTGATTTCATTTACTTTAGCATTTTGTGGTATTCACTTGCTTCATCCCGTGTAACCACGACTCAAGAATCCTCGTTATTCAGACCTTGGTGAATCCTCTGATATGGTATCAGAGCCACTATGATAACTGGTTGTCTATTTTGTTATTACTTTCATTGAAATCTAGAGCTTTGTTAAGGCATTTTTTTTGTAAAATTTGAAAATTTTCAAGAGATATTTCTAGTTTTACATGCTCTTGTTCCTTCCATGGCTTGTTTGGTCTCTCCATATACATGCAGGCAGAATTTTGCAAGATCCAATAATCTCGTTTCCATCAATCAACTTGCATATTTTGTGTTTTAATCAGAATTGCAGGTTGTCACATGCCTTTGTAATCTCTTGGTACCTAATTTTACCTTTGCATGCCATTCTTCAGTTGCTAGGGTCATTTTTTTCTAGCTAAAGGTGTCTATTTTACACTAGATCTGCATCTTTTATACATCAGCAAGAAAAATGCCTTTGAAGTTTTATTCATAGCCCAAAAGAACTATTTAGGTATCTTTCAATTTTTGCATATATTCTATATATTTTGTAGAAATGCACTCAAAAAGCTACAACAAGACCCCACTTTATTGGCAGTTGTAATTTTGAAGGAAGTTTTTAAATGCTCCATTTTTGCTCATACGGACTCCTTTTCTCACAATTTTTTTTTTGATTTTAGCTATTCTTTCATGCTTTATGCACTAGTGTAGATGTTTTTTTAATTTTGATGCAAATATTTTTTTATAAATAACAGATTCTCAGTTGTGACATTGCACAGTTCTCATTTTGGGAACTTCAGAGGATCATAACTTTCACATAAGAGCTCATGTCGAGATGATTATTTTTTTGAAAGTGCATGATTTTTTGAGTAGATCGCAGTGGTATTGTTTATTTCTCTGGATATTGTGCCAATTTTATATTTTTAGCATATGCTCTTCATGAGGGTTTTGTAATGCATTGAAATCAAGACCATTTAGCATTTCTTGCTAGTGGTAGTTGTAAATGCACTAATATAAAGTGCCAAATAAGTTTTTCTTGGGGGTTCTTTGATTGGGCAATATTTGAGTTTTTTAAAATCTTGTATATTCAATTGTTGAAGATGAAGGGTGAGGCCCAGTTGGCAGGAGGCCAATTCCCCCTCATAAAGACCTCCTTTGGATTCCTCACTCCTTGTTGAGTCCAATGAGTGGTTGGAAAGCCACTTTCTCTCTCAAAATAGGTATTTTTTTAAATGTTTTAGTGCTATTTTTTTGCAAAAACACTAGTTTAAGGGAAATTAAATCTTTAATATCTTGCAAATGGTAGTTCAGATTTGGGTGCCATTTTTTGCAAAAGTGTTTGTATTTCAATTCTCCATAGTGTAGGCTTTTTATTGGTTAAAAATGCACTAGTGTATAAAGTGCCTAAAAATTAGGTCTCCTAGGACGCATTTTCAGCTGAGTCCGACGTCCTGTTTGCTTAAAGTCTTGCACTGATTACTCTAAGACACATTATTAGCTGAACCTAACATCTTTTGAGCATGCACTTGCATATTTGGGGGGGGCTCAACATTTTAGAGGGGTGTGATTTTTTTTTAGCACTTGCAATCTTTGCTTTCATTCTCCTTTCTACATAATTTCATAACTTGCAATCAACACAACTTCACCTAAATTTAGCTTAAAATGGATTATTTTCAACTTAAACCCCTAACACCCTTCAAATATCATGAATGGAAGGTTAAAATATCAATCATTCTTAGAATCAAAGGGTTGTATAGGATCACCATGGGTACTGAAGTAAAACCCAACACTGATGTTGAAAAGGTCAAGTGGTACAACTATAGTGATGAAGCCTATAGATTACTAAGCTTTTCTATGTCTCCAAAACTATTTTTCTATTTAGAAACTACCAAGACTCCCAAAGACATATGAGACACCTTAAAAGTCTTATTTGGGAAGCTTGATGAGATGGGAGGTCTTGAGCTCAAAAATGAACTCATAAGTCTATGTCCTAGCAAATTTGACACCCTATAGGACTTATCCACTAAGTTTAAGGCCATCAGATTACAATTGAAAGAATGCAGGATAGAGAAAAAAGATGATCAACTCATCCTTTCTACTCTTGCAAAGTTAGGTCCAAGCTATTCAGTCTTTGTCTGCCCTTGGTGCTACATGAAAAATGCCTTCTTTGGATTCATTCATTGCCAACTTGAATAGGGAGAAAGATAAGCTAATTCAAATGGGCACAGTGAAGTCTACTCAACCCCAAGCTTTGATAGCTAGAAATGGTAAGGATAAGACTTCAACAAAGGAGAAGAAGAAAAAGAATAAGGACCAGGAGAAGAAGAAAGAAAACAATAATCCTGCCAAAAACAACACTGAGTCTTCCTCCTCCAATGCTAAACCTAAGAAGGAGAAGGTTAAGTGTGCCTATTGTAAAAATACAGGGCATGATGAACACAAATGCATGAAGAGACAAATAGATCACCTAACTCATCTTTTAGAGAAGCACAACATAGGTGTTCTTGAGTCCATCAAGCAAAATTCATCTACCCAAGATTTTACTAAGGCAAAAGGCAAGGGTAAGGAGAAAGAAAAGGGTAAGGCCCTTATAGGTACAACAACTTCTACATCTTCATGGGTCATTGATTTGGGTGCTTCTCACCACATGGGCTCTTCACTAGCTGAGTTTTCATCTTTAGAGCATTGTAGCATGACTTCAATTAGTTTGGGTGATGACACATCAATTTCCATTATAGGGAGAGGGTCATTTGAAATGGAAGGAGGAACATTCAATAATGTTCTAAGTGTTCCTTCTCTTTCAACCAATCTCCTATCAGTGTACTAAATCACTCACATTGGTCAGGACATGAGAGTTGAGTTTTCACTAGATTCAATGGCTATCAGAGAGTTGCATAATGATACTACATTGGTAGTGGGTAGGGCAGATCACCAAGCAAGGTTATACACCTCACATTTTGCACCTAATTCTTCTCCAATAGCATTGCCAACTCATTCAAATGGAGTTAGAAAATTATGGCATGAGTGGTTTGGCCACCTTAACTACTACTACCTTGAGCAACTTAAGCAAAATTTGACAAAGACAAAGCTTGGAGGGCTTCACAACCTTTGGAGTTAGTCCATAGTGATGTATCGAGACCCTTTTCCAAACCATCTTTCACAAGGGCCAAGTACATCCTCACTTTCATTGATGATTTCTCTAGGTATACTTGGATATATTTTCTCAAACAAAAGTCTAAAGTGTTTGAAATTTTTCTAGACTTCAAGGCTCTTGTTGAGAAATAGAATGAGAAATCCATCAAGGTTCTTCAAACTGATAATGGAAGGGAGTATGTCAACAACACGTTTGAGCAATTTTGTAGCATAGAGGGAATTGATTTATAGCACACAGTCACTTACAATCCTTCACAAAATGGGGTTGCAAAATGCAAAAATAGGTTCTTGAAAGGTATGGGTAGCTATATGATTCACTCCAAATCCTTAGCACTACAGTACTAGGCCGAAGCCATCAATTGTGCTTGCTACATTCAAAATAGGGTTCCTCATAAAGCTTTAAAAGGGATAACACCCTTTGAAGCCTGGCATATAAGGAAACTTGATGTTGAGCACCTCAGGGTTTTCATATCCCCAGCCATGGCCTACATATTAAAGAATAAACTCAAAGCTATGGAACATGAGTCCAAGCCTTGCATCTTTATAAGATATTTGGATGGTATTAAGGGGTATCACCTTCTAGATCTAACCACTCATGAGTTTTTCATTGAGAGAAGTGACCACTTTCAAGAAAGTCCTAGAGACTCAACACGTGGCACTTCTTCTCCCTCATCAAATCTACTTCTTCATGATGATTCCTCATTAGATTCAGATCATCCATAACAAGTTCTTAAGCTAGAGACATCTTCTTCTTCTTCAAGTTTAGATAGTGAGGATAGTGATGCAGGGTCATCCACCTCTAGTCAGTTAGAGGATGAGGAGTTAGCACTTGACTCACCCACTTTTGGGCCACTTTGGGCCAAACTGACACTTGAGAGTGCTAGCACTTGGGTAGGAGATCCTACAAATAATAGACAAACTAGGGGGGATTTTCAGAGAGATCACATGCCTTCTTTAATTTAGTTTTGGATCCATAGACTTTTCAAGAGGCATCAAGGGTACCTAAGTGGGATAGTGATATGGAAGAAGAATATTCTTCCTTAATCAAAAATCACAATTGGAATTTGACTTCACTTCCTAAGGGAAGGAAGATGGTTTGATGTAGGTGGATATATCAGACCAAGTTTATAGCAGATGGGTCAATTGATAAGTACAAGGTGTGATTGGTTGCCAAGGGTTTCTCACAGGTGGTAGGCATTGACTACTCAGAGAATTTTTCACCCATTGCAAAGATGACTTCTATCTGACTCACCTTAGCTATTGTTGTAGCACATGTTTATGATGTTCACCAAATGGATGTGAAGAGTGCCTTTCTTCATAGAGACCTAGAGGAGGAGATCTACATGGAGTAGCTGCCAGGATTTGTTCAAGATTATTCCTTAGTATGTAGACTTAGGAAATCTATCTATGGCCTCAAATAGGCCCCTTAAGCATGGTACACCAAAATGGATTCCTTCCTTTTCATAGTAGATTTCACTAAGTGCCATTCTGATCCTAATGTCTACTTTTTATGGCAGGATGACTCACTCTTGATTTTGGTTCTTTATGTTGATGACCTTTTGATCACTGAGAGTTCTTTATTGGCTATTATAGTAGTGAAGGCATCTCTCTAGGATAGATTTGACAAGAAAGACTTGGGTTTATTTCACTACTTCCTTGGCATCGAGATCTCATAGTCAAATTTAGGGATATCTCTTTCACAACCTAAGTATGCATTTGATTTATTGTCTCAGTTTCACATGGTTAATTGCAAGCCATCTCCAACTCCCTTTCTATCAAGAGTCGAGCTTGAGGTTGACTGTTCTTCACCATTAGTTGATGCCACTCAGTATCGATAACTTGTTGGTAGTCTCATCTACTTGACTCACACTAGGCTCAACATATCATATGCAGTGGGACTTGTCTATAGATTTATGTAGGAACCTCATGAGTTGTATTGGAAAGTAGCTAAGAGGATCTTGCATTACATATAGGGTTCACATAGATATGGGATTCATTATTGATTTGGCATAGAGGTTGACTTGGTTGGATATATAGATTTAGACTAGGCTGGAGATTCATAGACTCATAAGTCCACTTCTGGTTACAATTTCTCTCTAGGTTCTAGTATTATCAGTTGGTCTAGCAAGAAGTAGAATGTTATTGCTATATCATCCATAGAGGCAGAGTACAGGGGAGTTGTTAATGTAGCTACTAAGGTTAGTTGGCTTCAGGGGATACTTTCTAAGTTTGACATTCCTATCAGGTAGCCCACCATCATTTATTGTGACAACTAGAGTACCATTCAAATTTATAGGAATCTTGTTCAGCACCAATAAACCAAGCACATAGAGATTCACATGCATTTCATTCAAGAGCTTATTCATAGTCAGGTCATTGGCTTGATATTTTGCTAGTCTTTAGACAAGTTGTAGACATCTTCACCTAACCTTTCACTGAGAGCAAGTTCATTCATCTATAAGCTCTTCTTGGGGTGTGGTCCACATCTATAGTAGCATCATCTTTAGGGGACCCACTAGCCTTTTCATTTCTTTTATGTCTCTCTTTTAGGGGGGAGTTTTTTCCTACGGGTTTTCTCCTTTTCTCTATCTTATGGGAGATTGCATTTATACATGGGTACCTCATCAGTCCTAGTTATTGGAACCCATATTATATTTCCACACTGTCCACCTAAGTTGAATTTATGGGGGGGTGTTAGTGTAGGTTTTTATTTTTTCCTATTATTTAATTAGGGAATATTATATATTTGTGCATACATGGAGTTTTCTTACATTTGTGGAATATGCTAGCTTATGTGGAGATGTGTGTCATATATGTGTCATAGGTGTCATAAGAATGTAATAAGTATCTCATTTGACCAGCTATTTTGGGTATGGGAGTTACTTCTCTATTCTTATCACCTTGTCACCACCTTTTATGGAGGAGTTACAGTCTATTATTATGGTGTTTTGACCACCATTTGTGGAGGATTTACTTACTAGCTCTCCTATATGTATTCTTCATTATGGCCATCTCGTGTTAATGGAATATTGGTTTTTCTCCAAATTGTCTATGCAATTGTCTCTTGTTTTATTTCATTTACTTTAGCATTTTTTGGTATTCACTTGCTTTGTTCCATGCAATCACGAGTCATGCATCCTCATTATTTGGACCTTGGCAAATCCTCTGATAAAAAAGAATATTTTGAACATCCTTATCATCACTAGTAATAGCATTATTTTGAGTTGAATTACCTTTATCATTAGAATGAGGTTTATAATTATCTAATTTACTCTTATGTGGAGAATTATAATCTTTATTCCTAGTATTTATAACATAAACATTCTCATTTTTTGAAGGGTCATTAAGAATGTTTATATTATAAGATAAATTTTTAGTTATTTCATCTTTTCATTGTAGAAAATACTTTTAAAACTTACTGACAATTTGACAAGTTTCAAGATTATGGACAAGTTCACACACATTACAATAATAATCAATATCATAATTTTTCATGACTTTATATGAAGAAGATGGTTTATCATTAAGTTGCCTCTTAACAATGACTAGTTCATTGCCTAAACTTTGTATTGGTTTTAATAGTTATGTAATATCAGATCTTAAGCTTGTAGTAGACCTATCTTTGAAACCTAAACATTTAAGCTTGTTTTTGTAATAAATACAACATATTATGGTTTCATCATATTAAATAATATCTTTATATTATAAATGCATTTTGTATTTCAAAGGTTAAGCATTGAAAAGATAAAGTCTAGACAACTTCTTAGAAGGTCTAAGATCACTTGGAATTTTTTGACATAACTTGGTAAATTTAGAAACAAAATAATACATGGTTTCACTAAGATCAAATAAAATATTTGAAAGATCATTAACTAAATCAAAACTATTCCTTTGCCTTATCAAAATACAACTCTAACTAGTCATCTACATCTCTATAACTATCAATGAATTTTACATGCAAACTAACAAATGCTTGCTAAACTTTTTCTTCCTAAAGTTTGTACAAAAACTCTTAATCAAATATTTTAACTAGTTATCCCAATGGTGGCACAAACTTATCTAAAGACTTGTAAGTGATTTTCCCAATATTCTTCATCAGGACCAAAACATTTTGGTTTGTTCAATCCCTTAAGAGAAGGTATATTACCTAGATGATTTCCACCATTGATTGGATTAGAAAATATCCATGATACTATAACTATTTGATGTTCTTATTGAAATTCATCTTCATATTCACCTTCAATGAGATCTTCTACTTCTCTATTCTTCTATAATATTTGAAGTAGATCATCCAATCTTTGTTTTTGTATTAATTATTCTCCCACTATCTAATTTCCTACTAGTTGGTCTCTAATAGGTTGATTCCTGGCTGGTGGATTCCTTACTAGCTGATTTGCCACTGAAATTTTTAACAAATTTTACTTAAAAGAGTGATTATTTTGAACTTAATTTTCTTTGCCTAAATGTAGATTTGTCAAAGAAATTTTAGTAGGAATAATAAAATCATCACATGGAAAAGAATCAAAATGAAAATGAGTTCTAGACCTAAGATTAATAGCTAAAAATCTATCTCTATCTTCTTGGATTATCTTATTCAATGTCAAAACATCACATTGAGTCTCACATGTAAGATTTGAATATAAATCAATTTCAAATTCAACAATCTCTTCCTCTTGATTTATAACCTCAATAACTTGATGAAGACTTTTAAAATGATTATACCAAGTGTAACATGTTAGATTGAAATTAACATCAACGTGATCATCTTCTAAATCTATTAAAGGTTGGATAATAGGAGGTTGTTGAGCTATAATAACCATAAGTAAGAATAAAACAAAGTTTAAAATAATCTAGATTTTTGAATGATGTTTTCTATTGGAGTCAAGAAATTTGTTGATGATGAAAATTGTACCATAAATGAATCAACCTTTTCACCTATTGTAAAGCTCAAGTTGGAATCATACTAGTCTAATCATAGGGTTTATAAAGGCTTATCTAAGATCTTAAAGATGTGAGGGGTTTTTTATTATAAATTCTAGGAAATAATCAACAAGATATCAAGATAACTTATTCCATAATAAAAATAAAAAATCTATTTATCAAATCAAGCATCATTTAAGATATAAATCTACAATCTATTCTATCTGATAGAGAAAACCTATTAGTTATATAATATCTTAAATAATAGAAGCCCAATTCTATAATATATTAATATTTAATTGATAGCTTCACTTCTTTCTTATAATGCTTTGAGATTAACCTTAAATAAGATCAAATCAAAAGAGCAAGACTAAAGAAGAGAGAGAGATAAACATGCAAAGAAAAGAACATACAAACAACTAATAACATAGTAAACATATAATCTTATAGTAAATATAAATGAACCTAGAATATAAAATGAACTAAGAATAGAATCTAATATAAACATGAAAATATACTAAGAAAACATTCTAGGAAAAAAAGAACTTCGAATAACAAAGAAGAAACTAAGACTGTAAATCAAGATTAAAAATAAAGGAAGGAAGATAATTGCAAAACCTATGAAATAAAGATGAAAGATCAATCTAAAATGAAACAAAACTATAGCTATATACTAAATAAAGAAAACTAAGACTAAAACAAAAAATTAAATTTAAACTAAGAATAGTCTGCTAAATAAAAGACTTTAGTAAACTATTTGACAAGATGAAAGATAAAACATACTAAGATAGAAAAAAAGTAAATATTAAACTAAATCTGAGAAGAAAATATATAAGAGACATTAATAAAATTAAATATAAAAAGTTAATAAAATGAAAGACGTGAATAACTTAGAATCTAACTAACTAAAACTAGATAAATTTAACTAAGGATGTAAGACAAAATCAAATAATAAGTCAGAAATGAGATACTAATAAAAACTAGGCTGAAACAAATATTAATCTAGATATTTAAAATTAATCTAAGTAAAAACCAAAATGACTCTAGAGAAATGGATAAAAATCAAAGAGAAAAGGAGTAGCAGATTGAACTAATCTAAAAACTAAAGAACAAAGTAAATTAAACTAATTATAATAGAAAAGATAATAAATTAAAACTATATCTAACAAAAGAAACTAGATTTAGAAGAAATCTAAAGGTTCCAAAGTTTATTAATTAAAAAAATATGTGTGAGTCTCAAGATGAGAGTCATCATAGTAAAAAAAAGGTAAATTTCAATGAGAAAAATAACATCCTTTCTTTAAAAAACTTAGAATGACAACTTTGCAATCGAATAGGTAAATGAAGTGTCATAAAAAAGTGAAATGATCATCATTATTTAACTTAAATACATGAAATATGCTCATATGACTAAAAATAGTAATCATCAAATGATATTAAACTTAGCAAAATTTAAATAATCAATAATAGATAAATATAATTAGATATACCTATGATGCATAAGTGATTACTTAATCGTCAGATAAAGTACCATTGGATCTATCTTAAAAAGGTATACTATCTTAGAAAAGTTTCATAAAAAGAAGAGATAAATGATGGAATTCATAAAATACTTAAGTCTTCAATACCTATTGTGCTTATATCTTTAAATAAATGCTTGATATTTTCTTATGCTCTCAACTCAGTTGTGCAATAAGTTATAACTAACTTTAGTTAGTTATTGGTTAATGTTAACTAATTGAATTTAAACAAAGTTAATTAATTAAAATAAAATTGGCTAAGGATAGATTTTATTAAGAATTTAAAAATTCTTAATTTGATCAAAGATATTTAAAATAATAGACATGTAAAACTAAACCTTAATGGGTGGGGACCCATATTAACTAATAATATAGTAGAATACACACTAATCATTAAATAATAAATCAAAATTGATAAATTTTACTTATGCTTAAACCATAGTGAATATCAAATTAAACTTACGCATATATAATTATATCAAAAACTTCAGAATCACTATATATACCAAAATTTATCAAGCATGAAGTATCAAAGTGTTAAGCCAAAATATCAAGTTTTACATGGAAAAATTCAACACTAAATAGAAAATCATCTTATGGATAACCAACAACCATCCAAATCTGATAAAACCATAATTACTTTTTTTTTTAAATCATGGAAAAAAAATTATACTCCATCTCAGTTGTAGGGAATGGCAACAATCTAGTCCTCGTGTTAGATGTGTTATCATCAATTTCTAGCTTGATTATTTTTATCAGCCCAAACTCTCTAGGTGCTTTAGGCTCAATCCTTTTCACAATAGTGTTATTTTAGGTAGTCTAAACTAGAATGTCCATGGTTTTCCTCCAATTGACATATCTCTAGCCTCCCAAACTTAACCTTTCAAACCTCAAAAGGGGCTCACTATAGGCACCTGATAGATTTAACTTTTTACACTTCCCACCAAGGTGTGTATTACATGGGGCAGGTGTATCTAAAAGAGTAGTCATTTTCCTAAAGTCTTTGGCATGGGTTCTCTCCACATCAAGATGATTGAGTTAATTAATAGGTAACTGATTTGTAAGTAATGGTTCATTAACTAGTTCACATCTAAAATTATGGGGATATAGTGGTAAGAAATGAGGATCATGCTCTAGGTGATGAGAAGAGATGCTTTGGGAATGTGTATGAGCTCTAAATATTTGGCCATGAAAACCCATATGACATATATAACCTCTATTGGCTGGGTTAATAGGTAGATTATTCAATATATTCTAAAATTTTAGGTCATAATCATCAAAGTGAATAGACATTATTATGCCCCTATGGAACCTAGGCCCAAAATGCCCAGCACAAAATACATCCCTATTAAAACATCTATTATGACCCAACTGACTACCACCTCTATTATAATTTTACCCCCATGTTCTATCACTATTAATCCAAGTTGGCTAGTCCCACCCAAACATACTAAAAATTTGAAAATATATAAGTAAAAACTAAGTTTGGAAATAAAATTCCAAAGCAAAAATGCAAAAGAGACTGAAATCTACACTATACTAAAATACACTTTGTTGTATCTAAATTCAAACTATAGGAATCTGATATTAATTTTAGTGAACTTTAATCTCAATATCTAGCTTTAAAGAAAAATTCAACACCTCAATATTGAGATAAAAATTCAAATTCAACTTCATGTTTCCAAAACTTAAACTCCATTCCAAAAGTGTGTGTGTGTGTGTGTGTGTGTGTGTGTGTGTGTGTGTGTGTGTATTTATATATATTTGTAATTATTATTCTATCACAGCTGATTGATTAACTTTGGATACCAACAACAAATGCAATTCCAATATTGCTTGAACATATTCCATATTAAAACTAAACTAGAGTTCTAAAATAATCACTATCATACCCAAAGCATTAAAATAATGAATTATAAATAACCATTCAATTCATTGCTTATATCCATAGTCACTATGATGAACCAAAATCACTTAAAACACATGCAAACTAATCAAATTGATATAGACTATTGAATTTACACAAAACATTTCATCATAACTTAGCCACTTCATGATTTTAATATATTTGAAATATCAAACTAAAATGCCCAATACCATTTTCAAACCATTTGTTAAATTTTATATATAGTTTGTAAAACAACTATAAATGAAAACATATGCACTTAATTTCCTTATAATTTATGAGTTTATTAACATTACCATTTGCTTGTCTTCATCTACAAAACTACTTACACAGTCTCAATAAAAACCCTAAGTTTGAAACCTGCTCCAAACAAAATCATTTACATGCTTAATTTCTCAATGAATTCCAAAATTAAGAACAAAGGACTTATGTATGAAGACTATTTATAAGAATTTAAGTTTTTTCAGTATCTCAATTATCATTATTTCAACTCAAAATAGAAAATTATCCCTGCTAAAAAATTATAAAAGCATGTCATGGATAAAACCTTAAAAAATCCAAATTTGAAACATGTCAAAGAAATTCAAAACTTCAACATTCTATGTATAAATATGAAATAATCTCTCATACTCAACCAAACAAAAATATCTTTCATTTAACCATAAATGTAAACAAATTATTGTCTCAAAATTGGATAGTATTACATGAAATCTTTTCAATCCATATTTTCAATAGAAAATTTTGAAAAATTAAAAACCTAAGCCTAATATTCAAAATCCATGTTAAAAATTATCATTTATTTCTCATGCAAAAAACCCTATTGTTCTTGTAAAATAATATCTTCAAAAATTCAATACCAAAACTAACTACATGTGACTGTAAAATTCTTTTTATAACCTTTCCCTTCAAAAAAAAAAACTCTTCTCAACATGAAAAGATCTACAGATTCAAATAAACCCTTATAATTTTTGTTTACAACTGTATGCATACACTTCTAAATCATTCAACCTAAAATATCAACATACTTCAAACATTCTAAACAAATGACAACCACTGAATGGAAAAGACTCATTGAAAACTTAAAATAGTTTTAATTTTCTTCAATCAAAAGCTTAGAACTTGTTTCCATGCAAATGAAAAACATATAAACTTATATTTTTTCATTTGAAAACCTTAATTTATCAATATAATTCTCTTTGATGAGAGACTAATTAATAAAACTCGACATATTTAGACTCTAAGATTGATTCCTTGCCAAATATTCTTTCTACACCCTGCTCTACATCTCACCTAATTTCCTATAAAGTCTTCACTTTCACCAAGTGATTGTAAATGAATGATTAAAGTGAAGAAAACCAACTTTTTATTTACCACCTTGAACCCACAATAAATTCAAGTGATGTGTTAAGATACCATTGGTTCACATTAATTTTTTGCATACTTAGTAATACCGCTAAGTCATTTTAATGATCCTAACAAATCTAGTAGTATACTAATATTATTACTAAACACCTTACCAATTTTCATGAACTGAGGATATCGTTATATCATAAATTCATAATTACCACCAAATCTTTAAACAATCCCAAAGCACAAAAAAACTTTAATGCACTTTCTAGCTCACCAAATGTCATGTCATGTCTCCCATCAAAGAGTTTCATGACTCAAATATATATTACCAAATAACCAAATAAATGACAAAGACCTTAGAGATTAAATCCAAATTACTAACCAATGGTTATCCTTGCAAATACACCAACTGTATTAACAAAACAAAGCCTTGAAATTTCTTCATGACTAAAGAAAAGTATCTTCAACACTTATGACTAATGTTAGGTCTAAGACCAATTCATGTTTTGCATAATATAATGACTTAGTCACAAAAATAATATATATCATGAATGTCAAAATTTATACAAATGATGCTCTTTATTCATATGTTCTAATGAAATTATCTTTCAAAAATAATTATTACATTCAATAAATGTGAATGTTGTAACTCTCTCATCAACCAAAGATACATGAAATGAAACATATGTAATGGAACCATTGATCATTAATTTGAATTTGAAAATAGTTAAACATTAATATCCCAACTATGATTTCATTAATTATGCCATGTGTAGAATCAACATAAGCTAGACTAAGAACTACTGAGCCATTCAAAGAATATTAACTTTCCAAATAACTAACATATCAAATAATGATAAAAACTAAAAAATATGTACCAGAATCAATTTGTAATGTCTTTTAGAAAACTATGTCATCATAGTTATCTAAATTATGAATCAAATTTACTCATGAAGATCAAATCATCACCATATATCATCAAATATGATTGATAACTAAAATTCAATCATCAATTGAAACTATCAAAATGTGTTGATGTTGATCAGTAGAATAAATAATCACATCCATAATTACATGTGCATATTTTATTCATTTATCAACCATGATCTTTAAAACCAATTAAAACATAAACAAAACCTATCAACAAATCAATAAAATTTCATAATAAAATATGCATCTACAAATATTATCAATCAATAGGGTCCCTGACATAGTTTTAAGTTTTATGATAGGGTCATCTCTATGGCAGCAAGTATAGGCTTTTGAAATCACAAAACAATGACATTAGAAGACATATGAGCACTTGAAATCACCCTATCGAGTTTATTCACACTTTTCCTATATGCTTGGACTATATCTAAGCTTAAATAAGCTTTATTATAATTTCCTTTACATAATAAGAGCTCATAAATGTCTATATCCTTTTCATATGCATTCTCCAATAGGCTATAATTCATATCTCATGTTAGAAGTGTAAGTGACTTCCCATTTGGCCTTAGGCTTAAACCTTGCCGAATAGGCTTGTCCATACCTTTAAGGATTTAGACCTCCCTATAAGGATTATCCCCTCTATGAGATGATTTTTGTGTTTAACTATTTATTTTTTAACTTACCAAGTCACCCTATAAGCTTCCAATTACTCTTTCTCATCTCTTCTTCTCATTCACCAACTAGGCTTAGTTGAAACCCTTGGGGTTTGACTACTTATGGTTGTCCACCAATACATATAAGTGTTTTCTCATCAATATTGGGATAAATTAATGTTTTTTATATCTTAATATAGGTTACTACATCATTCTTAATCATCAAATTATGTTTTCAAGGCACCTAACACTCATTTAGGTTATATTTTCTCCCTTCTTTACCTTTACGCATGACTAAAAGTGGCCTACCTCTAAGATAAAACAAAGGGAATGTTACTTATTTTTTCAAGAAACCACTTAAATTAGGGTTTTATTTGGGTCATGAGTACCCCTTATATAAAAATTCATGTCAAAATGACATCTCTAGCACCTTCAAACGTCTAAAACCCCAACGTAAATTTTCCAAGCATTGATTGTGTGTAGAAAAGGCACATGAATTGTATATTACTTGGTTTTAATTCATTATTTTTCATGATTTTAATTAGTGAGAGTACCTTAAAATTATAAACATCATGGTTTATATTTTTTAAACCTATTCATCATGCTACCCTACTACAACCCTTCACACCCCTCTCTTAGTCAAAATCATGTTTTAACCCTTGACTGTGTTTTAAGTCATGAAGGTACACCTATAGGTATTCATGCCTATTTTATATTGATACAAAATATATAGATAATTTATAGTCTCTTATAATCATTATATTCTTATTTTTTATCTTTTTTATGCATTGGTAACCTTTACACCTCACTCCTCAGCAAGTTCACCTCCTTACCCTCAACATGATTGCACACTCAGTTATATGGTGCATACACAGTCTTAAGATGTCTATATAAGCTTGTTTCATAATTATAAGAGTTAATGGAGGTCATCATTATCTTCATGGATGTGTTAATATGCTTGTATTAACATGTTAACTCTACTTACAACCTTCATATGCACTTTGAGTTCACAAAATGAGTTTTCCCTATCATGATTGTGAACTCTACCTTTTTGACACTTGTAGGTATGAATTTAATATTTGGACTTTAGCCATGATGTTTTAAGACCTTTCTTAAATTTTGGTAGTCACCTAACACTTTCTCATACATGAATTAACTTTGGATGGGCTAAAACACCACCAAATCACTCAGTTTAGGTCAATGTTTCCATACCCCACTATAGGTGCACATTTCTCTAAGAAGGGGCACCTGTAGGTATTCATGAAACTTGAAAGCCATGAATAATCATCATAATAATGGTATTGATTCATTTTTTCCACCATTCAATCCATGGAACCACTCTAGTCATCAGAGAATGTTTTTTTGCTCTTGGGAAATTAGTTGTCATCCAAAACATAAAATCCTTTAGAAATTAGTGGAGAGTTTCAATGTTTTTAGATGCATATTTGAGGACTTAAAATTCTATCTTCCAATCACCTTATAACCTTAATTCTTGGCATAGTTATTCTCTATGATAGAATCCATAGAACTTACCTATTTGGATGTTTCAAAACTATTTGTAAACACTTTATAGGGTATTCACAAAACACCCCTGGACCTCTATTTTTGCATTTTTGGGAAACATTCCCTAAACTCAGTCTTTGCTTCTTTCAAGGTATCTTACATCCTCTTTTTCCCCATTTAAA
Source organism: Torreya grandis (assembly GCA_037957365.1). Lineage (NCBI taxonomy): Eukaryota > Viridiplantae > Streptophyta > Pinopsida > Cupressales > Taxaceae > Torreya > Torreya grandis. The sequence goes on along the minus strand of JARHVA010008867.1, from coordinate 34,042 downwards.
CCTCAAACAAGTATACAATGCTCAACCCTCATGTTATAAACCAAAATAAGTTCTTATCACATCTCAACCTTCTATACAAATGCTTTCATGATTCTTGAAGTACCAGTTGTAGGTGGACGTTAGCATACACAAGAAGTAAGCATGAGATTTCGGGTAGTATGTAGGATGGACCATTTTATTAAAACTTATATTCTTTTAAAAATAATACCAATGAAACTGTAGAAATATTAATAATTTAAAACCATATCAAGCTTTCCACCTCTCAACATTCCATCAACAATGAAGGCTCTTGTAGGTGCATATGGGTTGTATGCATGTAGGGGCATATAATAGAATATAAAATGTGGATGGATAAGTCTATTATCACTAAAATTCATCATAAATACTTCAAATAATTGATTATCATCAAGGAGACATTAAGACAAGTTTCAAAAATTCATTCCAACATGAAAACTCGTGAGAACATCTGGAACATATTAGGTAGGGTGTTTAACAACTGGTTTAGAATTATGAATGAACATGTAAACAAATTTAAATTTTACAAAACATCCAAATTAACTCTCTTAAACTCTTGATGACTTGAAAAAACCAATGCACCTATTACCTCTTCATGAATAGGCTAAATAAGCTCCATACATGTGACTACAAGTGGGAAGGAGTGAAGAGTTGAGAATGGAGAATGACAAGATGGGGAGTTTCCAAAAGCATGATATGTGGAAACCAAAAGTTATAAGAGGTGATAATATGGCCTTGAGACCTATGGAACACCATATTCTATCCCATGAGACCTTTTTAGAAGACTATCATTCTACAATAAGGAAAGAACTGACTAGAACTTCATAATGGTGACACCTTCCTACAACATGAGACAATTTATCGATAAAAAACAACATGAAAATAATCATGGAGGACATCTAAAAAGAGAAACATAATCCTATGGATTCAACATCACCAATTGGTTCATATTGGCTTTCCCAAAATGGAGAAAAACCTATAGGGTACATGAAATAACAAGTAGAAAATCACATTCAACTTCATGAGGATGGTTAATAAATCAAATAAAACCATTATTAAAAAATATTTTTATGTAAATTAAGGTATCTAAGTGTATTATCACCTCCCAAAATCATTTGACCTGAAACCTCTTCAGTTATCCACACTAAGCACAAACCTGCTTGTCACTTATGTATATCTAGAAAGGCAAAGGAGTAGAATGGTTTTGGATCAAAAATGGAAATTATAGAGGATGTAAACCATTGATATGAGTTTTAAGAAGATGAATAGGGTTTCCATGACCTTACCTCATGTGTCACACTTCCCCATGAGTTGTACAAGTGCCACACACCAAATTTAGTTAAATACTTGATCTTTAGTTAGATAACCTTCAAGATTATAATTGAAATGATATTCTTGATAGGAAATCTAACCTCTTGGATGATATAAACGAAAATATGACACATAGACACCTTGGAAACTTTGCCATTTACAATTATGACCCCTAAAATCCCACTAAATGACCCAAAATGTTAAATAGATTAATATGACTAAGACCAAGACTAATATAGCACTAGATAACATAAAATGAACTATAATACACGCCATGACAAGATAATATACCCCTTAAAACATCTAAAAGTCATGTTTTTACCTATAGGGGCCCTAATTTGACTTGTAAGGTCAACTTTGGTCAACAAGTGTATCCCAAATTAGAAGTGTAGGTATGATCTATGTTCTCCAAGCTAGGATTGATTTATAGACATGATGCATTTGTTATTGCATACATTATGGTGAAACTAACATGAAAATAACCCTTGAAGGATTTATTTCACTTATTTAATTATTTTGATCATCATTTTTATCATATATTTTGACATATTAGATCAATTCTATCAACCCAACTATTTTTCTCTGTGCATAGGTTCTTATAAATAGGAAACTAAATCAACCTAGTCAACCCAATACAATTTTATAGCCTTTTAGACACCTAGTTCAACCTATTAGGTTGACCCAGTTGACCCCTTATAGTTTTAACATTTTTTAGTAGGTTCTTGCATAGCTTGATCGTAGGTTTCTCAAGCATACTTCAAGGTTATTCATCAACAATATTTCCTCATTACATCTCTGATCCACTAAGGTTTCTTTCAACCTATTTGTTTCTTTCTTTTCTATCTTTCCTTTCATAGTTTGTAGTCTTTAAAAATACCCTTGTAAAGTTAATTATATCAATAGTGTTGACCCAATTTTGTGTTCTGTGTGAAATCTAAAATAACTCGATCAACACTATCAACCCAATTCATTTTTAGACCTTACTTTAATGGTACAATTTTGACACTATTGACCCTACTCTATATTTTTTGTGTATAGTGTCAACACTATACCTTGTTTCAAGTTGGAATTAACTTCATATCTATAAGTAATTAGCTCACACATTTCTTTTCTTGTTTACATCCTTAGATTAGTTCACATAGTCTAATTAGGGGATTTTTAATTCATCATTTAGTTTCACTATTTATATTTTATGCACACATGGCCAAATAAAAAAAAACATAAACAAGAATTTTAACATTTTGTTTACCCTAGGCCAACCTACTTGGATTTCATCACCAAGGGGGAAGTCAACTTGATGTTCTAGTCAAGTATAAAGCATGACTAATGGTATATTTTGGCTAAACACCCCATAGCCATATCATTTTGGTGTGTAAAGTGAGTTGGTAGGCCCTAATACCAATCCTATATCATTTCCACTATAGTCCTTTTTAGCCCAAACTACCTGAAACCATCCTTAGATTGATATCTAGTACCTTACCTATAGCCAACTTTCAATCACATTAAAAGTCATATCTTAATAATATAATTAATAATCAAGTTGACCAATTAGTTATATTTACTTTTCATGTTTTTTGTTTTCTCTTTTTTCAATTATGTATGCAAAAACTTGCATTAGCTAGTGTTAGTGCAATTTTTTTTAATGTATGTTAATTAAATTGGCCAATATTAATCTAATTGATTGTCTATTTCTTTTCATAATCTACTACTTTTCATTACTTCCAAAGTTATCTTGTTTCATTTTAGAATTTGTTTTAGGCTTCTTAAATTCCTTACCTACTATATGGATCAACCCAATTGACCCATTAGCTTTTATGCCTTATATGCATTGTAGTGGATCGACCCAATTGACCTTGTAGAGTTTTATAGTCCTTGTTTCTATACTAGATCAACCTAGTTGACCCTATACTATTTTAGTCACCTCTTTGTCCTTTTATTTCTCATCTTTCATATTTGCCCTTCATCATCAACTTTTTGTTAGATAATGACACTGAGTTACAATTAATAGACATGATGAACTTTACTAATCCTAATAGGGTCTCCCATAGATAAATTAGGGTTCCTCTTTTCGATGCTAGTAATGTTCATATTGACACTCACATAATGAACTATGGGACCCCTCCTCATACCTCTTCATAGCACAATCCTATTTTCTCATTAGAATACCAACCTAAGATAGAGTATACTCCCAATATGATTTTCTTTATTTTTGAGTTTCCTTAACATAGAGGAAAGGATCCTTGTACCTATAACCTCATGATTAGTGGTCAAACCTAAGAGCATCATTCACCTACTCCTACATTCTCAACAACATTTGGAGGTACTACTTTTTTTGGTTCTTAGCCTCTTCCTTCAATTTTGACTCCTTATTATTCCATGGCATCTTCTTCTCTAACCTCTTCTACCACCATGCCTAGTATCTCAATTGACATGGAAAGTTATACATATAGTTGGCTTCTCATAAGATGCACCATCCTTAATCCTTCCACTAGTTCATTATCTAATACCCAAGGAAATCATGTTTCTAGTGCTCCTTCCTCTCAACCATTCACTAGTCCATATTTTTCTTCACAAGAAAATTTTTCCACTAGTGCCGCAAATTCTCACAATTATTCATAAGTTCATATCAATACAAATAGTGGTAACCAATCCACTAATACCAACACAAATATCAATTCTAATGATTTTAATGTTAATCAAGCACACCAAATTTTATTACGAATTCTAAATCGAATGAATACATTTCAAGCTCATAACATCAATCAAATGATGAGAATTCAAAACCACCTTATTAATCTTTAATCTCATCCACAACTAATGGCTTTGGGCACACATAACCAAAATGTTCCCCCTCCTCCTCTTCAAGATTGTCAAGGCAATCTCATTATGTAACCTCCTCTAGTCAATAAAACCATCAAGCATCTACAAAATAAACCTTTCACTACTCAAGTTTCCAGCATTGATATAGGAGGTATAACACCTACTATTTATTATAATGGGTCAACCGATCCTACCCTTCACCTTAAAACATTTGGAAATATTTAAAAGTATTGGGTCAAATTAAACACCTTTACCTCTACCAAGCTCCTATCCAAAGCTCTCAAGGTGATACCTTAGATTTTTAAAATCAAATTAGAGATCATTCCATTTCTAGTTTGGAGGACTTACTGAATTCCTTAGTTTTAGATTTCCAAACTAATGATCTTCTTGAAAACACCTTGGCCCATTTCATTAATTATAAATAACATGAGAATGAAACTACCCAAGCCTTTATTAAGAGATTGAAGACTTTGTCAAACAAATGTGAACACAACATGGTAGATGACAACCTTTTTCATCTCTTTACAAATTCTCTCTTTCCTAAACTTCAATACTAGGTCTACACTCTCTCCCCACATACCTTGGAGGAGGATATTGACCAAGCTAAAAGATAAGATTTCCTAATACATCAATTCGACCCATCCTAACCTTCTTCAATTCCTTGTCTATTAATTAAGAAAAAAAACCACAATATCACTAATGATGGTGTTACTAATTCTTATGATACCATCTACAATTTTCAAGCTGTCATTCCTAACCCTTCTTTCAAACTAGCCCTTTCTTCTTGACAATATATTAATCCTCATTTCTCTTCACCCAACAACATAAATGTTCAAAAACCTTTATCCTTATCTAAATTTATTAAGTTTATACCTAAGCCTCTTCCATGAGAGATTGACCCTACTTATCTTCTGAAATCTTGGTATGATCCTAATAATTTGTTTTGGTTTTATGCTAGTCGGGGTCATTCTAATGAGACCTATAGATAACTTCATAATTTAGCTATGGATCTTCTTCTTGGGAATATTTTTTATCAAAATTCCATTATACATAAGCATTAATAAGCCTATGATATTAATTTCAAGAACTATAAATAAAATGAAAAAACTCAAGCCTTAAATCAAGAAAATGCTCATTTGGATATCTATAAATATCTTTACCTAATCATCAACCTATCCAAGAAAATCAAGACAAGCCCACCCTTTCTACCACTAACATTGAAAGTCTTATTGAAAAAAAATTCAAAGATAATGTGGTTATTATGACTAATATGTGAAGGGTGGTGGCTTTAATTTATTTCCAACCTATCTACACTCCTTCGTATAAGACATTGTGTTATCCAAAATTCTTCTCCAACTCATTTAAATGAGTTGGGATAAGAAGATATTAAAACTTTTGATTATACAATTTATGATTATCCCTTGGATAACAAAAACCATTCTATTTTAACCACTCTTACATCATCTTCCAATGCTAATAATAATCAAGCTTCTACTAACACTTCTCATTCTCAAAATCAACTTAAACTGACTAGTTTATCACCTCAACATGATTTATCACCTTGTTCCAAAATTTCTTCTTCTTATTATCAAAAAAATTCCAATGTACTTTAGCTCCTCATCTTGAGGACCTCATTAACCATTAGAAACCTATATCTAACAACCTTATTATGGGTTATGATGAGGGGGATCCCATTACAGAGCTCACTAATCTCCTATCCCAAATTATGTTCCTTGAACTCATGAGGAATTCTCCATGTCATAGAAACCATCTCATGTAGCTCTTATTTGAGACAAATATCCCTTGCCCTCCCCTTGTAGGATGTGAGGTAGATTTATCTAGTTCTAAATATAGTATTTTACAATAATGTGAAGAGATCTCTATCAATATTGATGAAACCATAGACACTTCTCTTTATTTAAAATTTCCTATTACATCTATGATTCTTGACAAGATTATGATTTATGTAGATGATCCTTCCTTATTCATTACCATCTAAATCAACTATATCCAAGTTAATCATGCATTTATTGATGAGGGTTTTGGCACCTATGTCACTTTTATTATTTTCATTAAGACTCACAGATATTCCAAATGTAATCTTATGTCTTCACACAACACGTGCCAAGGATACAATAGAAAGAAAATTTCTCCTCTGGTTTGAGTATGGATTCCCATTACCATCCCACCTATCACCATCCACATGAAGGTGATGATCTTTAACTTCCCCCTTTCTTATAACATCTTGCTTGGTAGGTCATGGACTCATAGTATAAGAGTTATCACTTCTTCCTCCTATTAATGAGTTAAATTCCCTTATAATAGAGTGATTTAAAAGATTAAAGGTGACACTAACCCTTAATATTTTGAACAATTCCAAGATCATTGTGTCTTCAATATTGAACCTTTGCCAAGTGTTTAATTTCATGAGATTCAATGCCTCAACTTTCCTATTAACTCAACCCAAGGTTACAATAGGCATCTTTAGCTCATTGGTAACATTCCTACTAATATTTTCAATTCTAATAATGATGAGCCCAATTAAATTAACTTAAAGATAAAATTTTTTAATCTCTCACCTCATCTCATATCATAGCTTCACACTTCCTTGAAACCTTATTCTCATAAACCTCCTTGTGATAGAATTCCTATAGTCTTGACCAAGACTAGGCATTATATTCACCATGTTTCATTGGATGACAAGGTTCCATACCTATGTCATTGATATTCATACCCCAAATTATGATGATGGTTATTCCTTAGATTATCCATTGCTAGGTAGTCTTGTATAGGCCCATGATGTCAAGATTATCTATTATTGTTATTCTTTACTTGAGTCTTTTCATAAATCTCATCATTTTCTTTCACTTATAGTTCTTGAATTTTTTCATTTTCCCCCTCTATAATAGGGTTTAGATGGCACCAACACCTCTAGTTTTAGAGGATCCATGTAGGAATCTGCTCATGGATCATGCTATGACTGGGCCTTACTATTTTTCTAGGTACCTTGACCCTCATAGCTAGTTTATCCCTAATGTTAGTGTAACTCTCCTTAGACTTTATGTAAATCCCACCCCTACCTCAGTAGAGTCATATATAGTTGATCCTCTTCTTACTCCTATTATAGTTAATCCTATTCCCACTCCTAATGTTTCTAATCATATCCCTATTTTCAATGTTATTGCTCCTTCTATTAAACCTAGTTCCATTCCTTCCTCATCATCACCCTCCCTTGGTGATGGTTTGCTTCCTTTTCATAAGATGACTCCTTTACCTAATAAATGGGCTAATGAGTTCTTTCCATATTCTTCTAATAATATCATATCTCCTTCCATGAGTGCTTCTAATAAAACCACTCATAAACGTATCTATTGTTTTGATGAGATAGATAACCAATTTTTCACCCATTTTCATAAGTTATGGAAATATCTTGATACCTTGCATCCTTATTCCCCATCAGCAAACAAAGACATACCTCCCTCGAATGTATTTCCTATATATTTTCCTAAGTATGGTTAGGTATATTGTTTATGGCATCTATGTGGCACCCATCATACTGATCATTGTCACATCTTGCAACAACATCTCAAAGATAACATTATATCCATTCCTAGATCTTCTTTTACTCCTCCCATAGGTCATTCCTACAAGAATGCTCCTCATTATTATCCCATGTCTCTACCTCCAATGGTTCCATCTCCTCTTGTGGTCCCTTCACCACCTTTTTTTTCCTCCGCCTATGATTCCTTCACTTGTAGGCCTTCTCTTACCTATGGATCCTTCTCTACCCATGAATCCTTCACCCATGGATCCTTCTCCATTGGTGATTCCTTTTCTACCTATAGATCTTGATCTCATGCATTCTCCTAACCAAACTTTGCCTAATTTTCTTCCTCAGTGTGATCCTTTGAGAATTCCTATTTATTTAGTTGAGGAGATCAAAAAATAAATATTTGCCTTGTATTCATTCAAGATTGAAGAAAATTTAGCAATAGTTTGATTACAGTTTCATAGAGACTTATCTGATGTATTAGATAATGTGTCTGGATAGATTTACTAGTATTTATGAGCACATGCATCATTATTTCACATTTATATTGGATTGGACATATTTACCAATCTCATTTATATATAGTATATCATTTGACACTATGTTAATTTTTTTCTTATATTAAATCATGATTTCTTACTTGTTTTACTATATCTTTCTTATCTTTTATATTTTGCATATGATTGTATTTTTTATCATTTCTTTCCCTTCCCTTTTCCCTAGATTTTTTCTCAAAACTCTCTTTTGTATATTTATGATTTTTTTTCTTTCTTATCTTTATTTTTCATATATAATTTGTCATGGTGATTTGGTTCTACCTACCCTATTCACCTTCGTTATTATCTCTCTTTACCATGTGATCAGCTAGCAAACAATCTATCTCATTATTATCTCCTTTCACTGGTCTATTTTGGATCTCATTTTTCCCTCTTCCTTTATCTATAAACTAAGCAATAAATAGTTGAGACTTGATATCACATGCTAGTTCATTATCAATCCTAAGTTTCCTAGTCATTTTTTTGTCTTTGGTTACTTAACTTCATTTAGCCTTAGCCTATAGCTCATTCGTGTGTATTAATATCTCTCTCATGATTGGTCATTCAAAATTTGTATGGAGGAGGAATCTTAAAAATCCTTCAAAATAAAGTTAAAATCAAAATCATTTAAATAAAAGGTAATGATATCAAAAGGTAAACATATTTTTAAAATTCAAGTCACACTAAAAGACATGATTCAAAGTACAACTCCTTCTAGTCAAAGCTTAAACTTCATAGTTGGCCTCATGGTAGAGCTGAGGTCCTTTAGGGTGTGGTACACTAGTAGATTACAAGAGGAGCATAAATTTC